>CM077662.1:3269738-3557238 GCA_039707465.1 Rhabdophis nuchalis
GGGAAGGGGCCTTGGAGGTCTTCTAGTCCAACCCTGCAGAGTCACTTGTCTGAGATGGTATAGGTTCTCTTGCTTGAGTGGAGGGCTGGACTATAAGACCTCTAAGGTCCCTTCCAGATTCTATTCTATTCTATTCCATTCCGTTATATATATTCTATTCTATTCCATTCCATTCCATTATATATATTCTATTCTATTCCATTCTATTCTATTCTATTTACAATTCTCTTATTCTATTCTATTCTGTCCCATTCTATTCACAAGTCTCTTATTCTATTCTATTTTATTCTGTTAACAATTCTCTTATTCTATTCTATTTTATTCTGTTAACAATTCTCTTATTCTATTCTATTTTATGCTACTTCTATTCTATCCCATTCTATTTATTCACAATTCTTCTATTCTATTCTATTCCTATTCTATTTACAATTCTCCTATTCTATTCCATCCCATTCTATTCACAAGTCTCTTATTCTATTCTATTTTATTCTGTTAACAATTCTCTTATTCTATTCTATTCTATTCTATATATTCTCTTCTATATTCTATTCCATTCCATTCCATTTTCTATCCTACGCTGATTCTATCCTATTCCTATTTTCTATTCTATTTCCTTTTCTATCATTCTATTCCTTCCCATTTTTATTTTCTTATTCTTATTCAGCAATTTAATGCAGATTACGACCTCTCGGCGTTGCAAGGAGCCGACACTCTAGCCTTCCTCTCGCTGGTACATCGGAAGCTCCTGCCCGTGCTGGTGAGTTTGGTGAGGACTAGAAACATGGGTCCTGGGCTGGAGGAGGAGGAGGAGGCTGTGCCCGTTGAGGGACGTCACCGTGGGGAATTCTCCTCCTTTCCGACAGATCCATACTTTCTGGGTGGATGCCAAGAATTACGTGGAGCTGACGCGGAAGTGGTACGCGGAAGCCATCCCCTTCCCGCTCAGCTTCTTCCTCCCGAGCCGCATGCAGAAACGGCAGCTGGAGCGCCTGCAGACGGTTTGCGGGGAGAAGTGGGAGGAAGACGAAGAGGAGCTGGAGAAGCAGGTGGAGGAAGGAGGCTGCAAAATGGACATTTCCCCCTCATTCTGCTTTGGTTTTCTAATTTAATCTCTTCCAATTCTCTGTACAGCCAATCTTCTTCTTCTCCTTCTCCTTCTTCTCCTTTTTCTTCTCCTTCATCTCCTCCTTCTCTTTCTTCTTCTCCTTCTTTTTCTTCTTCATCTCCTCCTTCTCTTTCTTCTTCTCCTTCTCCTTCATCTCCTTCTCTTTCTTCTCCTTTTCCTTTTTCTTCTTCTTCTCCTTTTTCTTCTCTTTCTTCTTCATCTCCTTCTTCTCTTTCTTCTCCTTCTCCTTCTCTTCTCCTTCTTTTTCTTCTTCTTCTCCTTCTTCTTCTCCTTTTTCTTCTTCCCCTTCTCTTTTTCTTCTTCTCCTTCTTCTTCTTCTTCATCTCTTCTCCTTTTCCTTCTTTTCCTTCTCCTTCATCTCCTTCTCTTCTCCTTCTCCTTTTTCTTCTCCTTTTTCTTCTCCTTTTTCTTCTCCTTCTCTTCCTTCATCTCCTTCTTTTCCTTCTCCTTTTTCTTCTTCATCTCCTCCTTCTCCTTCTCTTTCTTCTTCTCCTTTTTCTTCTTCTTCCCCTCCTCTTCCTCCTCCTTCTTCTTCATCTCCTTTTTCTTCTTCTTCTCCTCCTCCTCCTTCTTCTTCTCCTTCTTTTCCATTTTTATTTCTAGACAAAGTGTTTTTTTAAACATACCCCAATACCATCAATATGGCAATTGGGCAGTGTGGCAGCCTGAGTCTCTTTCATTTTGGTATAAAACCAATATTAATACAGATAAACATTATTACATTAGTGGAACCAAAATAGTCCAGTGTTATTATATATATATTGATGTCAACATGCATTCCTTCGTTCTTCAATTAATCGGTGTTTACTACATTCTTCTAATAACCATATTCTAGTATTATAATGGGACTTGTAGTCCAAAGGCATGGAAGTGTTATTGGGGTGGGGGTGGGGGAGAAGGACGCGTGACCCAATGATGGGTTTCGTTGTTCTTTTGTATACCCGCAGCTTTATCGAGACGGTTGCGAATGCCTCACTCTGCTCTCCCAACGCCTCGGCCGGAAAAAATTCTTCTTCGGAGACTCGTAAGTAACTCGGGAGTTGAGCGTAAAACGGGAGTCTAATTACCAGTTTCAGGTAGTCCTCGACTTACGACCAAAATATGAATTGGGACTCTGCGGTGAGTCAGTGTGCCCGGTTTTACAAGTTTCTTGGCACCGTCGTTAAGCGAATCGCGTGGCCTGGCGTCGCTGGTTGGGGGGGGAGGCGCGCACCCTGGGGAAGGTTGCTCATGGTGATCCCGTCACTACGGGAGACGGCAACCATCCTAAAAAGGGGGTAATCCCCGACTTACAACCGTTCATTTAGTGATTGTTAGAAGTTACGTCGCCGAAAAAAGGGACTTGAGTCTGTTTTTCGCCCTCGCGGCCATTGCAGTAGCTGAGTGGTGTGGTGGCCTAGAGGAAGAGCTCTGGCCTCGCAGACAGAAGTTTGATCCTAGGTAGCGGTAGATATTTCTCTCTCTGGGCACAATGAGATTATGATCTGCTGAGCAAAACTCCGCTCTGGCAACAGGAAAGCGTCCGGCCAGTAAAACACTTAGCTCATTTCAGTTGCCTAGACAAGGGATTACGGGGTTGTTAAAAGGAGATGACGATGATGATGACGGCCGTTGCAACATCTCCACGGTCACACGATCAAAACTCAGACAACTGACTCGTGTTTATGACGGTCGCAGAGTCGTGGGAGCCAGATTCACTTAACAACCATGTAAACTCACTTAAGAATTGCCTTAACAACCGTGGCAAGGAAGACGGTTCAGCGGGCCAAAACTCGATTTTAAAAAAACCAAAAAAACGGTCTGGCTTAGCAACCTAAATTGCGGGCTCAATGTTGGTCGTAAGTTCGGGGACTGTTCCATTCTGCGGCCGAGTCTCTTGACCGTGCCTTGTTTTGCCTTCCGGTTTTCAGGCCTGCCTCTTTGGACGCCTCGGTCTTCAGTCTTCTAGCCGGCCTGCTTAACGCCAAACTCCCCAACGGGAAATTCCAGCAGCACCTCAAATCGCTTCCAAACCTTTGCAATTTTTGCACCTCCATCTTGAGCCTTTATTTCCCCTGGGACGGAGGTGAGTTTGCTCCCTCTTGGGGGAAGATCCTCGGGGACGGTTCTCGGGGGTGGGGGGACTGAGTGACGGAGTGGGACGGGGCCTCGGAGGTCTTCTAGTCCGACCGCTGCTCAAGTGGGAGACTCATAGCCCCCATTTCAGACAATGGTTTTCCAGTCTCCTCTTGAAAACAGAAAGGAAGGAAGGAGACAAGATGAGGGAGGGAGGAAGTAAAGAGAAGAGGAAGGGAGGCAGGAGGGAGAGGAGGAAGGAAGGAAAACAGACAAGGGAGGAAGGAAGGAGACAGATGAGGGAGGGAGGAAGTAAAGAGGAAGGAGGGAGGAAAGGAGATAGATAAGGGAGGAAGGAACGAGAGGAGGAAGTAAAGAGGAAGGGAGGGAGGGAAAGAGATAGACAAGGGAGGAAGGAACGAGAGGAGGAAGGGAGGGAGGAAAGGAAGAAGGAAGAAGACAGACAAGGGAAGAAGGAACGAGAGAAGGAAGGAAGGGAGGGAGGGGGGAAGTAAAGAGGAAGGAGGGAGGGTGGAAGGAAAGAAGGAAACAGACAAGGGAGGCAGGAAGGATAGGCAGAAGCAAGGAGACAGATGAAGGAGGGAGGAAGTAAAGAGGAAGGAGGGAGGGAGGGTGGAAGGAGAGAAGGCGACAGACAAGGGAGGAAGGAATGGAGGGAAGGAATGAAACAGACGAGGGAGAGGAGGGGGGAATGAAAGAAGGAGACAGACGAGGGAGGGAGGGAGGGAGAAGAGATGGGAGGAAGGAAGGATAACAGAATAACGGAGTTGGAAGGGAACTTGGAGGCCTTCTAGTCCAACCCCCTAGGAAGGAAGGAAGGAAGGAAGGAAGGAAGGAAGGAAGGAAGGAAGGAAGGAAGGAAGGAAGGAAGGAAGGAAGGAAGGAAGGAAGGAAGTTGTGTTGTCCAGCATCTGAGATTCAATCGCATGACCATCGGAACTTTGAAGGGGTCCTACGTGGCCCCACATAGTACCGTCCTTTGAACGACGGTCGCTAAGCGCCAAACCTTTGGCAATGGCTTCCCTTGACCCGTTTTGCCTCTTCCGCAGGGGACCCCCCACCCAACCTCCACAAAGCGGCCTCCGCCGACGTCGTTGACACTGACGGGGAGACGCACAAGCGACGCAACCAGTTCCTCTCGGTCCTGGTGGCGCTGGTGGCCATGGTGGGTTACGCCTTCCTGTCCGGGATTGTGTCCATCCAGAAGGAGACCCCACACCACGCCGGCCAGCACGCCATCACCCTGGACGAGGCCGAAGAGGAAGAGGAAGATGAATAATGAGGGACACGGCTCGGTTTTGCTGTACCGGCTTCCAACAGACTTTAAAAACAAAAAAAATATTTTTTTTTGTATGGCTAAGCTGACTCCGGTACCGCTGTCTCAAAATCCTTTTTTTTAAATTCATTCCGGGGACCATTGAGGTCAATAAATCAGAGGTGCAGGTTTAAACGCTTGTCTGCTCTTTATTCCTTAGTTAGGCAGGTCGTCCTCGACGTACGACACCCCCCTCCCCCCCCCCAACAGCTCCCTAGACGTCCGTTGCTAAGCGAGACGGTTGTCCCGGGAGTTTTGCCAACTTTTCCCGCCAACGGTTACGAAACGAATCTCCGCTGTTGCTAACTTGGTCGCACCGTTATTAAGTTGGACTCGGCTTGTCCGAAGGACGCAAAAGGGGATTGCGTGGCTCCCCTGGGGGGAGGCGACCGTCGTTAGTACGAGTCGGTTGCCGAGTGTCTGGATTTTGATCAGATGACCGCAGGGGGGGGGGGGGTTGCAGCGGGCGTAAGAGTGAAAAAACGATCCTAAGTCACATTTTTCAGGGCTTTTGTAAACTGCAACCGTCGTAAGTATGAGCCAGGTGCCAGCCGCGTGAATTCTGATCCTGCGACCATGGGCCGTTAAGTGTGGAAAAAATGGTCCCTTTTTCGCCGTCGTAACTTCAAACAGCCACTGAATGAGCTGTAAGTTGAAGACTATAATTGGTGGCGAGAGGAGCTGCAATTTGAGGGAGCTTGGTATGATTCACTTAACGGCCGTGATTTACTTTACAACCATTGCCCCCCAAAAAAGGGTTCTCATTTCCTTGATGCATTCAGAACCTGCATTTCCTTCCCCCCGCAAATCCCAACAGTCTTAAAATAAGACTGGTCCAAGGATTCCTGAGCATGAAAATAAGAACCTCTCTGTGTGTGTTTGTGTGTGTGTGTGTTTGTGTGTGTTGATTCACCCTGTGGAACTCCGCACCACAAGGCGGGGACAATTGACCACTATTATGGCTTCAGAACTTCTGCAAGAACTTTTGCAAAGGGTCCTTCAGTAACTCGCATTTCATTTGACCGCTTCGCTTTGTCGGGGTCGTTCGGCCAATCCAAGCGAATCGCGTGACTGTCGACGGTCGTAAGTGCGAGGAACCAGTCATAAATTCCCACCCCAATCGCTGCTGTCACTTGGAACAGGCACGGAATGAAAAAGGGTCCCTGGCGTTAAAAGCAGGAAGGAGACGAAGACTTTTTTAAGAGATTCGGGTAACGGGGCTGGCAAAACTCCCAGAGAGCATGGGATTCGGAGTCCAGCGCATGGGATTCGGAGTCCCATCGTGCACGTCGGAGGGGACTAAATCCCCTCTCTGTTAGAGCCAAGAAAACCCAACCAGATTTATTTCTAGAAAAAAAAAAAACCAACCAGATTTATTCTGAAAAATTGAGAGATTTGGGAAGGTAACACGAAGGAGAAGCAGGTTCGAATCTTAATTCAGCAGATCCTAAGACTACGTTGCAATCTCTGGTTAGTGCAGGGTTGTCCTCAACAGACCCTTCCCCAGGATTCAGCCGTTCCCCACTCCCCTTTCCATTTTTATTTCTATTTATTTTCTACTCCCTCTTGCAAAGAAAGGGGTTTCGCTCCCAGGGCTTCGGGGGAGGCGACTCATTCTTCCGTCGGGCGTTGCCAGAGGTACGTCTGGATCGAGTCGGCCGTAGCGGTGGCCTCGATGTAGCCCACCCCGGGATCCGAGATGCCGAAAGGGATATCGTTGGGGGATCTGGAAAAAGAAAGGAACGGATCAGGTGTGAGAAGGGACGGAGGGAACGAGGTCTCGATAAACGAGGGCTGGAGGTCTTCTAGTCCAGCCCCCAGCTCAGAAGACAGAATAACGGAGCTGGAAGGGACCTTGGAGGTCTTCTAGTCCAACCCCCTGCTCAGAAGACAGAATAACAGAGCTGGAAGGGACCTTGGAGGTCTTCTAGTCCAGCCCCCTGCTCAGAAGACAGAATAACGGAGCTGGAAGGGACATTGGAGGTCTTCTAGTCCAGCCCCCAGCTCAGAAGACAGAATAACGGAGCTGGAAGGAACCTTGGAGGTCTTCTAGTCCAGCCCCCTGCTCAAGCAGAATAACAGAGCTGGAAGGGACCTTGGATGTCTTCTAGTCCAGCCCACTACTCAAGCAGAATAACTTAATTTAATTTAATTTAATTTATTCGAATTTATACCCCGCACCTTCTCCTAAAAGGACCCAGGGCGGCGCACAGGAAATTTAAAACAATACAAATATACAAAAATACATTTAAAAAAAACAAAACTATTAAACCCATACCCTGTGCTAAAATAGTGTAAAATCCCCCTAATTAAAATCTAGCTAATAACAGTCAGGAACGGAAGGTTATGCTAGAGCATAACAGGGCTGGAAGGGCTGGAATAACAGGGCTGGAAGGGACCTTGGAGGTCTTCTAGTCCAGCCCCCTGCTCAGAATGTAGAATAACAGAGCTGGAAGGGACCTTGGAGGTCTTCTAGTCCAGCCCCCTGCTCAAGCAGAATAAGAGAGTTGGAAGGAGGAAGAAAAGGAGAAGGGAGAGGAGGAGAGGATGAAGAAAGAAGGAGCTGAAGGAGAAAATGAAAGAGGAGGAGAAGGAAGAGAAGGAAGAAGAAAGAGGAGGAAGAAGAGGAGGAGAAAATGGAAGAGGAGGAAGACTATGGGCCCCTTAATCCTCTCTGCGCGTGGTGGTTTTCTTGCACACACTTCATTGCCCAAAGTAGCTGACATCCCCAGGGTTAGGGGGTGTCCTCCCGAGCACTGATGATGTTCCCTAGAAGGGTCGGGAGACGTCTGCGAGAAAACCACCAAGCTCAGGAGCCATCCCACCCTTTACCTCCACCCTGAGCTACGAATATTCCCCCCCGCCCGCCTCTCGTTTTGAGGGGGCCGTTTGCACCCCAAATATCCCCGTTAACCTGCCACTCACCTGTTCAAGACCACCACGGCTGCCGAGCCATCCGGACGGAGAAACGCAGAGAATTCCAAGTCGCAGGAGGTGCTTTTCTGGATTTCGATCCGCTGGGTTCCCTCTGGGAGGAATTTGCTGTGGGGGTCAAAAGAGACACAGAAGTGGGCATTGCCCCCTCCCCAAAAAATAACACGTAGAAATAGTGAAGAGCAACAGAAGTATATAAATAGAAACCTATAAATAGAAACTTTATATTATATACTATTATATATTACTTTATAATATAAAGAAATAGAGATACCGATATAGAGAAGTAAAGGAATAGAGAAATAGAGAGTATTTGTAGCGTATAAAGTATAGAAATATACGAATGGAAATAATATAATACATTACTTTATAATATAAAGAAATAGAAATACCGATATAGAGAAGTAAATAGAGAAATAGAGAGTATTTGTAGCGTATAAAGTATAGAAATATACGAATGGAAATAATATAATATATTACTTCATAATATAAAGAAATAGAGATACCGACATAGAGAAGTAAAGGAATAGAGAAATAGAGAGTATTTGTAGCGTATAAAGTATAGAAATATACGAATGGAAATAATATAATACATTACTTTATAATATAAAGAAATAGAGATACCGATATAGAGAAATAAATAGAGAAATAGAGAGTATTTGTAGCGTATAAAGTATAGAAATATACGAATGGAAATAATATAATACATTACTTTATAATATAAAGAAATAGAAATACCGATATAGAGAAGTAAATAGAGAAATAGAGAGTATTTGTAGCATATAAAGTATAGAAATATACGAATGGAAATAATATAATATATTACTTCATAATATAAAGAAATAGAGATACCGATATAGAGAAGTAAAGGAATAGAGAAATAGAGAGTATTTGTAGCGTATAAAGTATAGAAATATACGAATGGAAATAATATAATACATTACTTTATAATATAAAGAAATAGAAATACCGATATAGAGAAGTAAATAGAGAAATAGAGAGTATTTGTAGCACATAAAGTATAGAAATATACGAATGGAAATAATATAATACATTACTTTATAATATAAAGAAATAGAAATACCGATATAGAGAAGTAAATAGAGAAATAGAGAGTATTTGTAGCGTATAAAGTATAGAAATATACGAATGGAAATAATATAATACATTACTTTATAATATAAAGAAATAGAAATACCGATATAGAAAAGTAAATAGAGAAATAGAGAGTATTTGTAGCGTATAAAGTATAGAAATATACGAATGGAAATAATATAATACATTACTTTATAATATAAAGAAATAGAAATACCGATATAGAGAAGTAAATAGAGAAATAGAGAGTATTTGTAGCACATAAAGTATAGAAATATACGAATGGAAATAATATAATACATTACTTTATAATATAAAGAAATAGAAGTACAGGTATAGAGAAGTAAAGGAATAGAGAGATTTATAGAGAGATGGAGGAGTATAGAAATACAGAGAAATAGAAACACAGAAATAAAGAAGTAATAAAGACATAGAAGCATATAGTATAGAAATACACAAATAGAAATATAGAAATGTAAAAAAATAGAAAGAAGTAAAGAAATAGAGAAATAGCGGTATATAAGAGCATGTAGTATAGAAATATAGAGAAATAGAAATAGAGAAATATAGAGTATATGGAGAGTATATATAGCTATAGAAATATACCAATGAAAGTATAGAAATATAAAGAAATACAAATACAGAAATAGAGAATTAAAAAAATAGAGAAAGACATAGAAGTATAGAACTATATTAATAGTTCTATATTAAGTATAGAAATGCAAAAAAATAGAGAAATAGAGAAGTAAAGAAATAGAGGGTATATAGAGAGTATATAAAAGATAGAAATATACAAATGTATAGAAATATAGAGAAAGAAACACAGAAACAATAGGGAAATATAGAGTATATGATTATATACTATTATTATATAGAAATATACTAATAGTTTAGAAATATAAAGAAATGCAAATACAGAAATAGAGATAGAAGTATAGATATACCAATAGAAGTATAGAAATGTAAAAAAATAAATACAGAATTAGAAAAAGTAAAAAAATAGAGAAATAGGATATGTGGAAAGCATATATAATCACAGGAATATACAAATCAAGTACAGAAATAGAAATACAGAAATATAGAGTCTATGGAGAGTATGTAAAAGTATGGAAATATACAAATAGCAGAGGAATCTAGAGAACTAGAAATAGTAACAGAAAGAGAGAAGTAAAGAGGGAGTATATAGAAGTATGGAAATATACAAATAGCAGAGGAATCTAGAGAACTAGAAATAGTAACAGAAAGAGAGAAGTAAAGAGGGAGTATATAGAAGAATGGAAATATACAAATACAGAGAACGTGAAATAATACAGAACTACAGAAGTAAATATACATAGAGGCATAGAAACATGCAAAAGGAAGTATTTACCCATGTAGTAAAGGAGGAGTAAAGAAATAGAGTACGTAGAAGAGTAGAAACACACAGAGAAGCGGAATCTGAGCTCACCTGAAATGAGCCATGTGGTAGAACATGGGCTGCTTGTAGAAGACGTCCTTCTCCTTGTCTACTATCACCGGGCTGTCCACGTAGTTCTTGCTCCAGTTGGGGCCCCCTTCCATGTCCAAGACGAGGTTCCAGTCCGTCCACCCGGTGACGTAATTGTTGAGGTTCTGCGGAGGAGGAAAGGCGCAACAACTTCATCGTCTCTCTGCCCTCCGCTCCTTCCCAGCCAACCTAGACGCTGACGACGGTCCCCGCCTTACCGTCAGGATGCTGTGGCTGTACTTGCTGCCGCGGTCCCAGCCGCCCAGCACCACGCGGGGCTCCCAAAAGTAGGAGCCCGTGGAGGCCTCGGTGGAGATCAGGTAGTAGTTGGGGAAGAGGTGGTGGGTGATGGACAGCGTCAGGTCGATGGGGGCCAAGAAGTCCAGGTACCAGTGGATTCCGATCCCGTTGATGTATTGGGTAGCCCTGGGATCCCTCAGCACCTGGAGAAATAAGTTACAATACAATACAATACAATACAATAGCAGAGTTGGAAGGGACCTTGTAGGTCTTCTAGTCCAACCCCCTGCATGGGCAGGAACCTTATACCATTTCAGACAAATGGCTGTCTAACATCTTTTTAAAGACTTCCAGGGTTGGGGCATTCACAACTGCTGGAGGCAAGCTGTTCCAGAGGTTAATTGTTCTTACTGTTAGGAAATTTCTCCTTAGTTCTAAGTTGCTTCTCTCCTTGGTTAGTTTCCACCCATTGCTCCTTGTCCTGCCCCCAGGCGCCTTGGAGAAAAGTTTGACTTTTGGACGCGGAGGGTTATTTTTGGGGGGGTCGCACCTGCGATAGGCAGATAGTCAACAAAGATGATTAGGGGACTGGAGGCTAAAACCTATGAGGAACGGTTGCAGGAACTGGGTAGGTCTAGTTTGATGAAAAGAAGGACCAGGGGAGACAGGATAGCAGCCTTCCAATACGAGGAAGAGGAGGAGAAAGAGGAAGGAGGGGAATGAGGAATAGGAGGAAAAGAAGATAAGAGAGAGAGGAGGAGAATGAGGAAGAGAAGAGGAGGAGGAGGAAGAAGAAGAAGGAGGAGGAGGAGGGAGGGGAGAAGAGGAGGAGGGGAGGAGGAGGAAGAAGAAGAAGAGGAAGAAGAAGGAGGAGGAGGAGGAGAATGAGGAAGAGAAGAGGAGGAGGAGGAGGAGGAGGAGGAGGAAGAAGGAGGAGGAAGAAGGAGGAGGAGGAGGAGAATGAGGAAGAGAAAAGGAAGAGGAAGAAGAAGAAGAAGAAGAAGGAGGAGGAGGAGGAGGAGGAGGAGGAGAATGAGGAAGAGAAGAGGAATAGTAAGAAGAAGAAGAAGAAGAAGGAGGAGGAGGAGGAGGAGGAGGAGGAGGAGGAGGAGGGAGGGGAGAAGAGGAGGAGGGGAGGAGGAGGAAGAAGAAGAAGAGGAAGAAGGAGGAGGAGGAGGAGAATGAGGAAGAGAAGAGGAGGAGGAGGAGGAGGAGGAGGAGGAAGGAGGAGGAAGAAGGAGGAGGAGGAGGAGGAGAATGAGGAAGAGAAGAGGAAGAAGAAGGAGAAGGAGAAGGAGAAGGAGAAGAAGAAGAAGAAGAAGAAGAAGAAGAAGAAGAAGAAGAAGAAGAAGAAGAAGAAGAAGAAGAAGAAGAAGAAGAAGAAGAAGAAGAAGAAGAAGACCACCACATCTGGGGTCTTGGTGGTTTCCTTGCAGACATTTCACAACCCTACTAGGGAACCTCATCAGTGCTGGGAGGGCGTGGGGTTTGCCGATAGGAGCAGGTGGAGAAGCTCAGCTCAAATCCCCTCCATGGTGGTGGCCAACTTACCACTTCCGCCCAGTAAGGCAGCATCACCCGCTGGTCGTCCAGGATGATGAGCTCGATGCCCTTGTAGCTGCTGTTGGCCAAGGCCGGGCCCAGATCCTCCGCGATGAAATCCCGCTGGTGCTCGGGGGAGAATCCCAGGCATTGGAAGGGATAGAAGATGATGTCGCCGGCCGTCGGCTCGTTGCCCGCCGTGATGGCCCAGAATGTCAGATTGTACTTGGCGTACTCGTCCAGGAATCTGGGTGGGGTGGGGGGGAGAAGAGGAAAGGGGGCGAAATGATATTGTTCCCATCCTTGAGGGGCTGCTCCCCCCCCAAAAAAAGAGGGGGTCAAGCTATGCTCCAAAGCCCCTGAAGGAAGGACAAGAAGCCATGGGTGGAAACTAACCCAGGAGAGAAGCAACCTGGAACCGAGGAGGAATGACGGTGAGGACAATTTAGCCAGGTTTTAAAGGAGAGATTGCAAAGCCATTTGTCTGGAATGGGATATGGTCTCCTGCGCCTTTCTTCTGTCCCTTCCTTCCTTCCTTCCTTCCTTCCTTCCTTCCTTCCTTCCTTCCTTTGTGTTAGCAGACGCTTAATTTGAAATGTTTCCCGTCTTTTCCTCTTCTTTCCTTCCTCTGCCTTCCCTCCCTCCTCTTCCATTTTCCTTTCTTATTTCCTTTCTCCCTCCCTCTTGTTTCCTTCCTCCCGTGTCTTTTTCCTTCCTTCCTTCCTCCAACCTTTCCTTCCTTCTTTCTCTCCCTCCCTCCCTCTCTAACTCCCTCCCTTCCTTTCTTCCATTTTTCTTTCTTTCTTCCTCCCTCCCTCTCTTCCATCTTCCTTTCTTCCTCTCTTTTTCATTCCGTCCTTCTCTCTCCTTCCTCTATTTCTTCTCCCTCCCTCCCTTTCTTCCATTTTTCTTTCTTTCTTCCTCCCTCCCTCTCTTCCATCTTCCTTTCTTCCTCTCTTTTTCATTCCTTCCTTCTCTCTCTCTCCTTCCTCTATTTCTTCTCCCTCCCACCCTTTCTTCCATTTTTCTTTCTTCCTCCCTCCCTCTCTTCCATCTTCCTTTCTTCCTCTCTTTTTCATTCCTTCCTTCTCTCTCTCTCCTTCCTCTATTTCTTCTCCCTCCCTCCCTTTCTTCCATTTTTCTTTCTTCCTCCCTCCCTCCCTTCCATCTTCCTTTCTTCCTCTCTTTTTCATTCCTTCCTTCTCTCTCTCTCTCCTTCCTCTATTTCTTCTCCCTCCCTCCCTTTCTTCCATCTCTCTTCCTCCCTCCCATCTTTCTTCCTCCCTCCCTCCCTCCCATCCTTCCTGAGCAGGGGGTTGGACTAGAAGACCTCCAAGGTCCCTTCCAGCTCTACTCTGATCGATTCCCCCCAGCTGTTTCCGTTCTCAAACTCCTACGCGCATTACCTGATGAAATAGTTTGCCCAGGTCTTGTGATATCTGTCGCCCGGCTGGCCCTTCAGGGTGCCCCGGCCAGTCATGGCGCCATTGGTTTTCATCCAGATGGGTGACGTCCAGGGACTGGCGTAGAGCAACAGGGGTCGTGGGGCGACGGCTTGGGCTTGTTGCAAAATGGGGATCTGGCGTGCGGGGAGACAGCGCATCGTTTTCCCTGGGCATTAAACTGAAAATAACATCCAACACACCCCACCCACACGTGGCCCTTCCTTGGCTGGGGAATAAATAGAAGGAAAAGGGGAGCGGTGGTCGTAGGAGAGAACAGTTCGTCTTTCTGAAGACTTGTGCTCCTTGTGTTTCGTGCATGCCCAAACTTAATCGGCCGAGCTCACGGCCTTGCAAGGAACTGATAAAGCCTGTTACTAACTCTTTGAAGGACTAATATCTGGACTTACTCGGGGTGTGCGAACGCCACTCCTTCACAAGGAGGGGGGGGGTTTCGGGACACGGAGCCCGTTTTCTTGTTTCGGCCGGGTCGGAGCAGACAGGCCTGGGCTGCGGGCGTCTCGGGGAGATGACCCACCTTCATTTTGATGTCTTCGTCCGTCAGGCTGAAGTTCTTCAGCTCGAAATCGTTCTCCACATCGGCGTAAGTGTAGAGCCTGACAGAGAAGTCACAGCTGGCCATGGGCACCCGGATCAAGGTATACTCAATGCCTGCGTTAAAACGACAACACAACAGAGGACTTGGAGATTGGGGGGTTGTCCCCCCCCCAAAGAATTCCCCCTCTTCAACCAAGCTGGACAGCAAGGGGGGGAGGATGGGAGCTGTAGTCCATGCAGCAGATGAGGGAAATACGAGGGAAGGGTTCATTATTCTATTCTATTCTCTATTCTATCTTCTATATTTTCTATCTTCTACCATCTTCTATCTATCTTCTATCTTTTATCTTCTATCTATCTTCTATCTTTCTATATTTATCTTCTATATTGTCTATCTTCTATCTTCTATATCTTCTATCTTCTATCTATCTTCTATATCTTCTATCTACCTTCTATCTATCTTCTATCTTCTATATTTATCTTCTATATTGTCTTCTATCTTCTATATCTTCTATCTTCTATCTATCTTTCTATATCTTCTATCTTCTATCTATCTTCTATATCTTCTATCTATCTTCTATCTATCTTCTATCCTATCTTCTATATTTATCTTCTATAGTCTATCTTCTATATCTTCTATCTTCTATCTATCTTCTATCTTTATCTTCTATATTGTCTATTCTATCTTCTATATCTTCTATCTTCTATCTATCTTCTATCTTCTATCTTCTATCATCTTCTATCTTCTATCATCTTCTATCTTCTGTTCTATTCTATTCTATTCTATTCTATTCTATTCTATTCTATTCTATTCTATTCTATTCATTTCAGCACCTTGGACAATGCCTCTACATTCAACCACTAGGGACTTGGCTTGGTTTCAGGATCATGGCCAGCAACCTTCTACAGGTAGCTCTGTGTCGGAGGTAGAGAGGGGGCCCGACTGTCAACCAGCTGCCTCAATGAGGCAGAAGAACAGCTGGAGCCTGTTCCCAGTGTGCGCAGAGTGGCCAGACGAAGGGAAGAGCTGAAGAACAGGGGTCGACTTGGGAGGAGGGCCACAGGTGGACGATGAATGACCCCTCCCAGAGGGAATAAAAGAGGAGCGAAAGGGGAGTGGAGTTTGCAGGAGACCATGAGTTCGTTCGTTCACACTTGTTTCAGGAGTGTGAAGATCTGTCCGTGAATCTCAGAGGCTCTGTGCCCAAGTCTTCCCTTGCACCGCCCCTCGTTTGGGAAAATATTGGCAGCTTGCCAAGCTATATAAGGTCCGTGGTCATAAATACGCCTTTGAAAGACTGTTTGCTAAGCCTTTCCTGGACGTGAAGGAGAGGAATTCCCATTCGTTTCATAAAAGGGGGTTTTGTCCGACTCTGCTTTTGGGGGGGAAGCCTCGGTTAGAACACCCCCTCCCCACATCGAATTCATAAATATATACACCAGCGTGTAAATAAAATTGACCTTCGCTGGAGAAATAAGATTTGAGCAGGTTTCTCTGACTTTTGGGCGACAAATTCAGGATATTGATAGCAGCTGAATCGGTCAGGGCCCCTCCGAAACCTTTGATCTTCTGATACTTCTGCGACGTCTTCAGTTTCAAAACCAGATTATCTAGTCGGAAGAAGAAAAGAGAGGGAGGAATTTTATTATTATTTTTAAACCGCCCAGTTGTAGAAAGGATGGGGCTTGCTCTCCTCTCGCACGCCCACCTGGTTGGTAAATCTTGCCGCCCTGACATAACCGGCTGGGTGTGTTTTTGGCGAAGGGATTGAGGGTTGGCACTAAGCGCCGTTTCTTCGCTCCAGATTCACACCGGATTATAAAACTAGACGGGCCCAGCGTCTCGCGGAGGCGGTTACGAGCCGATTTGAATAGCGCGATGGATGGTGTATAAATGAATCATAAATTAATCAGCTGGTGGCTGGGATTCTCTCTGTTAAGGTGAAATGTGTTGGGTATGCAAAGTTTTCCAAACTTCTCAAAATGGACCCAATGTCATCCAGCTGGATTTCCGATCTAAGGTAGAACTAGAACTCCCAGTCTCCTGGTGATTGGCCCAAAGCCACCTAGTCGGCTTTCATGCCTAAGGTGGGACTAGAACTCCCAGTCTCCTGGTGATTGGCCCAAAGGCATCCAGCCGGCTTTCATATCTAAGGTGGGACTAGAACTCCCAGTCTCCTGGTGATTGGCCCAAAGCCACCTAGTCGGCTTTCATATCTAAGGTGGGACTAGAATTCCCAGTCTCCTGGTGATTGGCCCAAAGCCACCTAGTCGGCTTTCATATCTAAGGTGGGACTAGAACTCCCAGTCTCCTGGTGATTGGCCCAAAGTCACCTAGTTGGCTTTCATGCCTAAGGCGGGACTAGAACTCCCAGTCTCCTGGTTTCAAGCCTGATGCCTTAACCACTAGATCAAATTGGCCCTCAGTCAAGAACTGGGCATTGCGTCCTCCAGGCCTACCTGGCAGGGTCCTTATGGGGATCAAAGGAAGGGAAGGCCTACTCCATTTCACGTTCTCCTGGGGTGAAAGCATCCTTGGGGGTCTAGTCCAGCCTCACCGTTCTCAGAAGGGTTGTCCACCAGGGGTCCCTCACTGCGCTCCACGCGGCGTCCGGCTTTATTGCTTTCGTACTTCACATAAGACCCCGAATCAGGGAGACTGAGGGGCTCCAAGGTGTCGCAATAATCAGCCCCGCATTCACACACCAAGGAGCCATGCCCAAAATTTCTGGGAGAACATGGCCGTCCGCCTGGGGAAAAAGAAAGAAGAAAGAAGAAGAAAGAAAAAGATAGAAAAAGAAAGGAAGGAAGGAAAGAGAAGGAAGGAAGAGAAAGAGGAAGGAAGGAAGGAAAAAAGGAAGGAAGGAAGGGATGGGCAGGAAGGGAAGATGAAAGGAAGGAAGAAAAGGAAGGGGAAGGAGGAAAGAAGGAGGAAAGGAAGAAAAGGAACAGAAAGAAGGAAAGGAAAAAGTAAGAAAGGAAAGGATGGGCAGGAAGGGAAGATGGAAGAAAGGAAGAGAAAAGGAAGGGAGTTGGAGGGGAAGGTAGGGGAAGGAAGGAAGAAAAGGAAGAGAAAGAAGAAATGGAAGAACAAAGAAAAAAGAAAAAGGAAGGAAAGAAGGAAGGAAGGAAAGAAAGAAAAAGAAAAAGAAAGAGAAAGAAAGAAAGAAAGAAAGAAAGAAAGAAAGAAAGAAAGAAAGAAAGAAAGAAAGAAAGAAAGATTGGCTTGATAAAGGTAAAGGAAACCAGTCTTTATATTTTTATACACATTTTCTTCTGTTTTTCTGCTTCATTCTCAAGACGTCATGCAGGACTAGAACTCCCCGTCTCCTGGTGATTGGTTCGCCCAGCCATTTGTTTCTCCCTAAGTCAGGACTAGAACTCAGAGCCTCCTAGTGATTGGCCCCAAATCACCCAGCCAGCCTCGGTCATGCCTAGGGCAGGACTTGAACTCCCCAGCGCCTGGCTCCTAAACCTTTATCCTGAGAACTAGGCATTGTTCATTTATTAGGAACGTTAGCCAGGAAGTTCTCTAGAAGGCAGCTAGACTGCGTCTAAGCATGGAGGCTCTCTTCCCGATTACTCAATCTGAGTCAATTTGCAAAATAAGCCTTTTTCACCACCCTTGGGAGTTTTAATCCCAGCTTTAAGGCATTTTGCAAGGGAGCAAGTTGTGCAAAGCAAGGCCACACTCCGGGACTTGCCGGCACTTGCTGACACTTGATTTTGCACACTTACCCGTCGGGGAGCAGCTCAGCCGGAGTAGCCACAATGAGACCAAGAAGATCTGAAAACTCCCACGAGACATGGCTGCGAATCCCAGGACTTCTCGGAGTGCGATAACAGCCGGGTATTTGGAAGAGAAAAGATGACACACGTTCATTTCGATTTCATTTTACGACGAGAAATTCGCACGGCCGCCTCTCTTAAATAGCCTCCCTGCAGCCCATTCTCGGGGCAGGAAGAACCCCCCCCCCCAAATCCCCAAAAATAAAAAAACGCCCCCTATGTAAAAATAAAATGTAATGGTAACATTGAAAGGAGAACAGATCTGCTCAACAAGACTCCGCTCTGGCAACAGGTATGGCGTCCGGCCAATAAAAACACACTGTTAGCTCCATTCAATTGCCCAGACTCCACCAACGCAAGGGATTATGATGGGGTCGTTAAATGAAGATGACGGTGATTGAAAGGAATAAGATTAAAACACGGGACGCTGTATGGGACAGTGGTTTTATCCCCGGGGATGGTCCAGGGGCCAGACCCCTCCCTCCCCACCAAAAAAACCAGGCAGGTTTTGGGGTTCTTCGGAACTCTTCAGCAGTTCTCCTCTAAATGACGACGCTTTGGAGAGAAAGTCAAGATGCCAGCCCTCTTTGAGGGATTATTGAGTTCCAGAAATCAGGCAGCTCCATCTAATTTTACTTATTCAGACTCAGCAAGGTTTCCCCCCCCCCAAATGGTCTGATGGTGGGTGGGGTTTAGGGGGGGAGGAATCGAATCTGGGACAATAGCTTTCTCCCCTCCCTAAAGACGAAATAAGATGCTAGTCCTCGAGATCCCAAGCCACAGAAGGACCCTTCGCTCTCTCTAGATTCCCGGGAAGGTGGAGCGTTTCCCCAGTTCAAACCTAGCGCTCTCTCGCAGTCCCTTGAGAGTCAAAGTTTCTAGTCCTCATGGATCGGGGGGGGGAGGGAAAGGAGGGGGGGGGTTAAGATAAATGAAAGCCCGGAAGCTCCTAGGCTTCGTTTCCAATTAAGCCGCTAACGCACGGTTAATAATAGTTTAATTTAGACCATTAATTGCTCATCTTTTGCTTAATTGGGGAAATTAAACCCAGATCCGATGTTTAAAGGTTCCCGCATCAAACGGCTTTTACTGGGAAGGGTGTGTGTGTGTGTGTGTGTGTGTGTGGGGTGCTGTACCCCAAGAACCCCAAATGAAAGGAAGCCAATCTTAAGGCATCCCGCAGGGTAAGAGGTAGACTGCGGCTGCCTAGGGAGGCTCCGCAGATGCTAGCTTAAAAGTAGAATGGGGAGAGGGAAATTTACACACACACACACACACATACAAACACACGGACACCTTTCTCTGGCACGCTCACCTCTCTCGCCCCAGCTCCGAAGAAGTGGTCCCTCTGTGCGTCCGCAGCTGATGTGTTGCGTCTGTCTCCCTCTTCACACCGCAGCCAGGCTCTGCCCTGCCCTGCCACGGAGGGCTGGTTCAGCCGGAAAATCTCTCTCTTCGCCCTTGGGGGCTGAATGCCTGATTTCTTGGGAATCAGCGGCTGGATGTTGCAAGCGTTGGAGGCTGGCGAGGTCACACCCAAGGTGGAGAAGCAGAAAAGTCACCCAGGCAGTCCAGAGAGAGAGAGAGAGAGAGAGAGAGAGAGAGAGAGAGAGAGAGAGAGAGAGAGAGAGAGAGAGAGAGAGAGAGAGAGAGACCGACAGAGACAGACAGAGACAGAGACAGACAGAGAGAGAGACAAAGAGAGAGACAAAGAGACACACAGAGAGAAAGAGACACAGAGAGAAACAGAGAGACAGAGAGAGAGGGACAGAGAGAGCGAAGGACAGAGAGAGACAAAGAGACACACAGAGAGAAAGAGACAGAGAGGCAAAGAGACACAGAGATGGAAAGAGACACAGAGAGAGACACAGACACAGAGAAAGAGACAGAGGCAGAGAGATAAAGAGATGGAAAGAGACAGAGATAGAGAGAAAGAGATGGAAAGAGACAGAGTGAGAGAGAAAGAGATTGAAAGAGACAGAGAGAGAGAGAGAGAGATGGAAAGAGACAGAGAGAGAGAGAAAGAGAGAGAGAGAGAGACAAAGAGATGGAAAGAGAAAGAGAGAGAGAGAAAGAGATGGAAAGAGACAGAGAGAGAGACAAAGAGATGGAAAGAAACAGAGAGAGAGACAAAGAGATGGAAAGAGACAGAGAGAGACAAAGAGATGGAAAGAGACAGAGAGAGAGAAAGAGATGGAAAGAGACAGAGAGAGAGAGAAAGAGATGGAAAGAGACAGAGAGAGAGAGAGAGAGAGAGAGACAAAGAGATGGAAAGAGAAAGAGAGAGAGAGAAAGAGATGGAGAGAGATAGAGAAAGAGACAAGGACACAGAGAGAAACAGAGAGACAGAGAGAGAGGGACAGAGAGAGCGAAAGACAGAGAGAGACAAAGAGACACACAGAGAGAAAGAGACAGAGAGAGAGAGAAAGAGACAGAGAGGCAAAGAGACACAGAGATGGAAAGAGACACAGAGAGAGACACAGACACAGAGAAAGAGACAGAGGCAGAGAGACAAAGAGATGGAAAGAGACAGAGAGAGAGAGAAAGAGATGGAAAGAGACAGAGTGAGAGAGAAAGAGATGGAAAGAGACAGAGAGAGAGAGAGAAAGAGATGGAAAGAGACAGAGAGAGAAAAAGAGAGAAAGAGATAGAGACAAAGAGATGGAAAGAGAGAGAAAGAGACAGAGAGATGGAAAGAGAAAGAGAGAGAGAGAGACAGGGAGACACAGAGATGGAAAGAGACAGAGACAGACAGAGAGAGAGAGAGACACAGAGATGGAAAGAGACAGAGAGAGAGACAGAGAGAGAGACAGACACAGAGAAAGAGACAGAGGCAGAGAGACAAAGAGATGGAAAGAGACAGAGATAGAGAGAAAGAGATGGAAAGAGACAGAGAGAGAGAGAAAGAGATGGAAAGAGACAGAGAGAGAGAGAGAGAGATGGAAAGAGACAGAGAGAGAGAGAAAGAGAGAGAGAGAGAGACAAAGAGATGGAAAGAGAAAGAGAGAGAGAGAAAGAGAAAGAGATGGAGAGAGACAGAGAAAGAGACAAGGACACAGAGAGAAACAGAGAGACAGAGAGAGAGGGACAGAGAGAGCGAAAGCAGAGAGAGACAAAGAGACACACAGAGAGAAAGAGACAGAGAGATGGAAAGAGAAAGAGAGAGAGAGAGACAGGGAGACACAGAGATGGAAAGAGACAGACACAGACACAGAGAAAGAGACAGAGAGACAAAGAGATGGAAAGAGACAGAGAGAGAGAGAAAGAGATGGAAAGAGACAGAGAGACAAAGAGATGGAAAGAGACAGAGAGAGAGAAAGAGATGGAAAGAGACAGAGAGAGAGAGAAAGAGATGGAAAGAGACAGAGAGAGAGACAAAGAGATGGAAAGAGACAGAGAGACAAAGAGATGGAAAGAGACAGAGAGAGAGAAAGAGATGGAAAGAGACAGAGAGAGAGACAAAGAGATGGAAAGAGACAGACACAGACACAGAGAAAGAGACAGAGAGACAAAGAGATGGAAAGAGACAGAGAGAGAGAGAAAGAGATGGAAAGAGACAGAGAGACAAAGAGATGGAAAGAGACAGAGAGAGAGAAAGAGATGGAAAGAGACAGAGAGAGAGACAAAGAGATGGAAAGAGACAGAGAGAGAGACAAAGAGATGGAAAGAGACAGAGAGACAAAGAGATGGAAAGAGAGAGAGAGAGAAAGAGATGGAAAGAGACAGAGAGAGAGAGAAAGAGATGGAAAGAGACAGAGAGAGAGAGAGAGAGAGAGAGACAAAGAGATGGAAAGAGAAAGAGAGAGAGAGAAAGAGAAAGAGATGGAGAGAGATAGAGAAAGAGACAAGGACACAGAGAGAAACAGAGAGACAGAGAGAGAGGGACAGAGAGAGCGAAAGACAGAGAGAGACAAAGAGACACACAGAGAGAAAGAGACAGAGAGAGAGAGAAAGAGACAGAGAGGCAAAGAGACACAGAGATGGAAAGAGACACAGAGAGAGACACAGACACAGAGAAAGAGACAGAGGCAGAGAGACAAAGAGATGGAAAGAGACAGAGAGAGAGAGAAAGAGATGGAAAGAGACAGAGTGAGAGAGAAAGAGATGGAAAGAGACAGAGAGAGAGAGAGAAAGAGATGGAAAGAGACAGAGAGAGAGAAAAAGAGAGAAAGAGATAGAGACAAAGAGATGGAAAGAGAGAGAAAGAGACAGAGAGATGGAAAGAGAAAGAGAGAGAGAGAGACAGGGAGACACAGAGATGGAAAGAGACAGAGACAGACAGAGAGAGAGAGAGACACACAGAGATGGAAAGAGAGAGAGAGAGAGACAGAGAGAGAGACAGGCAGACAGACAAAGAGACAGAGAGAGAGAGAGAGACAGAGAGAGAGAAAGAAAGAGAGAGACAGACAAAAAGAGAGACAGACAGAGAGACAGAGACAGAGAGAGACGCTGATATTCAGCTCCAAGTTTTATGCACAGCAATTTCCAACTGTTTGGAGATGTGTTTGCAATTCAAAATAGATGAGGTCTGTGGGAAGGAAGGGATGGCATAATCAGGGCTGCTCCGGCCATTATCATTCCCGTTAACATAAAAAGTTCGTTTCTAGTCCCTCTGGGTGAAGAAACAACAGAAGGAGAGACGAAGGGGGGAGGGAATTCTCCCGGAGGTCTTTTATACAAAAGGTTCTATGTATGTATGTATGTTCCAGCATAACTCTGGAACGCCTGGCCCGTTAAGGAGAACGAGTGCAGCATCCTAGAGCGGCAATTCTTTGCGATGTCACTTCCTTCACAGCTTCCTCCGGGAAGCCAGCCGTGACGTTCGCCCCCCAGTGGACCAAAGGGGGAAGAGCCAGATGGACTTTGGCGCAAAGGGCCAGGATCGTGGACAGGGTGGAAAAGAGGAGCGCATGGGGGGAGGATGGAAGGGAGAGGGCAGGGATGATGGGCATGGGAGTAGGGGGGGAAGCAAGGCCCGTCAGGCAAACGCTTCGGCGTCTAGCAATGCCGGCTTGTCAGCTAGTTTAGCAGTAAGAAGCTAACATTTTGCAGATGTTTTCGGGCGGGCGGGTCGAATGTGAACGCTAAGCATGGCTTCGAGACGTTTGTGAAATTGCCCCACGGGAGGCGGCACATCTTTTGCAAGTCTCCCTAATAATGCAGATCGTAATAATAATAAAAATTCAGCTGCGTTGGCTATTGCCTGCATCCCTGTCATTTCTTCCCCTGAATGGCGCCGTCCCAAAAATCTAGCGCCGTCCTCATCAATGTGCTTCCATTCCCGCCGGCCAGGCGGGTCCTGGACTTTTAAACGGCCGTTTGAAGTTGCGACGAAAGGGTCCTCGCTGTCACGGCCGTGACGGCATGCGAGGCGATCGAAAGAGAGGGAGGGGCGCTTGGCTAACCGGTGTGCATTTATGAGGGCCGCTGCATTCCCCTTTCGCCTTTTGGAATGGTGAGGACTAGGAACTTAAAGTGAGGTCCGTTTGTTTTTTTTCCTATCTCCATTTCTGGTTGTTGTTTTTTTTTCTTTTCTAAAGGCCTCTCCAGATTAATGATGGGAAAACCTCCGGATATTATATTTTATTATATTTTATTATACTTTATTATATTTTATTTTATATTGTTTTATTATTTATTTTTATTTATTTTTATTTATTTTTATTTATTTTATTTTTATTTATTTTATTTTATTTTATTTTGCCGCCAAGAATAGCATCCTTTCCCTGGATGCAACAATTATCCAGGGACTCATTATTATTATTATTATTATTTTCTTTAACCTGGTTTTGCCAAGCAAAAGGCACAAAGAGAAACGGCGGGGGTGAATTGAAAAGTTGGGGCATAGTTTGGCAACCGTAATTAGAAAAACCAAATGCCCAGGTACAGTATAGGTGGTACCTTGCTCAATAGCAGCAACTGTGAGAGGGATCTTGGAGTCCTAGTGGACGACCATTGAGATAGGAGCCAGCCGTGGGCAGCAGCTGCCCAAAAAGCCAACCCAGTTCTAGGCTGCATCAACAGAGGGAGAGAATCAAGATCCCGTGAAGGGTTAATGCCACTTTTGTAATCCCTTGGGAAGGCCACACTTGGAATATTTGCATCCAGTTTTGGTCGACACGATATAGAAAAGATGTGGAGACTCTAGAAAGAGGTCAGAGAAGAGCAACCAAGAGGATGAGGGGACTGGAGGCTCAAACATATGAGGAACGGTTACAGGAACTGGGTAGGTCTAGTTTGATGAAAAGAAGGACCAGGGGAGACACGATAGCAGCCTTCCGATATCTCAGGGGTTGCCCCAAAGAAGAGGGAGCAAAGCTCTTCTCCAAAGCCCCTGAAGGCAGGACAAGAAGCAATGGGTGGAAACTAATCAAGGAGAGAAGCAACTTAGAACTGAGGAGGAATTTCCTGACAGTGAGAACAATTAACCCGTGGAACAGCTTGCCTCCAGAAGTTGTGAATTCTCCAACACTGGAGAATCTTTAAGAGGATGTGGGATAACATCCTTTGTCTGAAGTGGTGGAGGGTTTCCTGCCTAAGCAGGGGGTTGGACTAGAAGACCTCCAAGGTCCCTTCCAACTCTTGTTATTCTAAACTTTTTTAGAATTTCGTATTTACATTTTTTGTAAAGTTTTTTGTTTTTTTTTAAGGATGAGGTTGTTCAATTCCAAGGACGTTTTGCGCATGTGGACTAGCAACCGTGGGAAATGCTGCCGGTTCTTGAGTCTGCAAGCGCCCCCTGCAGGCCAAAAAATATAACCATTCTTGTTTCGCTTTTCATGTCTTCAAAGAGTTGTGCCCTGGCTTCTTGTGTTTGTGTGTGTGTGTCAGGGGTGCATTGCTACCAGCATTACTGCCGGTTCGGTGTGCAAAAAATGTGCATGCCTGCGCATTTTCAGCTAAAAAGGTCCGTGCACAACATTAGAAAAGGAAAAATGCAGCGAAGAGCAACTAAGGGGATTGAAGGCTTGGAGAACAGTTGCAGGAACTGGGGATGGCCAGCCTAGAGAAAAGAAGGGAGTGACATGATAGCAGTGTCCTAGTATTGGGGGGGCTGCCCCAAGGAAGAGGGGGGTCAAATTATTCTCCAAAGCACCTGAAGGCAGGATGAGAAGCAACCTGAAATTCAGGAGAAAGTTCCTAACGGTGAGAACTAACCAGGGGAACAGCTTGCCACCAGAAGTTGTGGGTCAATGGAGGCTTTTAGGAAGACACTGGATGGCCACTTGTCTGAAATGGAACAGGGTCTTCTGCTTGAGCAGGGGGTTGGACTAGACCAGGGGTCTCCAACCTGCAACTTTAAGTCTGAAGGACTTCAGCTCCCAGACCTCTCCAGCAAAGTTGCAAAGGTTGGGGACCCCTGGCCCAGGCCCTGACACTGACAGCTTTGCTGGCTGGAGAATTCTGGGAGCTGAAGTCCTTCAGACTTAAAGTTGCAAAGGTTGGGGACCCCTGGCCCAGGCCCTGACAGCTTTGCTGGCTGGAGAATTCTGGGAGCTGAAGTCCTTCAGACTTAAAGTTGCAAAGGTTGGGGACCCCTGGCCCAGGCCCTGACACTGACAGCTTTGCTGGCTGGAGAATTCTGTGAGCTGAAGTCCTTCAGACTTAAAGTTGCAAAGGTTGGAGACCTCTGGCCCAGGCCCTGACACTGACAGCTTTGCTGGCTGGAGAAGTCTGGGAGCTGAAGTCCTTCAGACTTAAAGTTGCAAAGGTTGGGGACCCCTGGACTAGACGACCTCCAAGGTTCCTTCATTAGCTCTGT
Source organism: Rhabdophis nuchalis (assembly GCA_039707465.1). Classification (NCBI taxonomy): domain Eukaryota; kingdom Metazoa; phylum Chordata; class Lepidosauria; order Squamata; family Natricidae; genus Rhabdophis; species Rhabdophis nuchalis. The sequence continues at coordinate 3,295,104 of CM077662.1, forward strand.
TCTTATTAATTGATTCATCCAAGTTGTCCTGTTTCGGGTCTCAAACTCACACACACACACACACACAAATGCACACACAGGGTTACGAGGTCAGGAAAGCCGTTTACTCAAGGCCGAGCCGATAACAGCACCCAAGGGAAGAAATATCAACCAGCAAATTAAAGCTTTCCAGAGTACTTGGGTTCTCAACAGGCGCGCGCAGGAGAATAGTCAAAATCCAGTCCAAGGTTCAGAGAGCCGAATCGGATTCGTCAAACGGTCCAAAGATCAGGAATAACACGTCGAAACGCAGGAATGAGACACTACAACAGGTGACCAGAAGAGGAATATGGCTCACGGGCATGTCTTAAATTAGACTGCAGCCGGCTATCTTTAATTTAATTTAATTATCTTTAATCCCTGCTTGATAAGGAGCATCGTCACTCTGGTCTCCGCTCTACCGCCCACATCATTAGACTATTCCAGATGTTGTGACTGTGCCTGTGTTGTGTCAACCCAAGTCTGATGTCTCCCCAGGCTGACGTCCCACTGGTTTAGCTGGAGCGAGTTGTGGGTTGTGACACGAGGTCTCTTCTCCGCAGTGCCCGCGACTCCTGAGCGAGAAGCGAATTTCCTTCCCCGTCTCAGGACCTCAGAGGTGTCTCCTCCACAGGTAGGTTTGGATGGAGTGGGCTCGCGCACAGTCCTTAAGGTAACCCACCTGATCATCCATGATAGTGAAAGAAATATCGGCAGGCCCACTGAAAAGAGAAGAATACATCCTGGTCAAAGGAAAGGTGAGACGTTTATGCTTTTGTGGAGTTGCAAGATTGCAAGCCTGACAATAAGGTAGAGTTAGCTTGTTCGGTTCCGTTTCGTGTCTGGAAATTTTGCAAGTCTGGAATGACAAATCTCTCGCTGTCTCGTTTACAAGCCGAGGAACTAGAGGAGGTTCACCTCGAGTTTCTTTCTCTGCCTGTTATGCAGCTGCGGGCTACTCTGTCTCTTGTTCTGAGCTCAGACAAAACCCCTTTTATGAAACGAATGTGAATTCCTCTCCTTCACCTTCAGCCAAGGTCTGGCAAACAGACTTTCAAAGGAGTATTCATGACCACAGACCTTATCTAGCTTGGACAGCTGCCAATATTTTCCCAAACGAGGTGCCGTGCACGGAAAGACTTGGGCACAGAGTCTCTGAGATTCACGGACAGATCTACACACTCCTGAAACGAATCTTAACGAATGAATGGATTGTTTCCTGCAAAAGCCCACTCCCCTTTCGTTCCTCTTTTGTGTCCTACGGGAGGGGCCATTCGCCGTCCACCTGTGACGTTACTCCCGAGTCGACCCTGATTTCTGAGCTGTTCTTGTCTTCCGGCAACTCACACTGGGAACAGGCTCCAGCTGTTCCTCTGCCTCGCTGCTGTCTAGCTCCGTAGGCACCTGGTCGCTGACAGACGGCCTCGACCCCCTCTCTGCCTCCGACGCAGAGCCCTCGTCCGAGCCCTCCCCAGACTCCAGGACTGGCCCAGGTTCCTACCCAACCCTCCTCACTGTCTGACTCTGCTGCTGGCGGGCCACACCCCCTCTTATCTAATAGTTCCTTAGGGAGCATCGTTTTATCCATCTCCCAAGCTTCACCCTGGCGCACAATAGTCCCAATTTGGGCTCCTCCAGACCCTCTCCACTTACTCATTCAACACCACCGCCACCGCTGTGCCATCGGGTCGCAGGAAAGCCGAAGTCTTCAACTTACAGATGTCGAACAAGCAGTTGGAGGTGAGCGCGACTCGCACGGAGCCTTCGGTGATGAATTTACTGCCCGGAAGAGAGAAGGCATTAGCCGACACCACCGGACAAAGGTCAGCGAACAGACCCTTAATCTAATTCACGAACGGTTTAACGATAAAACTGCCTCCTTCCCTCCGTCTCTCCTTCCTCGGCAGCCTGCGGGACTCCCTGCCACCGGATGAGTTAGCTGCAAGGAAGGGAGGCAGAGGCCAAAGGGTGGGGATGGAGGGAGCAGGGGATGGGCGAGGCTACATTTGGTGTGTAAGATGCACCCACATTCTCACCCTCTTGTAGGGGAGAAAAAGGGCGTCTTATACTCCGGAAAATACGGTATCTCCTAGGAGCAAACGAGCAAAACTGCTGTTTCATCGACTTAAGAGCAATCGGTTAGAAAACTGCCTCCTTCCCTCCGTCACTTCCACGGCAGCCTGTGGGACTCCCTGCCACCGAATACAGCATCTGTGTTCTTGTTTGTTTGTGGGGGGTTTTCTTACCCACCTCTTCCTCCATATAATACCAAGTGAAAATTGGAGCAAAGTAAGCACCTAGTAAGCCAGAAGTATTGCTGTTGTAGGTGTGTAGGATATGGTTAACTCTTCCGTGGGGTTGAGGGTATAACTGTGGGTGGCGATGAACCGTAGCGGTTTTCTACAGAGTTCCAGCTATGTTTATCCTTACCGCTTAATTTGGCACGCTACCATTTAAGGTACGGTCTGCATTTGTAGTTATTTCTAATCTTATATGTATAGCTATTTCTAATTTTACGGTAGGCACGTTTTATTTCCAAGTTGCTTTATAACTGCCCAGGTACAGTATAGGTGGTACCTTGCTCAATAGCAGTAACTGGGAGAGGGATCTTGGAGACCTAGTGGGCGACCATTGAAATAGGAGGCAGCCGTGGGCAGCAGCTGCCCAAAAAGCCAACCCAGTTCTAGGCTGCATCAACAGAGGGAGAGAATCAAGATCATGTGAAGGGTTAATCCCACTTTTGTAATGCCTTGGGAAGGCCACACTTGGAATATTTGCATCCAGTTGTGGTCGCCAAGGTGTAGAAAAGATGTTGAGACTCTGGAAAGAGTGCAGAGAAGAGCAACCAAGAGGACTAGGGGACTGGAGGCTAAAACCTATGAAGAACGGTTTCAGGAACTGGGTAGGTCTAGTTTAATGAAACGAAGGATGAGGGGAGACATGATAGCAGCCTTCCAGTATCTCAGGGGTTGCCCCAAAGAAGAGGGAGTCAAGCTATTCTCCAAGGCACCTGAGGGTAGAACAAGAAGCAACGGGTGGAAACTAATCCAGGAGAGAAGCAACGTAGGAGAAATTCCCTGACAGTTAGAACAATTAACCAGTGGAACTCCTGGCCTCCAGAAGTTGTGAATGCCCCAACACTGCAAGTCTTCAAGAAGATGTTGGATAGCCATTTGTCTGAAACGGTATAGGGCTTCCTGCCTAGGCAGAGGGGTTGGACTAGAAGACCTCCAAGGTCCCTTCCAACTCTGCTATTGTATTGTGTTGAGAGAAGATGAGAAGAGAGAAGAGAAGGGAGAAGAGAAGAGGGGAGAAGAGAGAAGAGAAGGGAGAAGAGAAGAGGGGAGAAGAGAGAAGGGAAGGGAAGAGAAGAGGGGAGAAGAGAGAAGAGAAGAGAAGAAAGAAGGGAAGAGAATAAGGAATAGAGAAGTGTGGAGAAGAGAGAAGAGAAGAGAAGAGAAGAGAAGAGAAGAGAAGAGGATTGCAAGTCTTCAAGAAGATGTTGGATAGCCATTTGTCTGAAACGGTATAGGGCTTCCTGCCTAGGCAGGGGGTTGGACTAGAAGACCTCCAAGGTCCCTTCCAACTCTGCTATTGTATTGTATTGCATTGGCCGGCTTTGGGGTTTTTTTCTACCATCCAGGTGCCTCAAAAAAACCCCACTAATTGGAAGTATATAAATCGAAGAAACCTAACCTAACCTATCATTGCAATTCAAATGGCTTTTCGAAAAGCACGGAACAAATCGTTCAGAAAATCAAACGCTGGGCGAAAGACAAGCCTTCTGACTTTGGTCCTAAATTCCTGGGGGGGGGGGAGAAATGGGGGAGGTGGGGAGGGGCACGAACACACACACACACACACACACACACCGAAGTTTCTGCTGCACAGCCCTGGAGTCACACCAGGAAAGGTCCCGTCTGCAGAGCGGGCAGTTCTGGGAAGAGACTTCAAGGGCCCCGTCCTGCTATCTCCCATCAAGACGCCTCGGCTGCGTTTACCTGAAGTGCCCCAGGTGGTAGAACATGGGCTGCTTGTAGAACTCGCCCTTGAGGGGGTTGACGATGATGGGGCTGTCCACGGGGTTGTCCACCCAGTTGGGGCCCCCTTCCATGTCCAGGGCCAGGTTCCAGTCGATCCACCCAGTGACAAAGTGATTGAGGTTCTGCAGAGGCCAAGGAGTCCCGGAAGGGAGAAGGGTGGTATAGAAATGTAATAAATTAAATTAAATTAAATTAAAAGCATCGGAGGGGAGGGGAGGGGGGCTTTACCGGTTGCACTACGGCCCAACAAGCTTTCCTTCTGCATGCAGGGCGAAGCGGGGTGGGGTGGGGGGCGGGGAAGAGACATTTTTGGGGGGTTTGCAAAAATGGAGCAATTCGGCAAAAGCTTGAAAAGAATCAAGCTGCAGGCTACGGTCTTTCTTGGACTCATGGAGAACTAGAGGAGGAAGGTTCTCTCCAGATCCCAACCTGCCTTCAGAAGTGGAAGGGTGAAGAAGGGATTGGAGGTCCATTTGTCTGGAATGGGATAAGGCTTCCTGCTTGAGCAGGGGGTTGGACTAGAAGACCGCCAAGGTCCCTTCCAACTCTGTGATTCTGTTATCCTTCCTTCCTTCCTTCCTTCGCTTCCTTCCTACCATCGCTTCTTTTCTTTCTTGCTTCCTTCCTCCCTTCCTTCCTTCCTGAGCAGGGGTTGGACTAGAAGACCTCCAAGATCCCTTGCAACTGTTATACTGCCTTCCTTCCTTCCTTCCTTCCTTCCTTCCTTCCTTCCTTCCTTCCTTCCTTCCCCTTTTCTTCTTCCTTCCTATCTCTCTTTCCTTTATCTTCTTTCTTCCTCTCTCTTTTTACCTGTTTCTCTCTCTCATTCCCTCCCTCCTTCTTCCCTCTCTCCCTTCCTTTGCTTCCTCCCTCCCTCCCTTCCTGAGCAGGGGCTGGACTAGAAGACCTCCTAGGCCCCTTGCAACTGTTATTCTGCTTTCCTTCCTTCCTTTTCTTCCTTCCTTCCCCTTTTCTTCTTCCTTATTTCTCCTTTCTCTCCTTTCTTTCTCTACTTGTTTCTCTCTCTCATTCCCTCCCTCCTTCCTTCTTTCCTTCCTTCCTTCTTGAGCAGGGGGTTGGACTAGAAGACCTCCACGGTCCCTTCTAACTCTGTGATTCTGCTATCCTCAAGCCCACCCCTCTTTAAGGCAGAGACTTTGTCTACTGGGTGGGCTGGGCTTCCCAAAGAATGTACGAGGTCCAAGAAACTGCACAGACTTTTCCATCCCTCCATCCATTCCGGCCACTCTTATCGTCGAAGAGATCAATTTTTGAGTCGTAACAAGGAAATCCTCTTACCGCCAGGATATTCTGGCTGTAAGAGGTGCCTCTTTCCCAGCTTCCCAGGTCAACCTTCACATCCCAGTCGAGAAAACCGTTGCAAGCTTCTGTGTAGAGCAGAAAGAAATCGCGATACAGGCGATGCGTAATGTCCAGAGTGAGTCCAGCTGGAGTGATCGAGTCAAAGTACCAATGGATGCCAATGCCGGACACGAAGGCCGCTGCGGTACTATTGCCAATCACCTGCCAGGGGACAGAAAGAAGGAAGGCCGTGCCATGATTGTGTTGTGGCCCGCCGGTGGCAGTGGAGCTGGCGACAGAGTCGGACAGGTGAGGAGGGTTGGGGAGGAACCTGGGCCAGCCCTGGAGTCTGGGGAAGGCTCTGTGTCGGAGGCAGAGAGGAGCCAGGGCCCTCTGACAGTGATCAGCTGCCTTCGGAGTCAGACATCAGTGGGGGAGAAGAACAGCTGGAGCCTGTTCCCAGCGTGCACATGCGCAGAGTGGCCAGGCAAAGGGAAGAGCTAAAGAACAGGGGTCGACTTGGGAGGAAGGCCACAGGTGGACGATGAAGGGCCCCCTCCCAGGGGCAATAAAAGAGGAGCGACAGGGGAGTGGAGTTTGCAGGAGACCATTTGTTCGCTTAATCGGTTCGGGACTCTCTGAAACTCCTGGCCAAGTTCTGCAGAGATCGGCCTGGCAGCTCTCCAAGCCAGATAAGGTCTGTGACCGTAAATCCTCCCTCGAAAGACTTTGCTGGAGGGGAAGGAGCTGAATTCACAGTCAATGAATAAAAGGGTTAAAATAAAAGGAGTTGGCTTCAGGCTTTCGAGAAGCCTTGTTGCAGGTCCTAAGTCACCCTTTTTCAGTGCCGTCGTAACTTCGAAACGTCGCTAAACACACAGTTGTAAGTCAAGGATTCCCCCGTCGTAGCATAGATACGTCCTGTAATTAGAAACCCACCTGGTTGGCCCAGTTGGGCAAGTGGCACCTCCCGTCATCCAGGATCATCAGCTGGACGTCCGCGTGATCGCTGGCGGCCAGGGCCGGACCCAAATCTTGAATGATGAAGTCGCGCTGATGTGGCGGCGAGAAATAATTGCAAGGGAACTCTTTGCGGCTTACGAAAAGGGCGGTGATGGGCTCGTTCTGAGAGCTGAGCGCCCAGAAAGTAATATTGTTTTTGGCGTACTCATCTAAGAACCTAAATTTCGAAAAAATCAGAATGTTGCAATAATGTCAGTTTTAGCGGGCCGCATCTTTGCCGGGGAAACCAAAAAATATTTCACGCCCCTTTGTATTTGTTTTTTTTTTGTTCTATTCTATTCTTCTTTCCTTCTATTCTATTCTATTCTATTCTATTCTATTCTATTCTATTCTATTCTATTCTTTTCTTCTATTCTATTCTATTCTATTCTATTTTTCTTTCCTTCTATTCTATTCTATTCTATTCTATTCTTCTTTCCTTCTATTCTATTCTATTCTATTCTATTCTATTCTATTCTTCTTTCCTTCTATTCTATTCTATTCTATTCTATTCCATTCTTCTTTCCTCTTATTCTATTCTATTCTTCTTTCCTCTTATTCTATTCTATTCTTCTTTCCTCTTATTCCATTCTATTCTTCTTTCCTCTTATTCTATTCTATTCTATTCTATTCTTCTTTCCTCTTATTCTATTCTATTCTCTATATTTTCTATACTATTCTATTCTATTCTATTCCATTCTTCTTTCCTCTTATTCTATTCTATTCTTCTTTCCTCTTATTCTATTCTATTCTATTCAATTCTATTCTTCTTTCCTCTTATTCTATTCTATTCTCTATATTTTCTATTCTATTCTATTCTATTCTATTCTATTCTTCTTTCCTTCTATTCTATTCTATTCTATTCTTCTTTCCTTCTATTCTATTCTATTCTATTCCATTCTTCTTTCCTCTTATTCTATTCCTATTCTATTCTTCTTTCCTCTTATTCTATTCTATTCTTCTTTCCTCTTATTCTATTCTATTCTTCTTTCCTCTTATTCTATTCTATTCTATTCTATTCTTCTTTCCTCTTATTCTATTCTATTCTCTATATTTTCTATACTATTCTATTCTATTCTATTCCATTCTTCTTTCCTCTTATTCTATTCTATTCTATTCTATTCTTCTTTCCTCTTATTCTATTCTATTCTATTCTATTCTTCTTTCCTCTTATTCTATTCTATTCTCTATATTTTCTATTCTATTCTATTCTATTATTCTTTCCTTCTATTCTATTCTATTCTATTCTTCTTTCCTCTTATTCTATTCTATTCTATTCTATTCTATTCTATTCTATTCTATAATAGGAGCAGGATGGGAGGACAGAGAAGGGTCTAAACGTCTCCGGGCATACTGCTATCTTACTATCCTCATCTACATGGGTTTTCGAGAACATCGGTCTGTGGGTGGGGCCCGATCATGATTTGGGGAGGAGTCTGAGAAAGGGTGGAGCCCCAAAGTGGGTGGGACCTGTCTAGGGGAGGGGCCTGCCAAACTCAAGGTTTAAGAGGCGGTTTCTAAACCAGCCGAGATTGGGGGGGGGAAAGAAATGTGATTACCTGATAAAGTACAGAGCCCAGGCCTTGTGGTAACGGTCGCCTGGATTTCCCTTCAACCTGGATTTGCCGCGAACCTTGTTGTTGGCCCTTAGCCAGCCAGGGCTGGTCCAAGGGCTGCCCACCAGCGAGAGGGGCCGCTCGGCGTGGGCCATGATACGATGGAGCAAGGGGATCTGCGGAGAGAGACAACAGCTGTCTCCGGGGATGGCTGGACCGATCCCCGACCTTTCACACAATCGCCTTGCGGGTTTATGGACTTGGACCGTGTTAATCTTGGCACTCTGCGGGTCATCCTCGAGTTATGACTGCCACGGAGCTTGCCCATTGCAGTCGTTAAGTTGCAGCAGTCGTACAACGGCCCAACCTCCTTTTCCTTCCTCCTCCTCTCCACAACCCCAATTCCCTTCTAGCACTGATGATGTTCCCTAGTTGGGTCGTGAAACGTCTGCAAGAAAACCACCAAGCTCAGAGAGCACCAAGGACCCCACAGTCCTTTTCTTCCTCCTCCTCCTCCTCCTCTTCCTCCTCTTCTTCCCTTTTCCTTTCTCCTCCTCTCCACAATCCCCATTCCCTTTCTAACACTGATGATGTTCCCTAGTTGGGTTGCGAAACGTCTGCAAGAAAACCACCAAGCTCAGAGAGCACCAAAGAACCCACAATTCTCCTCCTCCTTCAAGCACTGATGATGTTCCCTAGTTGGGTCGTGAGACGTCTACAAGAAAACCACCCAGCTCAGAGAGCACAACCCTGTTTGGTGTGCAGAGGGAGCACCATTTCCGCCGCAAAGTGGGAGGCAGCCTTCGACGCAACCGTGAAGCCGGGGGTTTACCCAAACTCACTCTAAGCTTGGTGTCTTCGGGGGCCAGCTCGAAACACTTCAGTTCGAAGTCATTCGCACATCGGTCACCGTAACTGTACGGCCGCGTGGAAAAGTCGGAGCAGCCGATGGGCCAACGCAGCAGATTGTACTCGATTCCTGCAGGAGTGGCGAGAGAGAGAAAGTGAGAGAGAGAGAGTGAGAGAGAGACAAAGAGACAGACAGAGAGAGAGGGGGGGAGAGAAAGAGAGAGAGAAAGTGAGTGAGAGAGAGACAAAGAGACAGACAGAGAGAGAGGGGGGGAGAGAAAGTGAGAGAGAGAGACAGAGAGAGAGGGGGGGAGAGAAAGAGAGAGAGAAAGTGAGTGAGAGAGAGACAAAGAGACAGAGAGAGAGAAAGAGACAGAGAGACAGAGAGAGAGAGAGAAAGAGAGAGAGAGAAAGAGAGAGAGAGAAAGTGAGTGATGAGAGAGACAGACAGAGAAAGAGAGAGAAACAGAGAGAGAAAAAGCGAGAGAGAGAGACAGAGAGAGAGAGACAGAGAGAGACAGAGAAAGAGAGAAAGAGAAAGAGAGAGAGAGAGAAAGAAAGTGAGTGATGAGAGAGAGATAGACAGACAGACAGAGAAAGAGAGAGAAACACAGAGAGAGAAAGCGAGAGAGAGACAAAGAGACAGAGAGAGAGAGAAAGAGACAGAGAGAAAAAGAGAAATAGAGAGAGAGAGAGGAAAAGAGAGAAAGAGAGAGAAAAAGAGAAAGAGACAGAGAGAGAAAAAGGGAGGAAGAGGGAAAGAGAGAGAGAGACAGAGAAAGAGACAGAGAGAAAAAAAGAGAGAGAAAGGGAGAGAAAGAGAAAAAGAGAAAGAGGGAGAGAAAGAGACAGAGAGAGAAAAAGAAGGAAGAGGGAGAGAAAGAGACAGAGAGAGAAAGAGAGAGAGAGGGAAAGAAAGAGAGACAGAGAGAGAGAGAAAGAGAGAGATTGTGGTATATGCTTTATCCAGAAGCCTAGGTCAGAACAAGAGCCTCAGGGTGCTAGCTTTCCCCAGGCTGCTAGATTTCATCAAGCGGTCAGTCCCCATTTTCTCACCTTCTTCCGCGAAGTAAGACCGGAGTAGCTGGTTTTGGGCGGCGTAAGACAAATGCAGGATGTTGATGGCCGCAGAGTCGGTGAGCGCCCCGCCAAAGCCTTTGACGTATTGGTGCTGAACGGAGGGGTTGTAGGTGTAGAAAATCCCCCCTGAGAGGCGAGAAGGAACACAACGGACCCCATGACTGAGTGCGAAGGGACCCTCGGAGATCATCTAGTCCAACCCACCGCCCACACCAACAAGGGTTTACCTGATGCTCCTGAGCTGGCCTCTACTATTGGCCCTTCGCTCCGCTCCAAGCGTTGGCCGTCTCTGCTGGTTGTGTACTTGACAAAGTTGCCGACGTCCGGGAGGGAGACCGGCTCCACCGTGTCGCAGTACGTCGCGTTGCAAACGCACACCATGGCGTTTTCGCGAAGGAATTTAGGACTGCAGGGCTGGCGTGCTTAGAGAGCGACCCAAAATGGACAGGGGATACAGGGGAGAAAAAGAGGATCTATTTAGAACCCCCCCACCAACCAGGACAACGGAGCCCCACCCACTTTTCCTTCCGGCTCCACCCACAAAAGACTTCCCAAAGGCTTCCCCACTGACCTCTGGCCAGGACCATCCCTAGGGAGACGAGGAGAGAGAGAGACAGACAGAGAGACAGAGAGAGAGAGAGAAACAGAGAGAGAGAAAGCGAGCGAGAGAGACAGAGAGAGAGAGACACACACAGAGAGAGAGAAACAGAGAGAAAGAGAGAGAAAGAGAGAGAAAGAAAGTGAGTGATGAGAGAGAGAGACAGACAGACAGAGAAAGAGAGAGAAACAGAGAGAGAGAAAGCGAGAGAGAGACAAAGAGACAGAGAGAGAGAAAGAGACAGAGACAGAGAGACAGAGAGAAAGAGAAAAAGAGAGAGACAAAGAGACACAGAGAGAAAAAGAGAGAGAGACAGAGACAAAGAGAGACAAAGAGAGAGAAAGAGAGAGGCAGAGACAGAGAAAGAGACAGAGAGACAGAGAGAAAAAGAATTTAGGACTGCAGGGCTGGCGTGCTTAGAGAGGGACCAAAAATGGACAGGGGATGCGGAGGAGAAAAAGAGGATCTATTTAGAACCCCCCCACCAACCAGGACAACGGAGCCCCACCCACTTTTCCTTCCGGCTCCACCCACAAAAGACTTCCCAAAGGCTTCCCCACTGACCTCTGGCCACGACCATCCCTAGGGAGACGAGGAACAGCGTGCCCAAAGCATCCCGTGACTGCATCGCAACGCTAAAACATCAACCGTTGGATTTTAGAAAAATTTGCCTGCAAAAGGAGAAGGGGGGAGATGCATTTTTGGACTGGGGGGGGGGCCATCATTTGCAACGCTGTGCTTAAGCAGGAGACCGTACACCATTTCAGACAAAGGGTATGGACAGCGGTTCAGACTTTTTTTTAAAGCCACCCGACGTAGGCGAAGTGGTGTAGGGTTAGCCTACCTCAAACGTGAAAGTTCCTGTCCTTTTGTCGTATACGGCAGGGGTCTCCAACCTTTGCAACTTTAAGTCTGAAGGACTTCAGCTCCCAGACTTCTCCAGGGGTCTCCAACCTTTGCAACTTTAAGTCTGAAGGACTTCAGCTCCCAGACTTCTCCAGGGGTTCCCAACTTTTGCAACTTTAAGTCTGAAGGACTTCAGCTCCCAGACTTCTCCAGGGGTCTCCAACCTTTGCAACTTTAAGTCTGAAGGACTTCAGCTCCCAGACTTCTCCAGGGGTCTCCAACCTTTGCAACTTTAAGTCTGAAGGACTTCAGCTCCCAGACTTCTCCAGGGGTCTCCAACCTTTGCAACTTTAAGTCTGAAGGACTTCAGCTCCCAGACTTCTCCAGGGGTTCCCAACCTTTGCAACTTTAAGTCTGAAGGACTTCAGCTCCCAGACTTCTCCAGGGGTTCCCAACCTTTGCAACTTTAAGTCTGAAGGACTTCAGCTCCCAGACTTCTCCAGGGGTTCCCAACTTTTGCAACTTTAAGTCTGAAGGACTTCAGCTCCCAGACTTCTCCAGGGGTCTCCAACCTTTGCAACTTTAAGTCTGAAGGACTTCAGCTCCCAGACTTCTCCAGGGGTCTCCAACCTTTGCAACTTTAAGTCTGAAGGACTTCAGCTCCCAGACTTCTCCAGGGGTCTCCAACCTTTGCAACTTTAAGTCTGAAGGACTTCAGCTCCCAAACTTCTCCAGCCAGCTTTGCTGGGAGCTGAAGTCCTTCAGACTTAAAGTTGCAAAGGTTGGAGACCCCTGCCGTATACGAATAGCATCAATCTGGTGTTCGCTTGAGCTTCTTTCTCACTCTCCTTTCAATTTTGGGACCAGGGGAGAAAAATCTCTCCCTCTTTCATCTTTTCTTTAAGGGCAGCTCCGAAACGGAACAGAAGAACAGAAGAGTCAGAAGGGACCTTGAAGGTCTTCTAGTCCAACCCCCTGCTTAGGAAGGAAACTATGCCATTTCAGAATCAGAATAGAGCTGGAAGGGACCTTCAAGGTCTTCTAGTCCAGCCCCCTGCTTAGGAAGGAAACTATGCCATTTCAGAATCAGAATAGAGCTGGAAGGGACCTTCAAGGTCTTCTAGTCCAGCCCCCTGCTTAGGAAGGAAACTATGCCGTTTCAGAATCAGAATAGAGCTGGAAGGGGCCTTGAAGGTCTTCTAGTCCAGCCCCCTGCTTAGGCCGGAAACCCTACACCACTTCAGATACATTGGGGGGGGGGGCACTTGTACAAAACATTCCCCTCCTTACTCCCACCATCCTCAAATCACTTTTTCCCCGCAATCCTGAAATATGTTTCCTCCAATTTGTAACCCTGGTTACACTTTCCATGATCCTGAAATCATTGTTTCCCTCATTCCACAATCCTGAGACATGTTCCCCACCACCACTAATTTGCAACTGTAAACCACGTTTTTCCCATTCTGAGATCTTGAAATCACCTTTCCCCCTCCTTTCTACGATCTGGAAACTGGCAAAAAAAACCCTCCTTTTCCTGGCACCGTAACAAATGCAGGACAAACCTACTTACCTGCCGACCGCTTTGTGTGGGAACTCGAAAAGCTGATGCTAAGTTCCCAGGGTGCAGAGAATAAGTATCAGGCGACCGTAGCTACTGGCTCGGCTCTTGCATCGGTGGGAGGGAAGCCAAGAACTTCGGCAGCAAAAATTGATGATGCTCGTCTCGTTTTAAGACTGGCTTATCCAGAAAAATGACAATGAAGAAACTTCCATTGAATGTCAATTATTAGCTGGATGAAACGAAAGGAAGTTAAAGAGTTCCAGAGAAGAGCAATCCCAGAGGAATGAAGAAGCGGGTAAGGAGGAGAAGTTTTTGAGATCGCCCCAAAATGTTCCGGACAGCTGCTCCTCGCACGACATCACAATGGTTAAAATGCCTCCGGGAGTTTTAATGGTCCCGATTGAAATTATTCATTTTCCTCAAAATAGGAGCGACGCCTTCAAAATGATGCTGGTTTGACAAATTTCCTTTCCTCGCAACTTTTGCAAAATGCTTGTTTAACAACTTTTAGAAAATTAGGCACTTTTAACATTCCACGTTTGATTCTATCCGGCGAGTTTTTTCCTCCTAGCAAAGGCTAAATGCTTTCAATCCAAGTTTAAAGATTTAAAAAACTTTTTTTTTTAAAGGCAAACAGAATTGGAACATGGACTTTGGGAAGGTGTAAAGAGACCAGATGGATTTGAAATGCATTTGATCTAATTGTTTGAAATCATCTAAGATTTTTTGAAATTCATGGTAAGGAAATTTTCCCGGGATGAAACCGCTGTTGGGTTCAATTCTTTAACAAAACAATAACTGATAGGATGACAGTTTGAAGGTTGGACACTAGAGGGAACCAGAGGGAGCTAAAAATATTCAGGTAGTCCCTGATTGACAATGGTTCGTTTAGTGGCCATTCAAAGTTACAACGGCACTGGAAAATGCGACCTGTGACTGTTTTTCACGCAACCTTCCTAGCATTCCCATGATCATGTGATCGAAATTCAGATGTTTGGCCACTGACTTGTATTTATGGCGGTTATGCGATTCCCCCTTTTGCGACCTACTGACAAACAAAGTCAGCGGGGGATGCCTGATTCACTTAACAACCGAGTTACTAACTTATCGCCTGCAGTGATTCACTTAACAGTGACAAGAAAGGTCCAATGTTGCTAAGTGACCTTTCACTTAACAAATGTCTCGCTCACTTAACAACGTCACTTAACGAAAGTCTCACTCAGCGACAGAAATGTTGAGCTCAATTGTGGTCGTAAACTTACATTTGACTTACTCATGCAGAACCTAACAAATACGTTAAACTCAGACCTAATGAAGGATGTTTGCAAAGAACGGCTGCAGAATTAATTTGAAGAATGTCTGACATTATAGATAAACTGAGTTTAAAAGGCGTAACGGAAGAAGCACAGATTTTACAAGTGCAAAACGAAGACTGGATTTTAAAATGATATGGAAAGAAGACGCTGCGTTAAATATACAAATGAAACCGTCTGCTGTCTTAATAAACCAAGGGGTAGGAAGAATGCAAACCAGCAAAACAGCCTGCCTAATTTGACTATATTGGATTTACGAAAGAGGCTTATTGAGTGAGAAGGGACAAAGAAGGAAAAGAACAGAGCAGAAAGTTCTAGGACATTATTTGGAAGGAAGGGAAATCAAGGGAGTTTATTGGAAGGGATTAAATTAAAAGATAAAAAGTCGTTACAACTAAAAGGAAGGAATGTGGAGTGGTTTTACATGATCGAAGCTAAAAGTTCTGGAAGATACAATTGCCAAAAGACTTAGATCTCACAAGTGACTTTTTTCTGTATAGTACAACTCTTATTTGGATGTTTATAAATGATTGATTGCATAGATTTTAAAATGAAAGATTTGTATCTCTTTCCACTTTGTAGAAAAAATGAAAAATTTATTGTATTATCTATTTTTTTTGGGTATGAAGCCTCGGAGGGGGCCGACACCTCCGACATAGAGGTTCTCAAAATGTCTTTGTAATTCCTTATATTCCCTTATCCTATTTTTATAAAATCTGTAAAACCCAATAAAACTTTTTCAAAATCAAAAGCTAAAAGTTCTGATTCCCTCACGATTAAAATGAGACAAAATTAATCCTCAGATCCGAAGTGATTTTGTCACTTTTCCAACCCCGGCTGTGCATCCCTTTCACGCCCCGTTCCTCATCTTACAACCACTTGCAGTGATTCACTTAACAGCGGAACAAAAAAGTCATAAAGTCAAACACATCTCTTTTAACAACCGCTTGGCTTAGCGACAGAAATCCTGGATGTACATCGATCTGTATACACTTCCCTCCCTCCAAACTGAAAAACGAATTAGCAATTGGAAGACTCCAGCACCCGGGAACTCACGTTTTTTAAAAACAACAACCTTAAAGGCTGTAAGAAGCTGATGTTTTTCAAACTGGCAACTTTCAGATGTGTGGACTTCGACTCCCAGAATTCCCACAGCCAACAGGCTGGCTAAGGAATTCTGGGAGTCAAAGTCCGGACCGCTTAAAAGTCCCCAAGTTTGAATAAACTTTCTAAGAGCTGTGACTTTATTCACAGTATAATACACCTAACGGCATTAATTGGGCCATTCAGTCGGGTGAAAGGTCATGATCAAAGGTCAAAAGGTGACATCAGAGGTCAAGGGTCAAAAGGGTCAAGGGTCAAAAGTAACAAGCACAGGTTTTGTATGTTACCTTCCTACCTGTCGAATGCTTTTTTTCTCCCCCGAGTTTGATGCCAGTTTCCAGGGAGAACCAAAGAAGAATCAGGAGATCTCAGCTACCGGCTCAATTCCTCTGTGTTGGGAAGGAAGCTTGGCAGCTCCCTGGCAACGATATTTATGGCACTGGTTTAATATGAGAGCTGGCTTGGCCAGAAAAGTAGCAATTAAGAAACTTCCTCCAAATGCCAATTATTCGTATTATTACAAATTGAGCAAAGTCAGAGCTGCAGGAAAGAAATGAAAAAGCGAAGCAGAACAAGCAACCACAATGGAATGAAGAATCAGAGAAGGAAACGACTTGAGATCGCCCAAAAGCAATCCGGGCAGCTGCTCTTCACAAGAGACTACAAGCCTCCAACACGTTTAATGGGGAGGAACGCTGGAGGGAAATACGCGTCTTCCTTTGAAATAGGGTTTCCTTTTCTAATCACATTTGAAAATTGCTCCTTCGCGGCTTCGATTTGCAGGATTCCCTCGCCGGCGTCCTTTTCATCAAACGCTACACTGCTTGGCTGCATTATGACTCACTCACTTGGGGGAACAAATCTATTTCCCACAAGAATCTATTTTGCTCAGCATGCCACCAAATCGAGGCTGAAATGCTACCGGTTTGGATCGGTTCGTCGGAACCGGTAGTAAAAGTCCAGTGCTCTCTACATGGGGCTTCCCTTGAGGTGCACTCGAAAAGCTACAGCTAGTCCAGAATGCAGCCGCGCGGGTGATTACGGGAGCCCCCAGATGCTCCCACATAACACCGATCCTGCGCGAGCTGCACTGGCTTCCTGTGGTCTTTCGGGTGCGCTTCAAGGTTTTGACGACCATCTTTAAAGCGCTCCATGGCTCGGGGCCTAGTTATATGCGAGACCGTCTTCTGCCCCATACATCCCTCAGACCGATACGCTCCCACAGAGAGGGCCTTCTCAGGGTGCCATCGGCCGGACAATGCCGGCTGGCGACACCCAGGGGAAGGGCCTTCTCTGTGGCGGGCCCTGCCCTTTGGAACGACCTACCCCCTGAACTCCGCACTATCACCGACCTCCGCCCTTCCACCGGTGTTTAAAAACACACTTATTTCATCAAGCCGGCCTAACATAGCCTCCGCTGGGACAAATATTAGACAGTTTTAAATGGGGGATTTTAATTTGGTTTTAGCGCAGGTTTTTGTCATTTAATAGGTTTTTTAAATTATATTTGGTGCTATTTTGTATGTTGTTTTAAATTCCTGTGCACCGCCCTGGGTCCTCTCGGAGAAGGGCGGGATATAAATTGAATAAAAATTTAAAAAAAGCCGCTACAGGTTCGGACGAACCGGTTATTTCTGATGATCAGCTGGACGACAATCAGCTGTGACGTGTGATTCACAGTAGCAGATTTCCTGCTTTCTAGCTAATCTAAAATCGTGGGGCATAGCGAATTCCCACCCCCCCTCGTTGTTCGACTTCTCTTTGCAGTCTCGGAAGGCTTCAAAATGTTCCTTTTTTTAAGCGCTGTGCGGGGGCGCCTCAGTAGCAGACTCACCGAACCGGTAGCAGCCCAGTGGATTACATTGCTGCACCAAATACGTGGCTCTAGGGTGCTAGTCCTTATGAAATCCAGCATTCTTTTTTCGCCATCACGGCACTAGCTGATAATTAGTTGCCGGGGGGGGGGGGATGTTTTTAATTGTTTTTACCAGGCGTTTTTAATCTGGATTTTAGAACAGGCCACCCATTGAATATATTTTTAATGTTATTTTTAGCGTATTTTAATGTATTTGTTGTTTTCTATTGTTGTTTTTATTGTTGCCTGTTCACCGGCCTGAATCCCGGAAGGGAGAAGGGCGGTATAAAAATCTGAAAAAATAAATAAAATAAATAAATAAAATAAATGTCGGGATCAAACGTAATTTCTAATGATGGATTTTCCCCCTTACCAGAGGGAGGCCCCCTTGTGGAGGACTGTGAAGCTGTTACCATGGCAACGCCACTGCGCTGTACACTAGAAGCCATTTGAAGGCACCACAGGCTGTATCTTAACAGAGGGGCCTTAGGGGTGTCTTACCCCCACAGTATTTGTTTCCCGAGAAAAAGTCATCTATGTACCAAGTTCGGTTGAAATTGGTCCAGGCGTTCCAGAGTATTGCTGGTGTACACACACACGCAAACCCACACAGAGCCGTTTTTATACCTAGAGATAATTTATGTCAAATTTATTGGCCGCCATCTTAGTTTTCAAGTTTCTATTACAATATCCTAAAGCAATTTTTTTTCTCTCAAACTTGGCAACTTTTAAGACGGATGGACTTCAACGCCCAGAATTGGCCATGCTGCGCTGGGGAATTCTGGAACTTGGAATCCAGCCATCTTGAAAAAGTTGCCAAACTTGAAAAATTGTTTTTGGAAAAACAAAACAAAAACCCAATTAATTTTGTTTTGCTTCAGGGAATCCAAACTGAGGACTCTTCAGAGGGCTGAGGCTGCTTCTGTTCCTTCAAAATAACTTTTGGAAAACCGCATGTCAATTTTTTATTTAACTGACTCACTTGGAACGGTTAAGGTGCTTGAAACATGGCAATAAATCTTTGGCGTGCTCTGAAGTCACATCTCATACATTCACAGCTTGGGTTTTCGGTGCACCAATTTGCGATTTGACGCCGAAGGCAAACGCTCATCTTCGAGCGACCTCAACTTCCGTCCGTTTCGTACAAATTTATCTCCCCACCCCGCCAGCTTTTTTTAAAAACCGCATTTTGCAAAGTGGGCCAGACGGCGTTTCTCTCCACCGTGAGAGGCTTGAGGATGAAAAAGGCTGAGTTCTCTTCTCCAAATTCAGCGGTTGGGGGAGGGGGGGGGAATGACAAAGAAGGACAAAGAACCCTTGCACGGGTGCAAGGCCAGGGACCGGTGCCTGGAGGCTCAGGGGGGGCTGAGATGGTCGGCCAGTTCCAGGCCAGGATGCAGTCTCGCTGGAACGAGGCCCTCCGGCTGCTCCCCACCAGCGGCTCTTCCCTCCAGCCTTCGCCCAAAGCCCCCCACCAGGAGGCTGAAGCAGACCCCCAAGTCTGAATCTCTCCGACCCCCACAAAAAGACCCCGAAGTGGGAGACTCTCTGCAGCAACACAAGCGTCCATTGCACGTCTCCATCCCAGGGGCCGTAGGTTGAGGACCCCTTGATTGAGTGCCATATCAAAAAAATGCAAATAATCTTTCTGTGGGCCACCAAAATTTTCTCGTGGATCACCAGTGGTCCACGGACCACCAAAGTTGTTGGCTGCTGGTCTAGAGGAAGGCGACAACCTAACACACACACCCCACCCCAACAATTGCAGCCATATAAAAAAAGTAAGGATGCTTTGGAAAAAGAGGCTTGGGAGAATTATCCATGCCAGCTGGGCTGGTTGGGCTACAAGATAAAATAAGGCAGAACACAAGAAGTGTGTTAAATGGCGTTTTTTTTAATGGTTGTTTTGCCCCAAAGAGGTATTGTTTCTAAATCACGACACGTCACGGATCCGATGCGAATCTGGACAGGCTAAACTCCCGACTGCCAGTCGTACCATCTTTTCAAACGGGCTCGAAACCGACGTGCCGGGATGAAAGTTGTGAAGGAGGGCTGCAAAGAGGAAACGAAAGTTGGTTCGATTCCAGGCAGCTGAGCGTAGAAGGTGGACCGAAAAGAGCCCGTGTGCAAACTATGAACAGTAAACAAAAGGAAAGTCGCTCCAAGAAAGATAGGCAGATCGGGAGCGCCACTCGAATGCTGTCGGCATTGACAGAATCCACCCCATCGGTCAATTGCGAACAGGCAGCTTGGCTCGGAACCGCTGACATCCTGCAGAAGGATCTGCCTATCCTTGGGAAGGGCTCAGTAGGTGGACAAAAGGGTCAAATCCTGGCTAATCTGGTCTAATTACGATGGACCGTAATTATAATTGCACACCGGGGGTCATTGACAAAATCGCCACCCGTTAGTCAATTGCGAAAGGCAGCTTGGCATGGAACAGCTGACACCTTGCAGCTGTCTTTCATAAGATTCCCTCAAAAACCTCTGCCTATCCCAGATGCGATGGGCGATGAATTATAATAATAATAATGATAATTGATCATCGTTGGCATTGACAAAATCCCCCTCATCGGTCAACTGCGAAGGGCCGCTTGGCTCGGAACAGCTGACATCCTGCGAGGAGAGTTTTAACACCATCAAAACGTCCACATCTGGCTGTCCCAGGTCCTTGGAAAGGACTCGAGGGGGGGCATAAAAACGCCAAATCCAGTTAGAACATCTGGTTGAGTGCGTGACGAACCAATAATAATAATATCCGTAATTAAGAGCCACAGGGTATTTTAATTCCTCCTTGCGTAAGGAATCTGCAGCTAGAAAAAGGCAGGTTTTAGTAAAATATAAGCAGCTAAACCTCGATGTCTGTTAATTGAACACGGAGAATGAAAAACCCTCCAGATAAGCCATGATCCCAACTGCTTAATTTGAAATGCTGACCACGAAGTAGCTAAGGCTCTGGAACGTGATATGAATTCAGCCGATCTCCTTCAGGTTCAACTCCCTGAGGCGAACCGTTGTAGCGTGGCTTGGAGGCGGCCGCTTGTGGGGAAGCAGTCCCTGTGGCTTGTAAGCCAGGATTCGTGGCTTAATGAAGTGCACTTCCAAAGGATTGGGCAAACACGCGGCGCGGAAGACAAGAAGGAATTCCCAGCCGGAAAAATTGGAAGGAACACCCTGGTTTTGGTTAATTCGAACCCTCTATCGATAGACACTTCAAGAATCATGGTTTGTTCATCCCAGGGAACATCAAATCTCTTGCTTCTTCAATCATTGTCAAGGTGTCTGTCCTAGAAAAACGTAATCCATTGGGCTGAACCCCCATCTCGGCTCCCAAGGAGGTTAGTAAACTATCCCAGTGGCTCAGCTATTTTTTCTTCTAACTGGTAACCAGTAGGATGCTCCTTCTTTACTGGCGTCGCCAAAGATACGTCTGGATGGAGTTGGGAGGGATTTGGGCTGAAATAACGCCAACCGAATCGGAAATTCCGAAGGCGAGGTTGAATGGAGACCTGCGTCGAGAAAAGAGATGGATAAAGGAAGGAAGGAAGGAAGAAGAGATGGAAAAGAAGGGGAGGAAAAGAGGGAAGGAATAAGAAAAGGAGATCACAAAACGGTCAGTAAAACAGGCACACCATTGTAACTTATTTTCTTTTAAGATAAAGGTAAAAGTTCCCCTCGCACAGATGTGCTGGCCGTTCCTGACTCTAGGGGGCGCTGCTCATCTCCTTTTCAAGGCCGAAGAGCCAGCGCTGTCCGAAGACGTCTCCGGGGGTCATGTGGCCGGCGTGACTCAACACCGAAGGCGCACGGAACGCTGTTCCCTTCCCACCAAAGGTGGCTCCTGTTTTTCTACTTGCATTTTCTGACGTGCTTTCGAACGGCTAGGTTGGCGGAAGCCGGGATGAGTCACGGGAGCTCGCTCCGTTATGCGGCGCTGGGGATTCGAACCGTTAAACTCCCGACCTTTACGATGTACAAGCTCAGCGTCTTAAGCCCCTGAGCCACATCCCTCATTTTACTCCCTTTTACTCCAACATATTTATCACAATTTTTAGTTGTTGCTAACTCCTGCAAAGTTCACAAAGAAGAATTTCTCGGCCAAACGTCAGGGTGGCTAGAGACTTTTGACGCCCAGTTCGGTGTGAAAAACTAGAAGATTCAAACCAAATGAAACGGGCCCTTTTTTTAAACTGCCGCGCTCCATTTTATTCGAGCCTTTATTCAATTTATGTGCCCCCTCCCCCTTCCCGACAAAGCATCCCATTTTGAGCCCAGTTTCAAATCGGAAAAATGAGACACGTTTTTCTTCCCGCAATATACTAACTTAGCGATGTGAAACTTGGAGGTCTGGGAAAAAGACCCAAAAAATAAAGAAATGCCTTCATGAGAACTAGTAACTTGGCTCTTTGAAAGCACAGACGTTTGGAATACTGGCACTCACCGGTTAAGGACCACCACCACGGCCGATCCGTCGGGACGAAGCACCGCAACGTGCTCCAGGTTGCAACTAAAGTAACTTTTAACGACCGTCAGCCCAATGCGCTGGGATCCTTCAACAATGAACTTGCTAAGAGCGGAGAAAAAAGGAGGGGGATGAAGAGATCCCACGGGGGGGGGATGGGGAGGGGATCCACCCTGGTTTAGAGATCCTGAGCACAATGTGGTTCCTTGAAAAGCTGTGTCTTAACACTCCCCTTCACTTTTTCCCTAAAGTGATGATCCTATAGGGTGGTTAGTTGGTCTGTTGGTTGAGCTTAAAGTTGAGCAGCTGAGTTTATGGTTAGTCAATTGAGCTTGAGGTTGGCCAGTTGACCTTAAGGGTTAGTCAGCTGATCTTAAGGTTGGTTGGATGAGTTTAAGGTTGGTTAGTTGTGCTTCAGGTTAGTCAACTGAGCTTCAGACTCGTCAGTTGAGTTTCAGGTTGGCCGGTTGAATTTAAGATTGGTTTATTGAGTTTAAGGTTGGGCCAGTTGGGCCTAAGGTTAGTCCATTGAGCTTAAGGTTGAGTTTAAAGTTAATTGAGTTGAAGGCTAATCAGTTGAATTTCAGATTAGTCAATTGAGTTTAAGGTTGGCTGGTTGAGTTTAAGGTTGGCCAATTAGGCCTAAGGTTAGCCAATTGAATTGAAGGTTGGCTGGTTGATTTTAAGATTAATTGGTTGAGTTTAAGGTTGGCCGGTTGAGTTTAAGGTTAGTTGGCTGAGCTTAAGGTTGGCCGGTTGAATTTAAGATTGGCTAGTTGACTTTATGATTGACTGGTTGACTTTAAGATTGACTGGTTGACTTTAAGATTGGCTGGTTGACTTTAAGATTGGCTGGTTGACTTTAAGATTGACTGGTTGACTTTAAGATTGACTGGTTGACTTTAAGATTGGCTGGTTGACTTTAAGATTGGCTGGTTGACTTTAAGATTGACTGGTTGACTTTAAGATTGACTGGTTGACTTTAAGATTGACTGGTTGACTTTAAGATTGACTGATTGACTTTAAGATTGGCTGGTTGACTTTAAGATTGGCTGGTTGACTTTAAGATTGACTGGTTGACTTTAAGATTGGCTGGTTGACTTTAAGATTGACTGGTTGACTTTAAGATTGACTGGTTGACTTTAAGATTGGCTGGTTGACTTTAAGATTGGCTGGCTGACTTAAAGATTGACTGGTTGACTTTAAGATTGGCTGGTTGACTTTAAGATTGGCTGGTTGACTTTAAGATTGGCTGGCTGACTTTAAGATTGGCTGGTTGACTTTAAGATTGGCTGGTTGACTTTAAGATTGGCTGGCTGACTTAAAGATTGGCTGGTTGACTTTAAGATTGGCTGGCTGACTTTAAGATTGGCTGGTTGACTTTAAGATTGGCTGGTTGACTTTAAGATTGGCTGGCTGACTTAAAGATTGACTGGTTGACTTTAAGATTGACTGGTTGACTTTAAGATTGGCTGATTGGTCCTAAGTTAGTCAGTTGAGTCTAAGGTTAATCAGTTGAACTTCACATTAGTCAGTTGATCTTAAGGTTGGCTGGTTGAGTTTAAGATTGGCCAATTAGGCCTAAGGTTAGTCAATTGAACTGAAGGTTGGCTGGTTGATCTTAAGATTAACTGGTTGAGTTTAAGGTTAGTTGGTTGAGCTTAAGGTTGGCCAGTTGAGTTTAAGGTTTAAGTTTATGTTGGCCAATTGGATTTAGGATTGGCTCATTAGCCAATCCTAAATCCTGATCAAATTAGTTGGTTGACCTTAAGCTTAATCAGTTGAATTTAGGTTAGTCAATTGATCTTAAGGTGAGCTGGTTGACCTTAAGATTGGCTGATTGGTCAGGTAGTTGAGTTTAAAGTTAGATGGCTGAGCTCAGATTTCCACTTGAGCTTCAGGTTAGCCCACTGACCTTACAATTCGTTGGAGAGCATCTATGATTGAAGGTGGACAAGTCAACATAGCCTTAAAATACCCCCCAGAATCTACAAAAAGGTCCCTTTCTACCCATCCTTTCATCCAAGTTGGGTTTCACCAGATCTGGACCGAGTTTTCACGAGGTCGAGATGGTTAACCCTTTGTTGCGTTCCTCCCACCCAGCTTCCCCTGGTGGTCTTCTACAGAACTAGGAAGGTCAAGGATCTCATCCGAAGTTTCATCGCTACTCCTAACCCTCCCTTAAGGTCACACCTTTGGGGCTCCACGGTCACTAATCCCCACCCTGGCCCAGCTGGTTGCACCTGAAGTGCCCCAGGTGGTAGAACATGGGCTGCTTGTAGAAGATGTCGCTGCTGGTGTCCACAATGATCGGACTATCCACGAAATTCTTCACCCAGTTGGGGCCTCCTTGTAAATCCAGGGCCAGATTCCAGTCGATCCAGCCGATCACGTGGTGGTTCAGGTTCTGGAGAAGACAGGGAAGGAATCAGGGTCTCCAACGAGGAGGGGGAAGGACATGGTAAGGCTTTACTTCACTCCCTTCGTCTTCTTCTCTTTTCTTCCTTCCTTCAATTGCATGGCCTTCCTTCTTGTCTTTTCTTTCCCTCACTGCCTGCTCTCTCTTCCTTCCTTCCTTCCTTCCTTCCTTCCTTCCCATCTTTCCTTTCTTCCCCTACAATTCCTCCTTCCTTCCTTTCCACACTCCCCCATCCATTCTTCTTCCCTTTCCCTTCCATCCTTCCTATCGCTTTCTTCCTCTTCTCTTCCTCCAGAATTCCCCCTTCCTTCCTCCCTTGCTTCCTTCCTTCCCTTTCACCCTCCCTCACTCCCTCCCTCATCCATCCATCTTTCCTTTCCCTTCCTTCCTTCCTTCCTATCTCTTCCTTCTTCTTCTCTTCCCCTACAATTCCTTCCATCCTTCCTTTCCCTCCCTTGCCTCTGCTTTCCTTCCTTCTTCTTCCTTCCTGATTTCCTTCTTCCATCGCTCCCTCCCTGCCTCTCTTCCCTTCCTCTACCATTCCCCTTCCTTCCTCTTCCCTTTCTCTCTTTTCTCTCTTCCTTCCATTTTTCCCTGTGACCTTTCCCTTCTCTTCCTCTCACTGCCTCTCGTTTTTTTCTCCCTCCCTCTTCCTTTTCTCTTCCTTCCTTCCATTCTTCCTTCTGACCCTTCCTTTCTCTTCCTCCCACTGCGCCTCTCTTGTTCTGTTTTCTCCTCCCTCCTTCCCCTCTTCATTTTCTCTCCTTTCTCTCTTCCTTCCATCCATTGTTCCTTTAGATCCTTCCTTCCTCCTCCTGCCTCTCTTCCTTTTTCCCCTCCCTCCCTCCCTTCCCTCCCTCCCTCCCTCCTTCCCTCCCTCCCTCCCTCCCTCCCTCCCTCCCTCCCTCCCTCCTTCCTTCCTTCCTCCCTTCCTTCCCCTGCCTTTCTTCTGTCTCTCCCTTTCCCCCTTCCTTCTTCATCAACTTGGGCCCAGCCCTCTGGAACGACCTTCCCCCCGACATTAGAACAACCACGGACCTCCGCTCCTTCCGTCTAAAACTAAAAACATATTTGTTCTGCTTGGCCGGCCTAGGGTAGTCTCCCTTCTATGGGGTTGTTAATAATTTTAGATGGGGATTCTAGTAATTTTTAACTGGGAATTTTTAGCGCAGGGATATTATTTAATTCGTTTTTATTATGTGTGTATATTTATTGTTTTATTTGCCCTGTGCACCGCTCCGAGTCCCTTCGGGGAGAGGGGGCGGTCAACAAATTAAATTTATTATTTATTATTATTAACTTAACCCTCTTCTCTTCCACCCACCCCACCCGATACCTCCAAGATGCTATGGCTGTAGTCTTCGCCTCGGTCCCAGGATCCCAGGATCACATCCCGCTCCCAAAAGTAAGACCCAGCACAGGCTTCCGTGGCAATCAGGAAATAGTCTGGGAAGATGCGATGGGTGGCTTCCAGCGTGTCCTTGGCGGGGCTGATGAAATCCATGTACCAGTGGAGGCCGATGCCGTGAATGTAGCGATAGGCTTGGCTCTCGCCGCTCAACACCTTGACAAGGGGGGGGGGGGGAAGGATCAGAGTCAGGAGGGAACGCAGAGGTCATCCAGCCCAACCCCTGTAGATCTGCAGGAATCGCTACTTCTAACCCAGTTAGGAGACTGTCTAGCTAAGTGTTTTTCAACTTTGGTTTGGTGGCTTCTTCCACTCCCAGAATCCCCCACTTTGCATGCTTTAAGAGGGGAGGGCTTCCACTCCCAGAATCTTCCAGTTTGCATGCTTTAAGAGAGGTGGGCTTCTATTCCCAGAATCCCCCAGTTTCCATGCTTTAAGAGGGGAGGGCTTCCACTCCCAGAATCCCCCAGTTTGCATGCTTTAAGAGGGGAGGGCTTCTATTCCCAGAATCCCCCAGTTTCCATGCTTTAAGAGGGGTGGGCTTCCACTCCCAGAATCCCCCAGTCTGCATGCTTTAAGATGGGTGGGCTTCCCCTCCCAGAATCCCCCAGTCTGCATGCTTTAAGAGGGGAGGACTTCCACTCCCGGAATCCCCCAGTTTGCATGCTTTAAGAGGGGTGGGCTTCCACTCCCAGAATTAATGGAAAGAGGCAACGCCAAATCGTCTTGAAAAACGAAAGTATGGTGGAAATCATGGTCTTCCTTTTAACGACCCCAGAGTCCCTCGCAGGGGGTGGATTGTGGGCCACTGAATGGAGCTGAGGGTTTTACTGGCCAGATGCCTTGCCAGGTCGCCAGTGCGGAGTTTTGCTCAGCAGAAATATTCTCCAGGGAGAGAAATATCTGCCTCCACCTAGGATTGGACTCACAGCCTCTGGGTTGTGGGGCGAGGACTCCACTTCTCGGCCACCACGCCACTCAAAAGCGTTCCAGGAAATGGATCAGGAAAATTAAAATGGAACGCAATGTACTTTTCCTAACAATTTATCCGCCCTGTTCGTTTTTCTTCCTGGAATCTGCGGTCGGCGTTACCAAATAATTTGAGACCAGGAATTGATGTTTTTTCCTGCAAGTCTACACCGCAGGGCGCAGCCTTAGGGACTAGCCGCTTGTTTTTTATTTTATTTCTTGCTCTAGAACTCTGGGACTGTCCACTTCCCTCCAACGCCCATTCCCGGCCTTAGGGACTAGCCGCTTGGTTTCTACTTTATTTTTTGCTCCAGAATCCTGGGATTGTCCACTTCCCTACAACTCCCATTCCCAGCCTTAAGGACTAGCCGCTTGATTTCAATTTTATTTATTGCTCCAGAACTCTGGGACGGTCCAGTTCCCTCCAACTCCCATTCCCAGCCTTAGGGACTAGCTGCTTGATTTCTTAAAAATAATTGTGAGGGTTTTTGTTTTTTTGTTTTTAAAAAGAAGTTTTGGAAGTCTTAAGCCTTCCGCTCACCACTTTAGCCCATTTGGGGAGATGGATTCGGTTGTCGTCTAAGATAATTAGCCGGATATCTTTGTGCGAACTGCGTGCCAGGGCCGGGCCGAGATCCAGGGCAATGAAGTCGCGTTGGGATTCTGGGGTGAAGCCCAAAGTCTGGAAAGGATAATTTTTCACATATCCAGAGGATGGCTCGTTCTGAGCGGTGATGGCCCAGAAGGTGAGATTCTGCTTGGCGTATTCGTCCAGAAACCTTGGTCAAAGGAAACAGACACCGTGTTCACCTTTAAATGGGCCAAATTGGTCTGATATCAACTCCCACGGGGAACCACCCAAAATATATTTATTTTAATTTCCAAAACTATATTTTTTTAATTTCAAAAACTATTCTTAATTACAAAAACTATTTTTTAATTTCAAAAACTATTTCTTAATTTCAAAAACTATTTCTTAATTTCAAAAACTATTTCTTAATTTCAAATACTATTTCTTAATTTCAAAAACTATTTCTTAATTTCAAAAACTATTTCTTAATTTCAAAAACTATTTCTTAATTTCAAATACTATTTCTTAATTTCAAAAACTATTTTCCAATTTTAAAAACTATATTCCAATTTTTAAAAACCTATTTAATTTCAAAAACTTTTTTAATTTCCAAAACCATTTTTCAATTTCAAAATCTATTTTTTTAATTTCAAAATCTATTTTTTTAATTCCAAAACCTATTTTTTAATTTCCAAAACCATTTTTCAATTTCAAAATCTATTTTTTTAATTTCAAAACCTATTTTTTAATTTCCAAAACCATTTTTCAATTTCAAAATCTATTTTTTAAATTTCAAAACCTATATTTTAATTTCCAAAACTATTTTCCAATTTTAAAAACTGTCAATTTTAAAAACTATTTCTCAATTTAAAAAAAACCTATTTCTTAACTTCAAAAACTGTTTTTAATTTGCAAAACGATTTCTTAATTTCAACAACTTTTTTTTAATTTGAAAAACCTATTCTTTCATTTCAAAAACAATTTCTTCATTTCAAAAACTATTTTTTAACTGCAGCGAGGGTCTTGACAGGCTGCCAATACCCTTCCCTGCCTGCAGAGGGCGGTGTTTCCCCACAATAAAGACCTCTGTCTGCCCGTTTTTTTACCTGACAAAATAGGAAGCCCAGGTTTTGTGGATGGAATCTCCTGCCTGTCCTTTCAGCCAGCCTTTCCCCTTCCAATCCTCGTTGCTCTTCATCCAAATCGGAGCCGTCCATGGGCTTGCCATGAGGGAGATGGGCTTCGTTGACATAGCCTTGGCCCGATGCACGATGGGGATCTGTGGGGAGGAGGAGGGGGGGGAGGAAGAGTGGGGGTGTCAACAAGGACCAGCGATGGCTGCCCAGAGTCAGTCATCCCTCCTACCTCTCTGCCAACCCCCCTCTTTTTGGGAGGGGGGTGCGGGGTGGGAGGTTGTTAAAGCTTACTTTCATTCGGAGGTCTTCTACAACCAGGCTGAAATTCTTCAACTCGTAGTCGTGCGGGAAATCGTCGTATGTGTATGGGCGGGTAGAGAAATCGCAACTCGCCATCGGCATGCGCACGAGATTGTACTCGATCCCTGCGGTGTGTCGATAGGCAGAGTGTCAGTGTGTGTGTGTGTTTGTGTGTGTGATCCGACCACAATAACTCAGCTTGCATGCAAATCAGACCAGAGATGGTATTCAGCCGATTCTGGCGAACAGGTAGCGGAAATTTGGAGTAGTTCGGAGAACAGGCAAACACTGCCGGTGGCTGGCCTCGCCCCCATCTATTCTCTGCCTCCCGAGTCCCAGCTGATCAGTGGGGTGGGAAAGGAGATTTTACAGTATCCTTCCCCTGTCTCGCCCACCAAACCACAGATGAATGGCCCCTCCCAGAGGGAATAAAAGAGGAGCTACTGGGGAGTGGAGTTTGCAGGAGACCATTTGTTCGCTTCATTGGTTCGTGACTCTCCTTTGAGGCTCCTGGCCAAGTTCTGCAGAGATCTCGGCCTGGCAGCTCTCCAAGCCAGATAAGATCTGTGACCGTAAATCCTCCCTTGAAAGACTTTGCTGAAGGAGCAGAATTCACAGGGAATTAATAAGAGGGTTTTTTGTCGGGACAAGAGCTTCAGGCTCTGGGGAAGCCTCGGTCAGAACAGTGGCAAGGAAGGTCATAAAACGGGGCATACCTCACTGAACAGTCGAGGACTAGGAATCTGTGCAAACTGCACCCCCCCCCTCCCCAAAAAAAGGGAGTGCTAGTTAAGTGCCTAGTTCTCAGCAAGTCTTAGCCACGCAGCTTTCTGTGATGAACACAAGGCAGCAATTCTGCCTTCCCAGATCGTGACAATGGAAGGGCAGGGAGATAATTTGAGGTTTGTACATTATGAACCCCGACGCTGACATCCTCCATTAGTTGTTCCTATGGGGTGGCTGCACCATTTTCTGAAATAAGTTTCCGGGAGCTGGCGTCGTTTTTCCAGCTCTAAAGTGGAAAGGAAGCGCACAGATCGTCCGTCCACCGCGACTTCCTTCCCAATCGCAATCCCTTCCGGATCCTTCCTCAATCCCTCGCTCGCCCCCCTCGCTCACCTTCCTCCGAGAAGTAAGAGCGGAGTAGATTGCTCTGGGCGTTCGGCGACAGAGCCAGGATATTGATGGAGGCTGCATCCGTGACGGAGCCCCCAAATCCTTTGATGCGTTGGTACCGCTGGGCCGTCTCCAAAATCAGGAGGATATCTAAGGAAAGGGAGGATGAGGAAGGATGAGCCACACCCGGAGGGGGGAGATAAGTGGCCTGTGCAGTTCATAAATTAATGCATGAAATAAAAATTTAAAAAAAA
The DNA here is from genome assembly GCA_039707465.1 of Rhabdophis nuchalis. Classification (NCBI taxonomy): domain Eukaryota; kingdom Metazoa; phylum Chordata; class Lepidosauria; order Squamata; family Natricidae; genus Rhabdophis; species Rhabdophis nuchalis. Next base: position 3,324,866 of record CM077662.1, read on the forward strand.
CCACACAGGTAGAATATTACCCGAGGGAGAAATACCTGGCTTGGTGGTTTGGTTCTGGAAGTGACCTTCTCGGCGTTCCAGTCGGTTCCCGGATTTGCTGCTTTCGTACACAACAAATTGACCCATGGGAGGGAGAGAGACAGGATCCTGGGTGTCGCAATAGGTGCCGTTACACATACACACAATCGCGTTCTCTCCAAAATACTTCCGCATGCAGGCTCTGCTCCCTGAATGGAGAAGGAGAACCGTGTTTACGGGGAAATCTGTCTAGAATATAATGGTGGAATGCATGAAGAATATGCAGGTAGGGATCTCGGCGTCCAGCAGTTCATTTTAGTGATGATTCAAAGTTACAACGGGGCAGAGTTTCTCTCTCCCCCCTCTGTATTATCTATCTATTATCTATCTTTCTATGCATTCTATTATCTCTCTATCTCTATTATCTCTCTCTATCCCTCTCTCTCTCTCTCTCTTTCTATACATTCTATTATCTCTCTCTATCTATTATCTCTCTCTCTCCCTCTCTCTCTCTCTATTGTCTATCTTTCTCTCTCATCTATCCCTCCATCCCTCTCTATCTCTATCTGTCTATTGTCTCTCTCTCTCTATCACTCTCTATTATCGGTCTCTCTCTATTATCTTTCTATCTACCTATTATATCATCTATTATCTATATCTGTCTGTCCATCTTTCTATCTCTATCTATCATCTATTATCTATCTTTCTCTCTCTATTATCTATATCTCTCTTTCTCTCTATTTCTATCTATCTATTGTCTATCTTTCTCTCTCTTATCTATCTCTCCATCCCTCTCTATCTCTATCTGTCTATTGTTTCTCTCTCTCTATCGCTCTCTATTATCTCTCTCTCTCTATTATCTTTCTATCTATCTATTATATCATCAATTATCTATATCTGTGTCCATCTTTCTATCTCTATCATCTATTATCTATCTTTCTCTCTCTATTATCTCTCTCTCTCTCTATCTTTCTATCTATCTATTATATCATCTATTATCTATATCTGTCTGTCTGTCCATCTTTCTATCTCTATCTATCATCTGTTATCTATCTTTCTCTATTATCTCTATCTATCTATCTATCTATCTATCTATCTATCTATCTATCTATCTATCTATCTATCTATCTATCTCTTTCTCTCTCTCTATTATCTATCTTTCTATCTCTCTATCATCTATTATCTCTTTCGCTCTATCTATTATCTCTCTTTCTCTCTCTATCTATTATCTCTCTATCTATTATCTCTCTCTCTTTATCTCTTTTTTAAAAAGACAAATAGCTGTGCTTGAATTCCGATTCTGTCTTACCACGCCCAGCGAATCCCAAATTGTGAAAGAGATAACCAGATCCCTTCGCCTTCCTTACAGCATCCCTCATTAAATTAAAATCCTCATTAAAATATATATATATATATATTTTAAAGAAGGCAGGAAGCCGTGGCTTAAAGGAAGGATCCTCCTTCCTTCTCCCTCGTGCCTTTTTTTGTTTTTTGTTTACAAACAAGGGCAAGTCAGGCGCCTCTCAAGGAACGCCTCCCTCCACAGCAGCAGCTGAAATCCTTCCATGAAAGGTAGACTGCCTTTCCACAGGGAAGCTCTACTGCCGCGGAGATTTGCCTCAAACTCTTTTCTTTTTTTCTGTTTTCTTTGTAAACCCAGCCAAAGAACAGCCCAAGCACAGCAGGGTGAAAAGACGTTGTAAGAAGACCAAAGGAGATTCACACACACCCACACACCCCAAACTCACCCATCGATGTCTTGGCTACAGCCAACAAGAAGAGCAAAATGAGAAGATGGGGTGTCACCGACGCCATAATGCCCCCCAGTATTGCAAAACCAGAGATTTCCTCCCTCTCTCGCGCGCAGATGGTTCTTCGAAGCTGCAAAACGCCTGAAAGGAGAGTAATAATAATAATAATAATATTTTTATTTATATACCACCTCCTCTCCCCAAAGGGACTCGGAGCGGTGCACAGGGAAAATTAAAAATACCAATATAAAATACATAAATAGATAAAATACGAATTAAACCAAATTATCCCTGCGCTAAAATCACCCTATCTTAAAAGAGTAGGAAATTCTGGTTTTTAAATAGCTACGGTACCCCTTCAAATCACGCAGCAAACCGAAATAAAATTTCACATCGTCCACAGACTTAAATATTCACAAGGAGAAGTGATTTATCACTCAGCCAATGACCCACGTCTGGGAATTGCCAAGCAATTTTAATAATAATAATAATAATAATAATAATAATAATAATAATAATAATAATAATAATAATAATAATAATAGCCAAGCAATAATAATAATAATAGCCAAGCAATAATAATAATAATAATAATAATAATAATAATAATAATAATAATAATAATAATAATAATAATCTTTATTGTCACTGTACTAAAATTACCATGAAATTGGTTGCTATTGGTTGCTACAAACATTGCTATTGATTGGGGAAGGGTTTTTTTAGACTGCGTGAACACCCTGTTCAAAATTCCTTTTGAAAATAAGAAATAAAAATTAAGCAACTGTATTGAGTTGTTTTGAGATAAAATAGAAAGCAGAAGAAAAGAAAAGAAAAAAGAGGAAGGGAGGAAAGAAGAAGAGAGGGAAGAAGAAAAGGAGGGGAGAGGAAAGAAGGAAAGAAGAGAAGAGAAGAGAGAGGAGGGGAGAAGAAGAAAGGAGAGCAGAGGGGATGGGAGAGGAGGAGAGGAAAGAAGGAAAGAATTAGACAAGAGAAGAGAGGAGGAGAGAGTGTCCATTTGTATAAAAATGCACAACCTTGCAACCACCGTCCCAAATCTAAGGATAATCTTATCATCTAATTATCAATCCCAAAACCAGAAGTTCCTCTCTATAATCCCCCTTCTACATTTTAAATTAAGGATCAACTCAAGTCCGAACTCGGGACTTTACCTGGTGAATTCTTGACGCCGGTTTCCACCGCTGGATTTCGTCGCTGCCTCCCTTCCTTGGCCCAGATGTGGAGAAAGCCCTTCTCGCCCGACCAGCTTTTAAAAGCCAGCCCTGCTGTGACACCTTTGCAGGATTTTTTTAAATTTATTTATCCTTCTTCGCTTAATCCTCCAGCCTTCCTTTCCACGCCTCGCCTGTCACCACATGGCAATTATCCTCTTAACCGGAAAGGATACGAGAGAGAGAGAGAGAGAGAGAGAAAGAGAGAGAGAATGAGATAAAGAGAGAGAGGAGAAAGAGAGAGAGGGAACGAGAGAGAGAATGAGAGAACGAGAGAGAGAGAATGAGAGAGACAGAACAAGAGAGAGAGAGAGTAAGAGAGAGATCGAGAGAGAAATGGGAGAAAGAGAGAGAGAATGAGAGAATGAGAGAGAGAGAATGAGAGAGAGAGAACAAGAGGGAGAGAGAGAATGAGAACAAGAGAGATAGAGAAAGAGAGAGAGAGAGAATGAGTGAACAAGAGAGAACGAGAGAGAATGAGAGAGAGAGAGAGAACGAGGGAGAGAGAGAACAAGGGAGAAAGAGAGAGAGAGAAGAGAAAAAGAGAGAGAGAACGAGAGAGAGAGAATGAGAGAATGAGAGAGAGAGAACAAGAGAGAGAGAACAAGAGGGAGAGAGAGAATGAGTGAACGAGAACGAGAGAGAGAGAAGAATGAGAGATAGAGAGAGAACGAGGGAGAGAGAGAACAAGGGAGAAAGAGAGAGAGAGAAGAGAAAAAGAGAGAGAGAACGAGAGAGAGAGAATGAGATAGAGAGAGAACGAGGGAGAGAGAGAACAAGGGAGAAAGAGAGAGAGAGAGAAGAGAAAAAGAGAGAGAACGAGAGAGAGAGAGAATGAGAGATAGAGAGAGAACGAGGGAGAGAGAGAGAGAGAGAGAAGAGAAAAAGAGAGAGAGAGAGAGAGAGAGAGAATGAGAGAGAAAGAGAGAACGAGAGAGAGAAGATTAGAAGCACAGGAGCAGAAATGGGATTTTTTTTCCCCCGCAGAGAAACCTCAAATCTTTTCGGAAAAGTTCGCGGCCTCCACCTGAGACAGAGAGGCTCCTGGGAAAATGCTCATTTTTGTTCCCCTTCCCTCCTTTAAAAAAAAATAAAATAAGAAAATCCGGTCAACCGGGAGAGGGATTGAGGATCGACCCTGAGCCGGAGAGCTCTGGTTCAAAGCAGGAACAGATAAAAATGACTTGCACGGGAAGCCCATGAGGACTAGCTTCAAATCTTGTCAATTTAGAATACAGAATAACAGAGTTGGGTTTGAGGGAAGAGAGCTTTCTTTGTTTAGCCAGAACTAAAAATACCATAATAAAAACAATAGAACTATCTTGGTGTAGGGGTCTTCCTGCTTGGGCAGGGGGTTGGACTAGAAGACCTCCAAGGTCCCTTCCAACTCTGTTAGTCTATATTCTATTCTATTCCTATTGTCTATTCTATTCTTATTTTCTATTCTATTCCTATTTTCTTTTCTATTCTATTCCTATTTTCTACTCTATTCTATTCTGTTCTTCTATTCTATTCTAAATTATTCTATTCTATTCTATTCTATTCTTATTCCTATTGTCTATTCTATTCTTATTTTCTATTCTATTCCTATTTTCTTTTCTTCTTTTCTATTCTATTCCTATTTTCTACTCTATTCTATTCTGTTCTTCTATTCTATTCTAAATTATTCTATTCTATTCTTATTTTCTATTCTATTCTATATCATTTTCTATTCTATTCCCACTTTCTATTCTATTCCTATATAGAGGAAGGGGGGGATTTAAATAATAATAATTTTTAAAAAGAACAGCTCCGATAACCCCACCAGCTGCACTTACCTGGGAAGCCGGGATAAAATTGTTGTCTTTTTGAGCAGCTGACACTCACCTGAAAGGATGAGGAAATAATAATAAATACTTTAGGAAACAGGTTAAACCACATAAATTCGAGGCTACCTGGTTGACTCGGGGAATTTACAAGTCGACTTGCAACCGTTCTTTTAGGGGCAAGATTGACAACGTGGGCTCGATCCTAGGCAGGGTCTCCAGCTTGGGCAGGGGGTTGGACTAGATGACCTGCAAGGTTCCTTCCCTCTCTGTCATTCTGTTAATCTGTTATAAGAGGAGGAGAGTAGGGGAGAAGGAAGGAAGGAAGGGAAGGAAGGAAGGAAGGAAGGAAGGAAGGAAGGAAGGGGAAGAAGAGGAAGAGAGAAGTAGGGGAAAGGCAAGGGAAGGAAGGAAAGGATGAGAGCAGGAGAGGGGAGGAAAGGAGAGGAAGATGGAAGAGAGAAGGAGAGAAGGAGAGAGGGAAGGAAGCAGAAGAGGAGGAGAGGAGTGGGGCAAGGGAAGGAAGGAAAGGACGAGAGCAGGAGAGGAGAGAAAAGGGGAGAGAAGGAAGAGGGAGGAAAGGAGAGGAAGATGGAAGGGAGAAGAAGCGAAGGAGAGAAGGTAGAAAGGGGAAAAAGAGGAAGAGGGGAGGAAGGGAGAAGGGAAGGACGAGAGCAGGGGAGGAGCGTGGTGAAGGGTTTTTCCCTCAGCTCCTGATCGCACTTGCACAACCCCAGACCTTCGACAACTTGCACACACCCGTAGCAGACACATTCCTCGCAGCCTTGGACAAACAGCGCCACCGAGTAAAAGGCGTGTAACGTACGGGCAGGAGCTGGCGCAAGCTGTAGGAGGTTTTGGTCTGAGATAATTGTTGCAGGAAAAACCAGCAAGTGAGTTGATGGAGGAACCAGTAGTACAAAACGTACAGAGGCCACCAGCCTGCTCAACTCTTACTCAGCATGGCAAGGAAGCAAGCAGCCTTCAAAGGTTTCTGGGGATGATGGTCTCCGGGCCTCCTCGGGAGCAGTTACGGCTTGGCCCGGTGCGTGGAAACTTTCGTTCGAGGAAGTTCAGAGGACATTTAGGTTGTTAGGTCGTGTGAAATGGGGAAGAGGTTCCTTTTGGATGGAGAGGAGGAAAGGAGGAGGAGGAGGAGGAGGAGGAGGAGGAGGAGGAGGAGGAGGAGGAGGAGGAGGAGGAGGAGAAAAGAAGAAGAGGGAGAAGAAGGAAGAGGGGGAAAAGAGGAAGAGAGAGGAAGGAGGTGGACAAAGGAGGAGAGAAGGAAAAAGAGGAGGAGGAGGAAAGGAAGGAGGAGAAAAGAAGGAGAGGGAGAAGAAAGAGGAGGAAGAGGAGAAGAGAGGAAGGAGAAGGAAGAAGGAGAGGAAGAAGAAAGAAGAAAGGAGGAGAAGAGAGGAAGGAGAGAAGAAGAAAGGAGGAGGAAGAGGAGAAGAGAGGAAGGAGGAGAATGAAGGAGAGGAAGAAGAAAGAAGAAAGGAGGAGAAGGAAGGAGGAGAAGGAAGGAGAAGAAGAAGGAAGAAGAAAGGAGGAGAAGAGAGGAAGGAGGAGAAGAGAGGAAGGAGAGGAAGAAGAAAGGAGGAGGAGAGGAGGAAGAGGAGAAGAGAGGAAGGAGGAGAATGAAGGAGAGGAAGAAGAAAGAAGAAAGGAGAAGAGAGGAAGGAGGAGAAGGAAGGAGAGGAAGAAGGAAGAAGAAAGGAGAAGAGGGGGAAGAGGAGAAGAGAGGAAGGAGAAGGAAGGAGAGGAAGAAGAAAGAAGAAAGGAGGAGAAGAGGAGGAAGAGGAGAAGAGAGGAAGGAGGAGAATGAAGCAGAGGAAGAAGGAAGAAGAAAGGAGGAGAAGAGAGGAAGGAGGAGAAGGAAGAAGGAGAGGAAGAAGAAAGAAGAAAGGAGGAGGAGGAAGAGGGGGAAGAGGAGAAAGGAAGGAAAAGAAGAAAGAAAGACAGGGAGAAGAAAGAGGGGTAGGAGGAGGAGGAGAAGAACTATTACTACTACTACTACTACTGGCCGGCCTTGGTTAGTCTCTACCTCTGGGGTGTTTAGGGAATTTAGTTTTAATGGGGTTTTTAGCGCAAGGACGATCAATTTAATCTGCTTTTATTGTATTTATTGTTTGTATATATCTTTATATGTTTTAATTTCCCTGTGCACCGCTCCGAGTCCCCTTGGGGAGAGGACGCGGTATACAAAATTAAATATTATTATTATTATTATTACTACTACTCCTCTCCCTGATCTTTGGGAAGGACTTGCTCGAGTGATAAAAATGCCAAACACCTGCCTGACTGTGCCAGGAACCATCATAATATATAATGTAATAATTCACATGAAAAATGAGTGATACTATTGAAGAAATTTATAGAAATTGGTGATAAATTAATACTTAAAAATTGGTAACGCATAATGAAAGGTGGCTTTTTGATGTGGTTTTCTGTGATATGGGTACTACTTGTGTTTATGAAAAATAATTACAATTATATAATAATAATAATAATTATTATTATAATAATTATAATAAGACTGTCGGCATTGACATAATCCCCATCGGTCAATTGCGAAAAGTCAGTTGAATTTGGAACGGTTTTAAATCCCGTGATGGGATCTTTAAGAACATCAAACGTCCGCAGCGCTCCAAAGGAACTCCTTGGCACCTGCCAGCCATGATCCGCCAGTTTGCACCTTGGCCAGGCGCCAAAACAGGAGGCTGGCATCCAAGCAGCCTCGTCGGCTCATTTGGAGGAGCAATCAAAATCTGGTTCTACCGGGGGTGCAAATCCTGATTTGTATCGTTCCGATAACTCCCGTTTTGCGCCCGTCCTCTCCGGTTGGTCGTTCAGCGCTTGCACCCGGTTGACCCCCGCCGTGCCAGGCTGGGCGTGTCGGGCGAGATTCCTACTGGGCATCTCAAGGCCACGCGCGGTTCTGATAGGCGTCCGATTGCAAGAGCTGGGTTAGAGCTGAGTGGGCGATGCAAAGGGAGTTCAAGAGGACTAGTCCCTTAATCCCCACTTTGGGACTACTACGCCCGGCCCAGGTGTTCCTTTATATATTACCCAATTCATGCCTTTCCTTGCAAAAAGAAATAAACAACTCGGTTTGGTCTAGGAGTGAAGGCAGTAGAAGCTAGAAACCAGGAGACTGGGAGTTCTAGTTCTCCCTTAGGCATGAAAGCCAGCTGGGTGACTTTGATCCAATCACCAGGAGACTGGGAGTTCTAGTCCCGTCTTAGCCACGAAAGCCAGCTGGGTGACTTTCGGCCAATCACCAGGAGACGGGGAGTTCTAGTCCCGTCTTAGGCATGAAAGGCAGGCGGGTGACTTTGGGCCAATCACCAGGAGACGGGGAGTTCTAGTCCCGTCTTAGGCATGAAAGGCAGGCGGGTGACTTTCGGCCAATCACCAGGAGACGGGGAGTTCTAGTCCTACTTTAGGCATGAAAAAGGGAGGGGGGACTTTGGGTCTATCACCAGGAGACTGGGAGTTGTAGTTCTCCCTTAGGCATGAAAGCCAGCTGGGTGACTTTGGGCCAATCACCAGGAGACGGGGAGTTCTAGTCCCGTCTTAGGCATCAAAGCCAGCTGGCTGACTTTGGGCCAATCACCAGGAGACAGGGAGTTCTAGTCCCGTCTTAGGCATCAAAGCCAGCTGGCTGACTTTGGGCCAATCACCAGGAGATAGGGAGTTCTAGTCCCGTCTTAGGCACGAAAGGCAGGTGGGTGACTTTCGGCCAATCACCAGGAGACGGGGAGTTCTAGTCCCGTCTTAGGCACGAAAGGCAGGTGGGTGACTTTGGGCCAATCACCAGGAGACGGGGAGTTCTAGTCCCGTCTTAGCCACGAAAGCCAGCTGGGTGACTTTCGGCCAATCACCAGGAGACGGGGAGTTCTAGTCCCGTTTTAGGCAGCTAAATTTCATGAGAAAGAAAGAAAGAAAGAAAGAAAGAAAGAAAGAAAGAAAGAAAGAAAGAAAGAAAGAAAGAAAGAAAGAAAGAAAGAAAGTGAAAGGCAAGTCAGGCAGGCAGGCTTGGGTGGGGGTTGGGATAGATGACCTACAAGGTCCCTTCCAACTCTGTTAATCTGTCATTAAGGAAGGAAGAAGAAAGGGAATGGGAAGAGGAGAAGGAAGGAAGGAGGGAGGGAGGGGGAGAAGGAAGGAAGGACGGAAGGAAGGAGGGGAATGAGAAGAGGGAGAAGGAAGGAAGGAGGGAGGGAGGGAGAGGGAGAAGGAAGGAAGGAAGGAAGGAGGGAGAAGGAAGGAAGGAAGAATGGGAAGGGGAAAGGAAGAAGGAAGGAAGGAAGGAAGGAAGGAAGGAAGGAGGGAGGAAGGTGTAGTAAGGTCTCTCTAGTGCAAGAGAACTCCCCCCTCCCTCGCCCCTTCCGCATTCTAACCCCACAGAAGCCCAACGCAAACCGCTAGTAGGACCGTCACCTAAGACGGGCGACACCCCCCCCCCCCCCCAACCTCCGCGCCGCTCCTCTCCTCTGCCCGGCTGTTCGCTTAAACCCGCCTTCGCCGCCGCCGCCGCCAAACGTACCGCGCCCTGATTCGCAGGGACTAGCGCCTTGGTCGCCGCTCCCCTGCTCTGCAGCAGGAAGGGGGGGGGGGGAGATCAGCTGATCGGCGGTCACGTGGCCTGCCGCTTGCAAAACGGGGGGAGGAGACTGGGAAGGGGGGGGGGTGGAAAAGACGCGCGCGTTGCCCAAAAGTTGGAACCAACTTTTTTCCTTTCTCTCTCTGCTGGCAAAAAAAAAACCCGTGGGAAAAAGGGGGAGGGAGGGTTGCAGAGAGGGGGAGGGGGGAAGGAACCCCCCTTTGATCAACCAGGGGGGCTGATGCATGGCTTCCCCCCCCCCGCGCCTGTCTAAGCGACGCATCCTGTGCTGGCCAAGGATACCGCGCAGTTGCGCTCTTGCAAAAGCGCGCATCTTGGGGGGCGGGTGGGAGGCTTGCTTGGGTAGGGGGTTGGACTTGATGACCTCTAGGGTCCCTTTCGACTCTTAACTGTAATCTAAAAAGGAAAGAAGAAGGAAGTGGGACAGGGGAAGGAGAGAGAGAGAAAGAGAAAGAAAAAAGAGAGAAAGAAATGAATGAAAGAAGGAAAAAGAAGGAAAATGAAGGAGGGAGGGAGGGGGAGAAGGCAAGTCAGGCAAGCAGGCTTCGGTGGGGGTTGGTTTGGATGACCTCCAAGGTCCTTTCCAACTCTATTAATCTGTCATCTAAAAAGGAAGGAAGGAAAGAAGTGGGAGAGGTGGGGAGAGAGAGAGAGAGAAAGAAAGAAGGAAGGAAGGAAGGAAGGAAGGAAGGAGGGAGGGGACCTCGCCTTGTAATCTGGGGTTCAGCAGAGCCGTGCTTGCAGTCGGGAGAGAGGGAGGGGCCAAGGCTTGAGTGGGGAGTTCCCACACCCATCAGCCCCAGCCGGGGAGAGAGAGAGGAGAAAAGGGCTTGGACCAAGCCCTTCAGTTGCCTTAGGATGCTTTTAAGATCTTTCCTCCTTTCGCTGGGGTGCATGGGCTTTGTGGTCCAGGCAGATGGGCTTTGTGGTCCAGGCGGATGGGCTTTGTGGTCCAGCGCTGAGCATTTCCACCGCTCCTGCCACGAAAGCTGAGAACGGAACATATATACAGTAGAGGTGGAGCTCTCCCCTCCCAATCAGGAGGTGGTGAGTTCGATCCTAGGTAGAGGCAGATGTTAGGGTCTCCTGCTTGGGCAGGGGGGTTGGACTAGATGACCTGCAAGCTCCCTTCCAACTCTTGTTCATCTGTTAATAAATATATAGTATATTTTGCTTCCTTGGAGACGAATCGGGAGCCGCCCCCTCCTCCTCCTCCTCCATCATCTGTGGAACGACTTGCCACCAGAAGTTGTGACTGAACCAACACGGGACGTTTAACAGTTAATCTGCTATTCTTTTTTCCTCTGTCTGACTCCTTCCTTACTCCTCTCCTTCCATTCTTTTTTCTTCCTTCCTTCCTTCCTTCCTCCATCTGACTCCTTCCTCCCTTCCTCTTCTCCTTGTTGTTTTTTCTTCCTTCCTCCATCTGACTCCTTCTCTCCCGTTCTTTTTTCTTCCTTCCTCCTTCTTTCCTCCTTCTTGCCTGACTCCTTCCTTCCTCCTTCTCCTCTCCTTACATTATTTGTCCTTCCTTCCTTCCTTCCTTCCTTCCTTCTCTTGAAGAGATTGGACAACCATTGGTCTGAAAGGGTTTAGGGTCTCCTGCCTGAGCAGGAGGTTGGACTAGAGGACCTCCAAGGCCCCTTCCTGACACCTTTATCCTGTTAATTACTCCTGGGCGGGGGGGGGGGTGTTTGGCAACAAACCAACTAAGAGTTTGTTTCACAAACGGCGGTTTCATTCCCTTAACCGCCACCGCAAAACAGGTGATAAAAATCAAGTCTGTCACGACCGAACGACTGTAATGGGCCGACTTGCCTTATCCACTCGTTTTGTTAGGGACTGCTTGTAAGACTTTTAAGCCCCGTTGCCAATTTTAAAAACCGTTTTTGGGTTCGGCGAAGAGCAAAAAGTGTGCAAGGACCTGCGTAAGTCGTCGGTTGGGAATGGTGCTTAGGCTGGCCTGCCTTGCCGGCGTGTTGTGTAAGGGCAGGAAATCAGAATCAGGTGATGGGCAAGTGGCAGGGCGTCCCAATGCGCTACTGTGGGAAGTATCTCTTTTTATTGACGTGCTGGGCTCCGAAGATTCTCCCAGCACGTCCTGGAACAGGGCGTGATGTGTACAAAACGCCTGCCACCAGCTGTCAAGTAATCCCGGATTAATTGTGACACTTTGATGGAGCTGTTTAGCCTACTACGCTCTCGTGGTCTGCGATCTCGTCGTTTCGTTTCCCAACGATGCTGGAAGAAGAATTAAGGAGCATGCAGCCCTCACCCCCACACACCCCCAGTCACCCACTCTCAAACTCGATTTCAGATATGGCTTTATTTGTGCAGCTCAAAAACCGGCGCAGCCAAGAAAAGTTTTCCCACTGTTTCCCCAGTGCGGAGAACCCTCCGTCTTTCCAAACGGCCGAGAGATTTTATAGGTGGTGCATCTCTGTGCATGCAGGCTTGATTGAAGAGCAGAGGCGCTGGTGGGGTGGGAGAGAGTTGGCAATGCTCAAGCACCACCCCCACCCGAGCTCCCCACACCCCCACCCCGCCAGATTGAGAAAGTCGGGAAAGGTGTCGGCGAGATCGTACGGCATGCGCCTTCCGAAAACTGGGAACTGAAATTGGGTTTGGAGTAACGTGCCCAACGGCAGGGGGGGGAAATCTCTTTGGGGGAATTCAAAATATCTGGAGGCCTCGCCTCCCTTTTGCAGAATCTTCCGAGGGAAAGCAAAATATGTGAATTTGGCAGTAGCAGTAAGAGATCAGCGCTACCCGCTGGCTCACTTTCTCGTCCGAAGAAGCTCCCGGGCCCCAGAATTTCTTACTACAGGTAGTCTTCGACTTACAACAGCTCGTTTAGGGACCAAAGTTACAACGGCACTGAAAAAAAGAGACTCAGGACTGGTTTTCTCACTTAACGACGCGATCAAAATTCAGACTCTCGGCGACCGACTTGTACTTAGGATGGGCGCAGTGCCTCGGGGGGGGGGAGTGTCACACGACCCCTTTTGCGACCGTCAGATAAGCAAAGTCAACGGGGAAGCCGGATTCATTGAACAACCATGTTCCTAAATTAACAACTGTTGCAAGAACGGTTGTAAAATGGGGCAAAACCCGCTCAGCAACTGTCTCGCTTAGCAACAGAAATTTGGGGCCCCATTGTTGTAAGTTGAGGACTACCTGTGCCATCAACTCCTTGTCTCATCCAAGGGATGGGTCGAGGTCCTGGAATTGTCCTAATGTCTTACTCTGAAGGGACTGTGGAACCTCCAAGGGGAGGAGCAGTCCATGGTGGGAAAACGAGTACCGTCAAACCGTGACCCGAACTAGTTTGGGATGCCGAGTGGGAAATTGGGCCTGTTTTGGTGGCGTCTCCTCTCTCTCCTTCTCCCAGAATTCAACTGGGTCCCCTCCCAGTTCCTGATGGCCTGTCCGAGGGAAGCACCCCAAAAAGGCACAGCGCTAAAGTGAGGTATCCACAAGAGGGACAAATGCAAGAGACAAACGTACAGGGAAGCGAGTAGCGCGACGCTGCGGGCGCGTCGCGGGTCACGGGAACAACATCTCAGAGGCAGTGAATCTGGGATAAAACGAAAGGATGATGGGTTCAGAGGTGCATCCAAGCCTTTGGCTCCGTCTTTCCCGTCGAGACGTGAGAAACTCGCTCAAAGGGATCGCTCGTTTTAAGATCAGCTCGGCGGATTATCGCCGTACGAGAATAACCGGAACTCCAGCAGGAGAGTCGGTGGAGCCCTTGAAAAACGAGTGTCGATTGTCGTGTTAGGGAGCGCGGGTCAGCGGGTCTGTCCTTTCAGGGGGGCCGGCAGCTAAGCAAGCTCTCCTTCCTTGACCCCACGCACATTTTGTGGCTCTCCGCCAAAGAATTTTTGGGAGAATCGTCGTGCAGGAGCACGACACTCCCCGCTTTGGTTTCGCATGTATCCTGAACAAGGCGGAATAATTCCCAAGCAACAGTGTCGGTCGACCTGTCGGGCCGTTCCTGGACATTGTACGGCAAGGACATTCGACGGAGGTCCACCTCGTGGCGGGTTTTTCGCTCCAGATCCTCTTCCGCGGAGGACAAGCATCGGAGCCGGTCTTCAGAGGTTGCTTTCTCGCACAAGTCCGCTCAGGCTGCTGGGGCGTCTTTGGTCCAGCCGGCGACCGGACAGCAGACGGCGTAAGGGGGAGGTTGAATTCAGATCTCCGCAGCTCTGCAGATGGATGCCGTTGGACGGACTCCCCAGCCTCAACACCTGAAAAACCCAAGGAATCACTTGAGAACGGCTTAGAGCGATAGGGGAGAAGTAGAGAGGAAAGAGGGTGGTTTGGATGAGGAAAAATAACAGGGGACTTAGGATAAGAGGCACAATTCAGTGGTGTAGGTAATGCTCAAGCTATCTACCTACCTACATCCCTGCGTGCCTAACTATATCTATTTTATCCTCTCTTCTATTTCTTATCTCTTATCTTTCTATCTATATCTATTTTCTCTCTCTTCTATTTATTATCTCTTATCTTTCTATCTATATCTATTTTCTCTCTCTTCTATTTATTATCTCTTATCTTTCTATCTATATCTATTTTCTCTCTCTTCTATTTATTATCCATCTTATCTTTAAATCTATATTTTCTCTCTTCTATTTTTTAGCTATCTTATCTTTTCTCTCTTATTTATTATCTATCTTATCTTTCTATCTATATCTATTTCCTCTCTCTCTCTCTTCCATCTCTATCTGCCTATCTTTTATTTATTATCTATCTTTAAAATATATATATATATATTAATTATTTACATATTATATTGAGCACAGTGTGATTGTCCTAGCATTTCACTTGCCATAAAAACCAAAGTGAAAACTCTATCCTATCTATCTATCTATCTATCTATCTATCTATCTATCTATCTATCTATCTATCTATCTATCTATCTATCTATCTATCTAATCTATCTAATCTATCTATCTATCTATCTATCTATCTATCTATCATCTATCTATCTATCTATCTATCTATCTATCTATCTATCTATCTATCCATCTCCATCCATCTCTATCATCTCTCTATCATCTCTCTCTCTCATCTCTCTCTCTCTAATCTATCATCTCCCAACTATCTCTATCTATCTATCTATCTATCTATCTATCTATCTATCTATCTATCTATCTATCTATCTTTATTTTTCTCAATCTTTCTTTCCCTATCTTTCTTTTTCTTTCTATCTCTATCTTTCTTTCTATCTATCTATCTCTATCTTTATTTCTTTCCATCTCTCTCTCTCTCTCTTCCTATCTCTTTCTTTCTCTATCATCTATCTATCTATCTATCTATCTATCTATCTATCTATCTATCTATCCATCCATCCATCCATCCATCCATCCATCCATCCATCCATCCATCCATCATCTCTTTCAGCCTTCAGCTTTTATGTTCAATATCAGATTTATTTACCCTTTGCATTTTTCTTTGTACTCAGTTTTTTTTTTTAAATTATTGTTTGACTTTCATTTGTCTGTTTTGTATTTTATTCTTATTGGCAATTGAGAATAAATCCGTAACAATGGGTATTTGGCAGAATGCTGGCTACTTTGACATCCCTGCCTGGCCACAGTCAACTGGCTTCCAGTGCTCCCTGCCAGAAGCTTCCCACAAGACAAGTCACTGGAGAAGCCAGAAGGAAGTCGAAAGCCACTCCTGTCCCCACCGCTTCGTTGCCCTCCTGCAATCATTTTTCCCCTCTGTTTAAGTCAGAAAATATCTTTGAAATGATGACCCAACAGGCATCGTTTGTGTAGTGACTGTACCGGCACACAAAAACCAAACAGCTCACGGTCATAATTGCAGAAATCTGATAATTACTTCCAGTGTTAATTGCTCCCCATTACAATGATCTGGCTGTGAAGTTGTCTTTGATGAGGTCAGACGAGGGGAGATAAAACTATCTAAAACTCCCTAAAACTGACTGTCTTTAAAGTTCCTTTTATTGTTTATTTTGTTATAGGAAGGAGGGATTGAGGAAGGACAGAAGGAACTAGGGAGGGGGGGAAGGAAGGAGGGAGAGAAGAAAGGAAGGAGGGAGGGAGGGAGCAAGGAAGGAAGGTGTCAGCTTTGAAAGCCATATTAAATTCAAATTCAAATTCAAATTAAGATTTATTAACCGCACCCTCTCCCCACAGGGACCCGGGGCGGTGCACAGGCATAATTAAAAACAATATACAAAATACAAACATTACTTAAAATAAAATTAAATAAATCTACCTATGCTAAAAATATATAATTAAAACCCATTAAAATTTGTAATTAAAAGACAGAGAGAACTATTCAAGGCCGGCCAGTCGAAAGAGATGGGTCTTCAATTTTACCCGGAAGGAGCGGAGGTCGGTGGTCGTTCTAATATCAGGGGGAAGGTCGTTCCAGAGGGCCGGGCCCGCCACAGAGAGCGCCCTTCCCCTGGGCGTCGCCCGCTGACAAAGTCTAGTGGACGGCACCCGGAGAAGCCCCTCTCTGTGGGAGCGAATCGGTCGTGAGGATGTGTGGGGCAGGATCCGATCTCGCAGATAGCTAGGTCCCGAGCCATGGAGCGCTTTGAAGATGATAACTAACACCTTGAAGCGCACCCGGAAGACGACAGGTAGCCAGTGCAGCTCGCGCAGGAGCGGTGTAACATGGGCAAACCTGGAGGTGCCCATAATTGCTCGCGCGGCCGCATTCTGAACTAACTGAAGCCTCCGGGTGCACCTCAAGGGGAGCCCCATGTAGAGAGAGTTGCAATAGTCCAGTCGGGATGTCACGAGGGCATGGGTGACTGTGCGAAGGGCGTCCCGATCCAATAGGGGGCGCAATTGGCGAACCAGGCGAACCTGGTAAAACGCCCTCCTGGCCACGGCTGTCACTTGCTCTTCCATAGACAGCCGGGTATCCAGGAGGACACCCAAATTGCGCGCCCCATCCACAGGGGCAAGATGTTCGCCCCCTATGGCCAGCGTTGGAGAAAGCTGGTTGAATCGGGCAGCCGGAAACCACAGCCACTCGGTCTTGGTCGGGTTGAGCCTAAGTCCGTTACTTCCCATCCAGATCCGCACGGCTTCCAGGCACTGGCACATCACCGCTACGGCATCGTTGGGGTGGTCTGGGGTAGATATGTACAGCTGGGTGTCATCAGCGTACAGATGGTACTCTACCCCAAAACCACGGATGATCTCACCCAGCGGCTTCATGTATGCATTAAACAGGAGAGGCGAGAGGACCGACCCCTGAGGCACCCCGCATGTGAGGGGTCTCGGGGTCGACCTCTGCTCTCCTGCCCGCACAAATTGCGATCGGCCAGAGAGGTAGGAGGAGAACCACCGCAAAACGGTGCCTCCCACCCCCAACCCCCCCAGCCGATGCAATAGGATACCATGGTCGATGGTATCGAAAGCCGCCGAGAGGTCTAATAGGACCAGGATGGAGGAACATCCCCCATCTCTGGCCCTCCAGAGATCATCTACCAACGCGACCAATGCCGTCTCGGTGCTATGCCCGGGCCGAAAGCCGGACTGGCGCGGATCTAGATAGTCAACTTCCTCCAGGTGACGGGGAAACTGTTGTGCCACCACACTCTCAACAACCTTCGCCAAGAAGGGAAGGTTGGAGACGGGACGGTAGTTGTTCAAAAGAGCTGGGTCCAAAGAGGGCTTCTTGAGGAGGGGCCTCACCATAGCCTCTTTTAGGGAGGCAGGCAAGGAACCCTCACTCAAGGATGCGTTGATAACCTCTTGGAGCCAGCCTCGTGTCACCTCCCAGGATGCCAGTACAAGCCAGGAGGGGCACGGGTCCAATGAACATGTGGTGGCTCGCAGTCGCCCACGTAGCCTGTCCATATCCTCGGAAGTAACGGGGTCAAACTCCTCCCAAACAAGATCTCTCTCGTGGCATCCCACTGGGCCATGAATGGGGGCTAGCTCACTCTGTATCTGGGCGGTTTTCTCCTGCAGAAAAATCACAAATTCCTCTGCTCTACCCTGTAGCGGGGCTTCCCGCTCCCTCTGATGAAGGAGAGAACGGGTCACCCTAAACAGGGCGGCAGGGCGGTTTTCTGCGGATGCTATGAGGGTAGCACAATGATGACGTTTGGCCACCCTCAGCGCCACAATGTAAGTCCGTAAATGGGCTCTTACCTGTGTCCGGTCAGATTCAGAGCGGCTAGCCCTCCACCTTCTCTCTAGGCATCTCTTGCGGCGTTTCATCACCCGCAGCCCCTCAGTAAACCAAGGAGCCAGGGTGGTTCGCCGCCGCGAGAGAGGCCGCAAGGGCGCGACCCGATCTAAGGCTCCCACGGCCGCATTATTCCATGCGGCCGTGAGGTCCTCCATCGGGGCGCGGGTCAGGGATACAGGAAATGGCCCAAGCGCTGTCTGGAACCCGTCCGGGTCCATCAAGCGCCTGGGGCGGTACCAGATTGGTAACTCTGGTTCCGCCTCCCCGCGGAGGGGAGCAGCGGTCGGAAAGTCGAGTCGGAGAAGTGAGTGGTCTGACCATGACAAGGGTGTGATGACTATATCCCCTGTACCCAGATCACTCTTCCATTGGCCCGAGACAAAGATGAGGTCCGGCGTATGTCCACCCTCATGGGTGGGGCCTTGAATTACTTGGGTCAGGTCCATGGCCGTCATGGAAGCCATGAACTCCCGAGCTACCACGGGAGTGGTATATTAACACTGGAAGCTTTCAAGCTGCCACATTCGTAAGTCTGGGAAAGTAGAAGGAAGGAAGGAGGGAAGGAAGGAAGGAGGGAAGGAGGGAGGGAGAAAGGAAGGAAGTAAGTTTGTCAGCTTTGAAAGCCATATTAACACTGGAAGCTTCCAAGCTGCCACATTCTTAAGTCTGGGAAAGTAGAAGGAAGAAGGGAGGAAGAAAGGAAAGAAGGAAGGAAGGAAGTAGGGAGAGAGGGAAGGAAGGGAGAGAAGGAAGGAAAGAAGGAGGGAGGGAGGAAGAAAAGGAGGGTGAGAAGGAAGGAAACAGGGAGGAAGGAAGAAAAGAAGGAGGGAGGGAGAGAAGGAAGGAAGTTTAGTTTAGTTTATTCAAATTTATACCCCGCACCTTCTCCAAAAAGGACCCAGGGCGGCGCACAGGAAATTTAAAACAATACAAAAATAACAAAAAATACAAAATTTTAAAAAGCTATTAAATCCATGCCCTGTGCTAAAATAGTATAAAATGCCCCAAATTCAAGCAGGGAGGAAGGAAGAAAAGAAGGAGGGAGGGAGGGAGGGAGAGAAGGAAAGAAGGAGGGAGAGAGGGAGCAAGGAAGAAAGGAAGGAAGGAAAGAAGGAAGGAAGGAAGGAAGGAAGGAAGGAAGGAAGGAAGGAAGGGCAATACTGCATTCTAACCATGGCTTCTGAACAACCCAAAATCAGGTCATCTGAACTGACTAGATCCGGATGAGAAAAGAATTCCAAAGATGAAGAATTTAGGCCAAATAATTATTTTAGAGACGTGAAAAACACAGAGTTTGTCAAACAGCTCCTGAATTGCAACTAGGAGGAAATGCGTGTCAAACTCCAACCATTTAACTCCTGTGTCATCCCTTCTTTTCCTGAGGCCCTGGGGAATTGGCCGTTAATTAGCTGACACAATTAGTTTAGTTAAGCAGGCAACAGCCCAGGCTCAATAGAATAAACTGGATTGAGGGCAAATTGTTTTCTTTAATTATTGTCTTTATGGTTGCTACTGGTTTTTGCTCTGGTTTTTTTTTTTTTTTGCTTTGTAATGTTTACTTTTGTTTGCATTGCTGTTTTCATTCCTCAGGAGCAAAAAGAGAGGGAGGGAGAAAGGAAACAAGTGAGGGAGGGAAGGAAGGAAGGAAAAAAGGAAGGAAGGAAAAAGGAGGGAGGAAAAAGAGGGATGGAGGGAGAGGGGAAGAAAGGGAGGAAAAAAGGGAGGGAGGGAGGAAGGAGAGAGAAAAAAAGTGATGGAGGGAGAGAGGGGAAGAAAGGAAGGAAAAGGAGGGAGGGAGGAAAAAAGAAGAGGGACAGAGGGGAAGGAAGGAAGGAAAAAAGGGATGGTGGAAGGAAAGGAAAGAATGGTGGGAGAAGAAGGAAGGGAAGGAAGGGACGGAGGGGAAGGAAGGAAGGAAAAGATGGGTTGGTTGGATGAAGGAAGGAAGGAAGGAAGGAAAGGGAGGAGGGGAGGGATGGAGGAAAAATAAAAGGGGGAGGGAGGTGAAAAAAAAGACCAGCAAAGGAAGGAAATAAGAGGAAAAGAGGGAGGAAGGAAAAAATAAGAGAGGGAGAGAGAGAGAAGGAAGAAAATAATAAGAGGGAGGAAGAGAGGAAGGAAGGAAAAATAGAAGAGAGAGGGAGGGAAGGGAGACAAGCAGAGGAACGAAAGAAGAGGAAAAGAAGGGAAGGGAAATATTTGAAATTAAACGTCTGGTAACGAGAGTAATACAATACAATACAATACAATAGCAGAGTTGGAAGGGACCTTGGAGGTCTTCTAGTCCAACCCCCTGCGTGGGCAGGAAGCTTATACCATTTCAAACAAATGGCTATCTAACATCTTTTTAAAGACTTCCAGGGTTGGGGCATTCACAACTGCTGGAGGCAAGCTCTGCCTTCTTCGTTCACATCCGATTAGGGCCTTTTCCCAGCTTCCTTTTACACACCAAATTATCCGGCAAAAAAATCCAAGCTCTTGATTTCCTGTCATATTTAATAAACTTCCTCCGATGCCTTGCAGGACGTCAATTTCCATGTAAATAACGACGGACATTAAAGGAATAACAAGACCTTGAATTTAACGCAGGGGGAAGGAAGGCGCCTCTGCTGTCTTTAAGCCAATTTAGGCTATTTGTGCTGTTGTAATTACATATATATATGTATATATATAATGATAATTATGTAATTGACGCCTGCTAGGTGCATTTAAACTGCAAATTTCGTGCATTGACGCAAGGATGTCATTGACCTTCCCTTCCTGGAAATCAGGAACTGGCCATCCTTTGGGGGTGAATCAAGGCTTGTTTTTCCCCCTGCGGTATCCAAAGCCAGACTGAGGAGAAGGGACCTGGGAGGTTCTCTAGTCCATCCCCCTGCTCAAGCAGGAAGCCCTATCCCGTCTTGGACAAGCTGCCTGATTTTTAAATCACCCTAAAACTCCAGTGATGAAGCAACCACGACCTCTGGAGGCAAGCAGTACCACTGGCTAATGAACAGAAGGGTAGGTTAATTGGATTGGAAGGGGGCTTTGGAGGTCTTCTAGTCCAACCCCTTGCTCAAGTGGGAAACCTTATACCAGTCTGGATGAGGGGTTGTCCAATCCCTTCTTGAAACCCCCCAGTGATGGGGAAGGAAGGAAGGAAGGAAGGAAGGAAGGAAGGAAGGAAGGAAGGAAGGAAGGAAGGAAGGAAGGAAAGGAAAGGAAAGGGGAAGGAAGGCAGGCAGGCAAAAAGGTTTAGCAGAATAAGAGAATAACAGAGTTGGAAGGGACCTTGGAGGTCTTCTAGTCCAACCCCTTGCTCAAGTGGGAAACCTTATACCAGTCTGGATAAGGGGTTGTCCAATCCCTTCTTGAAACCCCCCAGTGATGGGGAAGGAAGGAAGGAAGGAAGGAAGGAAGGAAGGAAGGAAGGAGAAGGAAGGAAAGGAAAGGAAAGGAAAGGGGAAGGAAGGCAGGCAGGCAAAAAGGTTTAGCAGAATAAGAGAATAACAGAGTTATTGAAGGGACCTTGGAGGTCTTCTAGTCCAACCCCCTGCTCAAGCAGGAAACCTTAGAACATTCTGGATAAGGGGTTGTCCAATCCCTTCTTGAAAACCCCCAGTGATGGGAAAGAAGGAAGGAAGGAAGGAAGGAAGGAAGGAAGGGAGGGAGGGAGGAAGGGAGGAAGGGAGGAAGGAAGGAAGGGAAATAAATATATATGTGTGTGTGTGTGTGTGTGTGTGTGTATGTGTGTTAGTTTTTATGAGCTGATCAATAAATTTAAATTTATATATATGTAATTGCTGGCATTGCTGGCTTCGGGGATTTTCCCGTGTATAAGGCATAGAAATTTCTATGCCTTATACACGGGAAAATCCCCGAAGCCAGCAATGCCAGCATACCTACACCCGTGAAAATCTACGAAAACATATATGTAATTGTTTCACAACAACCTGTTATTATTAGGCCCCAATTAAGGGAGGAGACATACTGTTTCCCTTACTGCCATCGGCTCATCGCTAGAGACCATCCAGACAGCAAGCCAAGAATTACGTTGTATAATATTTTAGATATGTGTGTTAGTTTTATGAGCTGATCAATAAATTAAATTAGAAGAGACCAGGGTAGATCTATTTCGAGCTTATTAGCTCTGATGAGAGCTAATAAGCTCGAAATAGATCTATCCTGGTCTCTTCTAATTTAATTTATTGATCAGCTCATAAAACTAACACACACACCCGGCCCTCTGGAACGACCTTCCCCCCGATATTAGAACGACCACGGACCTCCGCTCCTTCCGCCTGAAATTGAAGACTCATCTTTTCCGCCTGGCCGGCCTAGGGTAGTCTCTCTGTCTATGGGTTTTTAAATGTATACTATATTTATTGGATGTTTTTAGTTAAGGGGATTTTAGCACAGGATTGAGTGAGTTTAATTCGTTTTAATTTGTACGTATTTTGTATATTTTTCGTTTTTTAATTTTCCTGTGCACCGCCCCGAGTCCCTGTGGGGAGAGGGTGCGGTCAATAAATGCAACTTTATTATTATTATTATTATTATTATAATTATAATAATATATATATATATATATAAGAATAAGGGAATAACAGAGTTGTAAGGGACCTTGGAGGTCTTCTAGTCCAGCCCCCTGCCCAAACAGATACTCATTTCAGACAGACAGTGGTCCAATCCCTTCTTTAAAAAAAAACAAACCCCAAACCATTTAAAAAATCCCTTCTACCTTAAACCTCCTGAATGTAGGGAGACCCACCCGCCCCAACCTGTCCCGTATGGTACCTGCTTGTTCCCGCAAGAACTCATTTCTGCGCCCGGCAAGGCCAGGTTCCTCTTGGATCGGTGCAGGAAACGGGCCATCAGTCCCCGAGACCCCCGGCAGGCCTTGAGGTCCCCCAGGGACCGCGTGATGGTCTTCGAGAGGTGTTGGGGCACCTTCGCGGGAAGCTCTAGCTTGGATTTGCCCGCCACGTGAGCAAGCATGAGGGGGTCGCAGAGCGACGGGTGCAAGGGGCAGGTCTCCGAACACAGACCTGACAAGAGAGAGGGAAGGGAGGGGTTGCGATCAAACAGCACCAACTTACAACAGCCCCCCCCTCCACCCAACAGCTGCTTACAACCAAGTTACAACCTCTTGTAGCACCCCGCGGTCCCGTGACTGCAATTTCGGAAGGTTTCGCCAGAAACCGTCATTGTTTTACAATTTTCAGGAAAACTTGCAATTATAATTTTCAGGAAAACTCGCAATTATAATTTTCAGGAAAATTCGCAATTATAATTTTCAGAAAAACTTGCAATTACAATTTTCAGGAAAACTTGCAATTATAATTTTCAGGAAAACTTGCAATTATAATTTTCAGGAAAACTTGCAATTATAATTTTCAGGAAAACTTGCAATTATAATTTTCAGGAAAACTCGCAATTACAATTTTCAGGAAAACTTAGAGCCCATAGCAAACAATAGCTCTGTTTAACGCCTGCCGTGGCAAAGGTCGTCACATCGAATCTGGGTATGCAGACCTCTTTACAAGTGTCCCGACTTACGACCGTAATTGCCGGACTCCGTTATGGCCGTAAGTCAAGGATTCCTACAAGGGAGTTCTTGCCGGTAACGGAGGCCAAATTGTATGTTGCTATGCGACACATTTTTTCGGCAAATTCCCCGCATTCCCGTTTTACGACCTTTCCTGCTGCCGTTGTTAAGTGAATCACGGTGGTTGGAAAGTCAGGCACACGGTTGCTAAGTGAGTCTCTGCAAAACTTGGCCAGGAGCATCGGAGAGTCCCGAACCAATGAAGCGAACGAGTGGTCTCCTGCAAGCTCCACTCCCCTGTCGCTCCTCTTTTATTCCCTCTGGGAGGGGCCATTTATTGTCTCACCTGTGGCTTTAATCTTAAATCGACCCCTGTTCTTTAGCTCTTCCCTTCCTCTGGCCACTCTGCGCATGCGCACGCTGGGAACAGGCTCCAGCTGTTCCTCTGCCTCACTGATGCCTGACTCCGAAGGCAGCTGATTGACAGTCGGCCCCCCTCTCTGCCTCCGACACAGAGCC
Organism: Rhabdophis nuchalis; assembly: GCA_039707465.1. Taxonomy (NCBI): domain Eukaryota; kingdom Metazoa; phylum Chordata; class Lepidosauria; order Squamata; family Natricidae; genus Rhabdophis; species Rhabdophis nuchalis. The sequence goes on from CM077662.1 coordinate 3,348,544, forward strand.
CTCCTCCGAGCCTTCCCCAGACTCCAGGACTGGCCCAGGTTCCTACCCAACCCTCCCCACTGTCCGAGTCTCCTGCCAGCTCTGTAGGCTGCTGGCGGGCCACAACAGTATGAAATCACCGCTGGGCAACACAGCCCTCACCTGTTTCCGCGGAGGAATTGGAAGCGTCGTCTCCAGACCCTTTTGTGCAAAATACCTCTTGGTCATCGCTTTCTGTGGGGTGGAAGAGAGAGGGATGGGGAAAAGGGGAGAGAAAGAATGAAAATCTGGGGCTTTTGCCGCTCTCTGAAAAGGCAGAAGGTTTGATTTGGGGCGGGAACGATTGTCAGTTGAGGGGGGGCCACGTGTTCAATTCAGCGAAGGGGTTGGCCACTTTTAGTGTGGCTTGTCTTCAAAAATTGTGGGTGCCACAACACTGGAGAGATTGGACAAGCATTTGTCTGAAATGTTAGAGGGTTTGATGCCAGAGCAGGGGGTTGGACTAGAAGACCTCCAAGGTCCCTTCCAATTCTGTTATTTCCTTCCTTCCTCCCTCCCTCCTTCCTTCTTTTCTTCCTTTTCCATCATGTGGGGTTTTCAAGAAGAGATTGGAAGAAGAGATTACATTTTTCTGATATTCTGTTCTGATATTCTGTTATTCCTTCCTTCCTTCCTTCCTTCCTTCCTTCCTTCCTTCCTTCCTTCCTTCCTTCCTTCCTTCCTTCCTTCCTTCCTTCACAGAGGGTTGGACTAGAAGACCCACAAGGCCCCTTCCAGTTCTGATATTCTATTCCTTCCTTCCTTCCTTCCTTCCTTCCTTCCTTCCTTCCTTCCTTCCTTCCTTCCTTCCTTCCTTCCTTCCTTCCTTCCTTTGCAGGGGGTTGGACTAGAAGACCCCCAAGGCCCCTTCCAACTCTTTTATTCTGTTATTCTTCCCTCCCTCCTTCCCTCCCTTCCACAGGGGGATGGACTAGAAGACCTCCCGGGTCCCTTCCAACTCGGCTTCCTCCATTCCGCCTACCGTCCTCCCTGGAGACGGCCATCCCAGGGTCACTGTGGGATCGCAGCAGGGGACATCGGACGACGGGTGACTGGCAGGACGTTTCGCTGCTGCGCCGCGGCCGCCGGGGCCCTTTGCGCGCCGAGACCGTCATCTTGGGCTTCACGCGGACCTCGGGAAAACAGGGCCCCACGCTGTGGCCCAGCCCATCCAGGCGGTGGCAGCTGTGGGTCTGAGCGCTGCCGACCTCCAGCAGGCCGTCGTAGCCCGTGCCCGGCGTGGAGCAGGAGAAGGAGCGCTCGCCCCGCAGACGCGCCTGGGGGAGGTCTTCGAACGGGCCCTGCGGGTGAAGCCCACAGTGCCCGCAGTCGACGCTCAGGCAGTAATCTGCTCGGCTGCGCTGGATGGAGCGGAAGAGGACGTAATCCACCGAGCAGGCCGATCCGCTCCCTTCCAGCAGGCAGGAATCCTCGGAGGGGCTGCTGTCCCCAGGAATGTCGACGATCTCCGACATGACCAGCGAGTTGCTATCCACGGAAATCGCTGGGGGGAAAACGAGAGTGGAAATGAAGACCAGCCGCCGGGGAGTGATTTAAATTCCGTTTAATGAATTAGGGTGGGTCTTCTTTTTAAAAAAGGAAAACGGATCTACGTATGGTTGGAAAGCTTTTGTACGCATCGAACGGAGTCTATATGTCGAACCATATTCTAAATATGCGGAACCATATTCTAAAGTCGGTAAAATGTTATGGGCTGGATTGTCATCCTTTTTTAACAACCCCGTAATCTCTTACAAGGTGGAATCTGGGCAATGTAAGTGTTTACTGGCCAGATGCCTCTCCTGTTGCCAGAACAGAGTCTTGTTCAGCAGCTAATATTCTCATAGTGCCCAGAGAGAGAGAGAGAGAAATATCTGCCCCTGCCTAGGATCGAACTCACGAGCTCCTGTGAGGCAACAGCTCTAGGCTACCGCACCAATCGAGGAAGTTTGTAATAGGGGGGTGGGGAGGGCGAAATGCACTTAACAACCATCTCATTTAGCAACGGGAAATCTGGGGCTCCATTGTGGCCGGTAAGTCGAGGATGGTAGACTATTCGACGGACTTACCGACCACAACTGAGCTCCAGATTTCCCGTTAGAATATTTTCAATCCTCTAATTAGAACCAGAGGGACATGGTGGCTCAGGGGCTAAGACGCTGAGCTTGTCAATCAAAAGGGCGTCAGTTCGGTGGTTCGAATCCCCAGCTCCACGTAATGGAGTGAGCTCCCGTGACTCGTCCCAGTTTCTGCCAACCTAGCAGTTCGAAAGCAGATAAAAAATGCAGGTAGAAAAATAGGAGCCGCCTTTGGAAGGGAAGGGAACAGGGTTTCGTGTGCCTTCGGCGTTGAGTCACGCCGGCCACATGACCACGGAGATGTCTTCGGACAGCGCTGGCTCTTCGGCTTTGAAACGGAGATGAGCAGCGCCCCCTAGAGTCGGGAACGACTAGCACGAGTGTGCGAGGGGAACCTTTCCTTTTAATTAGAACATCTTATGTGCTTCCTTTCTCCTGCAAGGGACTTTGTGGAGGAAAAGCTACTCCAAAGGGACTTTTTCCAGTTGTGCATCAAAACGTGTGTGTTTGTGTGTGTGTGTGTGTGTTTACCTTCACCACTGAGCACAACGGAAGGCACCTGGTTGCAGGAACAGGGCCCGTGCGATGTTTCCGTAAACTGAGAGTCGAAGAGCGTTACCTGCGGAGGGGAGACAGGAATTTCATTTAGCTTCGTGGAACGGACGACCGTGAAGTTTTCGAGACATATGCTACTGTCTTTGGAGGGTCCACGATGGGCCTAGCGAACAACTAAGCACAGGATCTACTGATACAGCCATAGGAATAGCATTTAAGGCTTATATACCGCTTCAGCCTGCATGCCATGCCAATATTATCCCAAAGGAGGCGCCGTGCAATGAAAGGCTGGGCACAGAGTCTCTGAGATTCACGGACAGATCTACACACTCCTGAAACGAATCGAACGACCGAATGAACGGATTGTCTCCTGCAAACTCCACTCCCCTGTCGCTCCTCTTTTATTCCCTCAAGTCAAACCCTGTTCTTTAGCTCTTCCCTTCATCTGGCCACTCTGCGCATGCGCACACTGGGAACAGGCGCCAGCTGTTCTTCTGCCTCACTGATGTCTGACTCTGAAGCTGATTGACAGTCTGGCCCCCTCACTGCCTCCGACACAGAGCCCTCGTCCGAGCCTTCCCCAGGCTCCAGGACTGGCCCAGGTTCCTCCCCAACCCTCCTCACTGTCCGACTCTGCCACCAGCTTCACTGGCCCTTTGCACATGCTCCTTGGTGCGCTGTCCTTCCGTTGATTGAAAAAAAGAACCGCACCTCCAAAGGGTCATACCTGGCTATCCCCACGGAGCCCCATAACAGCTTCATAACTTGGAGGGAAGTCGGTGGGGTATAAGGGGATGGGGCTGTCCATGGAACCGTTGTAGGTAATGCTACACAACAATTAAAAGAAGAAGAAGAAGAAGATATTCTCCGTTAAACGAATCAAATAAATAACGTTGACGATCCCAAATGTAATTTCACACGCCCTGCAATCCATATTTTTAGCCCAGCTCACCTCTGAGCGTCCGTTTCAGAACTGCAGGTATATTCCGGGGGGTAGTAAGGAGGAGGGGGGACTGGGGGCACAAACTCATCCAGGTCCATCATATGTTGCAAGTAAGTGTCCGGAGGAGAAGTACAATCCAGGGTGATGGAACTTGACTGAGGCGGAGAGAGCTGAAAACCCCGGATAAATAAATATTAAATTCGGCAGGAAACAGTGAGAAAGAAAGAAAAAAATATATATCTTTGAGAATATTGGTTTATTAAACCTGGATGGGAAAAAAAATCCAAATTCTGGTCACCGCGTTACAATAAAAGACGTGGAGACTCTAGAAAGAGTGCAGAGAAGAGCAACCAAGAGGACTAGGGGACTGGAGGCTAAAACATATGAGGAACGGTTGCAGGAACTGGGTAGGTCTAGTTTATTTTCAAATGGTTTTATTTGGTTTTAATGGGTTGCTATTTTAACTGTTCTTAAAATTTTAGTACAGGCTAATTTAATTCGTTTTTAATTTTGTTACGTATGGTATGTTTTTAGATGGTTTTTAATTTTCCTGTACACCGCCCCGAGTCCCTCTGAGGAGAGGGGGCGGTTTATAAATATAATAAATTATTATTAATTATTATTATTATTAATGAAAAGAAGGACCAGGGGAGACATGATAGCATCTTCCGATATCTCAGGGGTTGCCCCAAAGAAGAGGAAGTCAAGCTATTCTCCAAGGCACCTGAGGGCAGAACAAGAAGCAATGGGTGGAAACTAATCAAGGAGAGAAGCAACTTAGAACTGAGGAGGAATTTCCTGACAGGGAGGACAATTAATCCGTGGAACGGCTCGCCACTAGAAGTTGTGGATGCTGCATCCCTGGAGGTTTTTAAGAAGAGCCATTTGTCTGAAGTATCTCCTGCTTGAGCAGGGGGGTTGGACTAGAAGACCTCTGAGGTCCCTTACTGCTCTATTCTGTTCTAATTCTATTTTTCGGGAGTCTATTGTGGCTCGCCAGAGGCCAGCAGAGCCGGTAGTAGATTCGGACAGTGGGGAGGGTTGGGGAGGAACCTGGGCCAGTTCTGGAGTCTGGGGAAGGCTCTGAGGAGGGCTCTGTGTTGGAGGCAGAGAGGGGGCCAGGACCCTCTGACAGTTCTCAGCTGCCTTCGGAGGCAGGCATCAGTGGGGCAGAAGAACAGATGGAGCCTGTTCCCAGTGTGTGCATGCGTGGAGCTGCCAGACGAAGGGAAGAGCTAAAGAACAGGGGCCGACTTGGGAGGAAGGTCACAGGTGGGCGATGAAGGGCCCCTCCCAGGGGAAATAAAAGAGGAGCTACAGGGGAGTGGAGTTTGCAGGAGACCATTCGTTCGCTTCATTGGTTCCTGACTCTCCGAGACTCCTGGGCCAAGTTCTGCAGAGATCGGCCTGGCAGCTCTCCAAGCCTGATAAGGTCTGTGACCGTAAATCCTCCCTTGAAAGACTTTGCTGGATGGGAAGGAGCAGAATTCACAGTCAATTCATAAAAGGGTTTTTATGAACAAGGAGTTGGCTTCGTGCTCTTGGGAAGCTTCGGTCAGAAGATGCGTCTCTGGGAGTCGAAAACCAACCGGTGTTTTTTAGTGACTCACCACGTGGAGAATGTCGACCGAAAAAATTTGGATACAGCACATGATGGCGGATAGAGTGCACACCACAATGGAGAAGATGGTTAAGCCACAGATGCTGAACAGCAGGTCCTGCAGAGGACAAATTTAAGGGAAATGTATTAGGAGAGGAAACATCCTAACGGAGGGGTCCCCAACCTTTGCAACTTTAAGTCTGAAGGACTTCAGCTCCCAGCAAAGCTGGCTGGAGAAGTCTGGGAGCTGAAGTCCTTCAGACTTAAAGTTGCAAAGGTTGGGGACCCCTGGAGAAGTCTGGGAGCTGAAGTCCTTCAGACTTAAAGTTGCTAAAGTTGGGGACCCCTGGAGAAGTCTGGGAGCTGAAGTCCTTCAGACTTAAAGTTGCTAAAGTTGGGGACCCCTGGAGAAGTCTGGGAGCTGAAGTCCTTCAGACTTAAAGTTGCAAAAGTTGGGGACCCCTGGAGAAGTCTGGGAGCTGAAGTCCTTCAGACTTAAAGTTGCAAACGTTGGGGACCCCTGGAGAAGTCTGGGAGCTGAAGTCCTTCAGACTTAAAGTTGCTAAAGTTGGGGACCCCTGGAGAAGTCTGGGAGCTGAAGTCCTTCAGACTTAAAGTTGCAAAAGTTGGGGACCCCTGGAGAAGGTCTGGGAGCTGAAGTCCTTCAGACTTAAAGTTGCAAAGGTTGGGGACCCCTGGAGAAGTCTGGGAGCTGAAGTCCTTCAGACTTAAAGTTGCAAACGTTGGGGACCCCTGGAGAAGTCTGGGAGCTGAAGTCCTTCAGACTTAAAGTTGCAAAAGTTGGGGACCCCTGGAGAAGTCTGGGAGCTGAAGTCCTTCAGACCTAAAGTTGCAAAGGTTGGGGACCCCTGGAGAAGTCTGGGAGCTGAAGTCCTTCAGACTTAAAGTTGCAAAAGTTGGGGACCCCTGGAGAAGTCTGGGAGCTGAAGTCCTTCAGACTTAAAGTTGCAAAAGTTGGGGACCCCTGGAGAAGTCTGGGAGCTGAAGTCCTTCAGACTTAAAGTTGCAAAGGTTGGGGACCCCTGGAGAAGTCTGGGAGCTGAAGTCCTTCAGACTTAAAGTTGCAAAAGTTGGGGACCCCTGGAGAAGTCTGGGAGCTGAAGTCCTTCAGACTTAAAGTTGCTAAAGTTGGGGACCCCTGGAGAAGGTCTGGGAGCTGAAGTCCTTCAGACTTAAAGTTGCAAAGGTTGGGGACCCCTGGAGAAGTCTGGGAGCTGAAGTCCTTCAGACTTAAAGTTGCTAAAGTTGGGGACCCCTGGAGAAGTCTGGGAGCTGAAGTCCTTCAGACTTAAAGTTGCAAAAGTTGGGGACCCCTGGAGAAGGTCTGGGAGCTGAAGTCCTTCAGACTTAAAGTTGCAAAGGTTGGGGACCCCTGGAGAAGTCTGGGAGCTGAAGTCCTTCAGACTTAAAGTTGCAAAAGTTGGGGACCCCTGGAGAAGTCTGGGAGCTGAAGTCCTTCAGACTTAAAGTTGCTAAAGTTGGGGACCCCTGGAGAAGTCTGGGAGCTGAAGTCCTTCAGACTTAAAGTTGCAAAAGTTGGGGACCCCTGGAGAAGTCTGGGAGCTGAAGTCCTTCAGACTTAAAGTTGCTAAAGTTGGGGACCCCTGGAGAAGTCTGGGAGCTGAACTCACTTTCAGGACCAGGAGAATCCTGGAACAATTCGAATCCATGTCGGCTTTATTGCCGCAGGCAGGAATCCCCGATTCGGAGGGCGAGTAGATGCATTTCTTATACAGAAAACTAGTCTGCAAATGAAAAGAAATGAAATGAAATGCATGGCGTCTAAAAGCATGCTGGTTGGGGAATTCTGGGAGTTTTCAGAGACTTTTCTGGGTGGTGTCAGCAGTGGGATACGCTTCTCCCTGTCCTCTGGCGGGATGAAATAAACTCCTCTTCCCTTCCTCCTGGCCCCAAAGCCTCGCTCCTCCATCTGTGATTCCTCCCCACCCACCCACCCACCCATAACCAACCTGTTGCACCCCCCACCTGGGCTTTCAAGCTCCGTCGCCATCCCACCTCCTTTGGGATGGACGAGCCGTCTCGCTGCCTTATCCGCTCACAGACTTCCAGGGATTTCACCTGCTGGGCGTGTTGGCAGGACAGAATGGAACCGGCCAGGGTCAGCATCACCCCTAAGACGGACAGCAGGGTGAAGAAAGTGATCTGGAGAGGAGGGGAGAAGGGGGGAGAACAAGCGGTTCAGGGTGCAAAAGGCTGCCAAAAATGCCAAGGGAAAAAAAATCCTAGACTTTTTCACTGAGCCTCACTGACCGAAGGATACCGGATCTCTGTTATACTCTATTATCTGGTATAGGTATAGGGTTCCCTGCCTGAGCAGGGGGTTGGACTAGAAGACCTCCAAGGTCCCTTCCAACTCTGTTATTCTATTCTATCCTATCAATCTCTCATCTCTCATCTATTTCTCTTGCTCATCTCTCTCATTTGTTTATCCATCATCTCTCTCATCTCTCATCTGTCTCTATTTATCTATTAATCATCTCTCTATCTAATACCCCTCTCATCTACCTATTCTCTCTCTCATCTCTCTCATCTATTATCTCATCTATTAGCTATCTACCTCTCTCATCTATTTGTTAATCTAACAATCTATCATATCTCTCTCTCATCTAATACTTCTAATCTCTCCTTATTCTCTCTCTCTCTCATCTCTCCCTCATCTCTATCATTTGTCTATCCTTCCTTCTCTCTCATCTATCATTTCTCATCTGTTTCTCATCTATCTATCCTCTCTCTTTTCTCTATCATTTGTCTATCTATCATCTATCTACTATATATCTATCATCTCTCATCTTTTATCTATCTATCTATCTATCTATCTATCTATCTATCTATCTATCTATCTATCTATCTATCCAGTATCTATCTATCTATCTATCTATCTATCATCTATCTATCTATCTATCTATCTATCTATCTATCTATCTATCTATCTATCTATCTATCTATCCAGTGTCTGTCTGTCTGTCTGTCTGTCTGTCTGTCTGTCTGTCTGTCTGTCTATCTATCTATCTATCTATCTATCTATCTATCTATCTATCTATCTATCTATCTATCTATCTATCTATCTATCTATCTATCTATCTATCCAGTATCTGTCTGTCTGTCTATCCAGTATCTATCCAGTATCTATCTGTCTGTCTGTCTGTCTGTCTATCCAGTATCTATCTAGTATCTATCTGTCTGTCTGTCTGTCTATCCAGTATCTATCCAGTATCTATCTGTCTGTCTGTCTGTCTATCCAGTATCTATCCAGTATCTATCTGTCTGTCTGTCTGTCTGTCTGTCTATCTATCTATCTATCTATCTATCCAGTATCTATCCAGTATCTATCTGTCTGTCTGTCTGTCTATCCAGTATCTATCCAGTATCTATCTGTCTGTCTGTCTGTCTATCTATCCAGTATCTATCCAGTATCTATCTGTCTGTCTGTCTGTCTGTCTATCTATCCAGTATCTATCCAGTATCTGTCTGTCTGTCTGTCTGTCTGTCTGTCTGTCTATCCAGTATCTATCCAGTATCTATCTGTCTGTCTGTGCGAAGGAGGGAACAGAGAAGGGGTGGGCCCCTCTGGGGTCCCAGGGCCACCATGGATGCGTCCCCTGGTGCTTCTCTGCCCACTTACCACGGGGGTGAACGGGCGTCTCCACGAAACAATGCCGACGACCCCGGAGAAGGCCAGCTGGGGAGAGAGAGAACCGGAATGAGAAATCGGCCCCTCACAAGGGTCACATACAGGAAACAAATCTTTCGACTCAAAAGTGACTTTTATTGCTCCAGAATCCATAGAGTTCTCGATCGAATGGAATAATAGAGCTGGAAGGGACCCTGGAGGCCCTCTAGTCCAACCCACTGTTCACGAGGGAAACTCAGCACCGTTTCAGACGAACGATTGTCCAGTCCCTTCTTTAAAGCCTCCAGTGATGGCGCTCCCCACAACGTCTGGTGGCAAGTTGTCCCACGGGTGAATCGTCCTTTACTTTCAATAAATTCCTCCCTAGTTCCACGGTTGCTTCTCCCCTTGATCCGTTTCCATCCGTCGCTTCCTGTCCTGCCTTTGGGGGCTTTGGAGAACATGTTGATCCCCCCCTCTTCTTTGGGAGAGCCCCCCCCCCAATTGTCAACTCTCAGTGTTGTCATGGGGACAGAATGGGGGGGGGGAGTGCATCGGATCTCAGATTACTGTAACCGGCTTGGGAGGGGTGCATCTTATAGGGTAATGTGATTTATGACACAGGCTGAGGGACGGGAAGGAACAGGGGTAAAGTTCAGAGCTAAATCAAACCAAGCAGAGGCTCGACTGCGAACAGATCTTGCCTGATGGTGCTCTTAATCAATGACTGGTTTTGTATTGAAAACTTGACTCGATACTCATGCATCAATTAGGGCATTTTTAGGAAACCTGACACCAATATTGCAGACGAGACTAAGCTGGCGGGAATCACAAACGCCTTAGAAGATAGGCTCAAGATCCAGATGGATCCTGGCAGACTTGAACCCTGGGCCCTATCTAACGAAACGAAATTCAGCGTAGAGAAAAGTCAAGTCCTACACTTAGGTAAGAAAAACCACCCATCTAAACCGGGTGAAACCAGGCTTAATAGCAGTGACTGGGAGAGGGTTTTGGCTCGGCGGCTACAATCAAACCCACATTTAAGGTGTGGTTGCCCCATCCTGCCGTCTTCCCCATCGTCCCATTGGGGAAACCCGTGGTTCGTTAAAGTTGGTGGCATCTTGAAAATGCGTTTCTACTGTAAGGCTTGTGAAATGGGAAGGCCGGGCATATCTATCTCTATCTCTCTCTCTCTCTTTCTCCTCTCTCTCTCTCTCTCTCTTCTCTCTTTCTCTCTTTCTCTCTCTCTTCTCTCTCTCTCTTCTCTTTCTCTCTCTTCTCTCTCTCTCTCTTCTCTCTCTCCTCTCTCTCTCTCTCCTCTCTCTCTTCTCTCTCTCTCTCTCTTCTCTCTCTCTCTTTCTCTCTCTCTCTCTCTCTCGTCTAATGGAAGGCCTTCGCCCTGAATAATTTATCGTTGCGTCTCGATGCAAGGCATCTTGAAAGGCTGCTAATGCAAAAGGGCCGGGAACTTCGGCCAGCCGAAGGAAAGGAGAGCCAATTTCCAGAAAAGACAGTAGCAGAGTTGTTTTTCGGCTCTGGATCCTTCTAGAAAGAAGCTCCCTAGCCTCTGTGGGGTTTCTTCGGTTGGATTTGATTCAGTTCGATTTGGAATTGAATTCAGTTCTGCTCCGTTTTTTTCTGTTATGTGATGGCATTTTCTGTCCTCTATTTCTCCTCCGTTCTTTTCTTCTATCTTCCCTTCTATTTTCTCTCTCTATTTTAATTTTTTTATTCTATTTATTTTCTGTTCTATTCTATATTTTATTTTATTCTATTCTTTCTATTTTTCTATTCTATTTATTTTCTATTCTATTCTAAATTCTATTCTATTTTCTATTATTATGCTGTTCTATTCTATTCTAACTCTGTATTTTTCCTCTATTCTATTCCCTATTCTATTCCATTTTCTATTATTATTCTATTCTATTCTCTATCCTAATTTTGATTCTATTTTCTATAAGGGTACGCAACCCTTCCTCCCTTTAATCCTTCCTTTCCTTTCGTTCTTCTCTTCCCTTCAACCTCCACCTCCTCCACCTCCTCTCCTTCCTTCCCTTTCTTTTTTCCTTCATTCCTTCCCTCCCTCCCATCCATCAAAGCAGCAAATTGAGCTGCTTTGAAGCATCTTTCTCTGCACTAAGCGTTCTCCTCCGTTCTGCCTTTTCCATCACTCTTTCTCCTCTTTCTCGTTCGTTCCATCTCCATCTTTCTTTGCTTCTGCTTTCCTGCCTTCCCTTTTCTTCTCCATCTTTCTTCGTGCTCCTTCCTCTCTTCTCTGTCGCTCCTTCTCTTCCTCTTTCCTGCAATCTCTTTATCTCCTTTCCCTTCCTTCCTAATTCCCTCCTTCCTTTTCTTTTTTCTTTCTTCCTTTTCCTTCCTTTTCTTTTTTCCTTCCTTCCTTCCCAATGCCATCTCCCTCCCTCCTCTTCTTTTTTTCTTTCTTCCTTTTCCTTCCTTTTCTTTTTTCCTTCCTTCCTTCCCAATGCCATCTCCCTCCCTCCCTTCCTTTTCTTTTTTTCTTTCTTCCTTTTCCTTCCTTTTCTTTTTTCCTTCCTTTCTTCCCAATGCCCTCTCCCTCCCTCCCTCCCTTCCTTTTCCTTTCTTTCTTCCTTCCTTCCCTTCCTCCCTCCCTCCTTCCGTCTTTCCCTCCCTCCCTCTCTTCTCCCACTTCTCACTGGATTTTTGGCCTCCTTGAAATCCAGCTCATCTCCCAAAGTTTTCTGGTTAGCCTTCAAACTATTTCAGATTATTTTTGGGGGGATGGGTTTTTTTTAGAATATCTCATTGGAAGTAACGGGGATCGTGCGATCCTTTCCCCCCCCCTCAAATAACCCCCCTCCCTCCGCCCCACACCCCCCCTCCCTCTCCCTCTCCCCCCAACCGTTCAGAAGAGACTCACCGGGAAACCGGCCCAGATGGGACAGGAATTCCCTATGGGGTGCTGCGACGGGATGGAAGTGGTGACCAGCAAGCTCAGCGTCACGATGAGGACCCCTAAGATCATCTGGATGAAGCCCAAGAGGAGGATAATTTGCAGCCAAGCCCTCCGGACACGCAAGTGTGTAAAACTGTGCGAGGTCCGGCCGGTTAAGGAGTAGCTGGAATCGCTGCGGGAGGGCATGGCGACGCCCGGAAAGGAGACTCATGAAAGTGGTCCAAAAAACAGCCCCAAAAAATATTTTTTTTAAAAAAACTTGAGGACTAGGAACATGGAGGAAAACAAACGAGAGATGTTTTCTGCTTTTTTCCACGCAGCGACGTCCAATCCCTGGAATCATCCCCTTCCAGTCCTTATAAAATGCATGTTTTTGCAGAGCAAATCCTAGGAAAGTCAGTCGGACGAGACCTTCATCTTGCAAAGGGTTGGGTTTTTTTTAAACGTGGTTTTTTTTTAGCTGGGGTAATTTTGGCCCCGTTTTGCTAGCAGTATATCCATGGAAAGAGTGCTCCTGGGCCCGTGCAGAGAGCCCGATCAATTCCAAGGGGGAAAGCCAAAGGAGAGGAGTGGTGGTGGTGGGGAAAAGTAATTTAATTCCAGCTGGGTTTTTTTTTTTTAATTATTATTTAACCAACTCCGTTGTATTTAAGTACAATGGCAATAAAGATGATGCTTTATTATCTGGAATTAAAAAAAAAAAATATTATCCTTTTGCCTTCCTTCCTTCCTTCCTTCCTTCCTTCCTTCCTTCCTTCCTTCCTTCCTTTGCTTCCTTGCCGGAGCGAGATTAACCTGAAATGAAAAATAATAAAAATAAAAATAAAGTACCAAACAGAGACCTACAATTTCCTTGGTTGAGGAGGTGCCCAGTTTTGACTTTGGGTTGTCTTTCCTTCCTTCTCTCCGCTTCCGTCTTTCCCCCTTTCTTTCCTTCTCACTCTCCTTTCTTCCTTCCCTCCCTCTCTTCCTCTTCTAGCTTCTTGTTTCTTTCCTTCCTTCACTCTCTCCTTTTCCTTCCTTCTCTCCTTACCTTCTCACTCTCCTTCCTTCCCTCCCTCCCCCTCTTCCCTTCCATCTCTATCTTCGTTTCTTTTCTTCCTTCTCTCTCTCCTTTTCCTTCCTTCTCTCTCTTCTTCCTGCCTGCCTTCCCTTCCTCCCCCTTCCTCTTTCCTTCCATCTCTATCTCTATCTTCTTGTTTCCTTCCTTCCTTCTCTCCCTCCCTTTCCCTTCCCTCTCCTTCCTTCTCTCCTTCCCTCCCTCTTCCTTCTCTTCCTTTTCCCTCTATCTCATCTCTTTCCTTCCTTCCCTCCCTCCCCCTTTCTTTCTCCTTCCTTCTTTCTCTCCTTCCCCTCCTCCTCTCGGTTCCTTTCTTCCCTTCCTTTTCCCTTCCATCTCTATCTTCTTGTTTCTTTCCTTCCTTCTCTCCTTCCCTTTCCCCTCCCTCTCCTTTCTTCCTTCTCTCCTTCCCACCCCTTCCTTCTCTTCCTCTTTCCTTCCTTCCTTCCCTCCATCTCATTTCTTTCCTTCCTTCCTCCCCTTCCCTTTCCTTCCTTCACTCCTTTCCTCCTCCTCTCTCCTTTCTCCTCTTTCCTTCCATCTCTATCTCGTTTCTTCCCTTCTTCCCTCCCCCTTTCCCTCTCCTTCCCTCCTCCTCCTTTCCTTCCTGCCTTCCCCCTTCCTTCTCTTCCTCCTCCCTTTTATCCCCATCTCTCTTCCTTCGCTCTCCCTTCCTCTTCCTCCTCCCCACAGCTGGCAAACATCTGTAGCCAGTCATCCACACAGTGTTGGGGGGGGCAGAGGACAGGGAGGGGAGGCAGGGATGGCAGGAGCCACTAAGGGCTCTCGGCGAGCTTGCTAAAATCCCCCCTTTTGTGCCGGCACCCGAAGAAACTTTGTGGTCCAGATTTTATTTCTATTTTTTTTTTTGCTGCTTTCACCATCCCAAAAGCAAGCCAGGGAAGTCTGCCCCCTCCCTCTTCCCCCCAGTGTTTGGTGAAGGGGGGGGGGATGCTTGCAAAGAGGGCTTTTCCGTGGAATGGGGGCACCCCGAACCCCAATCCTGGTGGGAGATCGAGATCCCCCAAAATCCCAAATACGCCAGGAAGAAAGTCTCTCCCTCCCCCCCTCTCTCTCCCTCTTCCTCTCTCTCCCTCTCTCTCCCCCTCCCTTCCTCTCTCTCTCTCCCTCTTTCTCTCTCTCCCTCTCTCTCCCCCTCCCTTCCTCTCTCTCTCTCCCTCTCTCTCCCTCTCTCTCTCTCCCTCTCTCTCTCTTTCTCTCTCCCTCCCTCCCTCCCTCTCTCCCTCTCTCTCTCTCCCTCTCTTTCTCTCTCCCTCTCTTTCTCTCTCCCTCCCTCTCTCTCTCTCCCCCTCCCTCCCTCTCTCTCTCTCCCTCCCTCCCTCTCTCTCTCTCTCTCCCTCTCTCTCTCCCCCTCCCTCCCTCTCTCTCTCCCCCTCCCTCCCTCTCCCTCCCTCCCTTTCTCCCTCTCTCTCCCTCTCTCTCTCTCCCTCTCTCTCTCTCCCTCTCTTTCTCTCTCCCTCTCTCTCTCTCTCCCTCCCTCCCTCCCTCTCTCTCTCTCTCTCTGGGGGGGGAGAGGGGGGGTATCAAACCTTCCCCCCCCCTAAAAACTTAAAATCCAAGGCAGCCCTACCTTGAATTTTCTCTCCCTTGCAGCAAAAGAAACGTAGCCACGCACCCCAACGAAGCTCCCCCACAACCCAAAGGCTCTCCCTCTGAAAAAGAATCAATTCCCACCCACCCCCACCCCGTCCTTCCCCCCTTCCCCCCCCCCTATTTTTTCCCCCTCCTGGGCCCCAAAGAGGAGTTAAAATCGGGTGCAGCCTTACCCAGAAGGGGCGGAGTCTTTCTGCGCGGCTGCAGGAGCGCTCCCAGCCCGAGATGCTCGTAAGCTCCGCCTCCTTCATCTTTCATGCAGGATGCCTGCATCCTTCCCCAGACCGGTCCTGATGCTGCAGGGAGGGGAAAAGGGGAAAAGAATAATAATTTTGTTTCTCTCTCTTTCACACACACACACCCTGCCCTGCTGCATCTTGGGAGCTGTAGTTCCCCAGCCCGAATCCTGAAATCTGACCCCCACCCACCACCTTCCAGCCAGTTTCACAAAACAGAGAAATCGGGGGGGTGGGGAGAGAGAGAGAGAGAGAGAGAGACATTAGCAAATTGATCTTATTCCACAGAGATAGAGAGGAAGTGGCTGTTTTTAATGGGCTCATCCTTCCTTCTTCTTCTTTTTTTCTCTCTCTCTCTTTAAAGGCTGCTTTGCAATCTCGCCTCCTTCCTTCTTCCGATTCTTTCAAAGTTTTCAACAAGATCCTGTGATAAAGATGCCACTTTATCAGGCCTTGGGGTGAGGCCACGCTTAGAAGACGGCATCCAGTTTTGGTCGCCACGATGTTAAAAAAAGACGTGGAGACTCTAGAAAGAGGGAAGAGAAGAGCAACCAAGAGGATGAGGGGACTGGAGGCTGAAACATAAAACGTATCTATGTATCAATCTATCATCTACCTACCTACCTATTATATCTATCTATCTCTCTCTCTCTCTCTCTCTCTCTCTATCTATCATCCATATTTATCTACCTACCTATCATCTATAGCTATCATCTATATCTACCTATCTACTACCTATCATCTCTCTTTCTGTCATCTATTATCTATATTTTATCATTTATCTATATCTACCTTTCATCAATGTTGATCTATATATTTATCTATATCATCTATATCTATCTATATTTATCTATCATCTATACTTATCTATCATCTATATCTATCTACCTTCTATATCTATCTATCAATTGATCTTTCTATTATCTATCATCCATATTTATCTACCTATCATCTACCATCATCTATCATCTCTATCTATATTTCTATCTATTTATCTATCATATCTATCATATCTATCTATCTATCTATCTATCTATCTATCTATCTAATCATCCATATTTATCTATCATCAATCATCTATATTTATCTACCTATCATTTATATCTATCTATCATCTATATTTATCTATCATCTATATCTACCTATCATCTATATCTATCAATCGATCTTTCTATCATCTATCATCCATATTTATCTACCTATTATCTATCTATCTATCTATCTATCTATCTATCTATCTATCTATCTATCTATCTATCTATCTATCATCCATATTTATCTATCATCAATCATCTATATTTATCTACCTATCATTTATATCTATCATCTATATCTATATTTATTTATCTTCTATCTATTCATCTATCATCTATATCTACCTACCTACCTACCTCCATCTATCATCTATATCTAATCTGTCTATATCTGTCTGACTGTCTATCTATCATACATACATCTATCAATCATTTATCTATTATCTACCTACCTACCTATCTCTCTCTATCTCTAACTCTCTCTCTCCAGAGGGATCCTGTTAGCATCCTCCTGTTAAGCTTGGGAACAAAACGTGGAGTAGATCCTTTGATCCACCAAGGAGCCTGAGCAGGATAGAACGGAGGCAGCTGGGGAAATGTTTCCTGGGAGGCCTCTTTGCTAATGGAAGGAGAGCCACTGCCAATTCCTTCATCTTTTCGGCTCTGCGGCTAAATCCAGCCGATGGAAATTTCCAGTGGGGCCCAGCAAAAAGCCACTTTCTTTCCACAGTCATCCCTTCGCTTTTAATTTCTCAATCATTTTGCAATGACAATTTCTACTCGCAACGAAGCTGCGTTTAATCCTCTGGGCAACAAAGCCTGTTTTCACTTAATAAATGGGATTTTCCCCCTCCCCTTCCTATTAGCCCTACTTTTAGCCCCCTAACTGCTGCGGTAATAATCCCACCCACCACCCACCCAAAAGCCTAACGTGAGAACAATCAACACACCGGTGGGGGGAAAAAAGCAAAATATGCTAAACTTTACCCAAAAGTTGGCTTGTGTTTACGAGTCTCTTAAAAGGCAAAGAAGGAAATTCTTTTTAACATGAATGAATGAAGCCTGGTGGGAGACATCGCTTTTTCACTTCCATTTCCTCTAAAAATTGTTTTTGTTTTTTTAGACAAACTAACTTTTGCTCATGGAAATCCAGAATTAAGAACATTGTTGTTTTTTTTTAAATAAAAACCTTCTTTCCATTCAGTAGCTTGATTATTTGGGATATGCCATTGCATCAATCATCCCCATGAATTAATCACACGAGGGAACAGTGTAAGAACAGCCATGTAAATGTATAATAAATATATATATATGTGTGTGTGTGTGTGTGCGTGTTAGTTTTATGAGCTGATCAATAAATTAAATTAGAGAGAGACCAGGATAGATCTATTTCGAGCTTATTAGCTCTCATCAGCTGGCCATACTCCTTACTGGGATTCGAACCGGGGCTGTGTTGCATGCAAGGCAAGAAGCCTAGCACTTAAGCCAAGTCAGTTCCCCTTATTGCATCAGCTTAGACAGGATATATTAGTATAGGTAATTGTTTCACAACAACCTGTTATTATTAGGCCCCAATTAAGGAAGGAGACATACTGTTTCCCTTACTGCCTATCGGCTCATCACTAGAGACCAGCCAGACAGCAAGCCAAGAATTACGTTGTATAATATTTTAGATATGTGCTCATAAAACTAACACACACACATACATATTGTCATGACTGTTTCCATCAATCATCAAGAAAGAACACACTTGACTTCATTTAGAAAGTTCAAATTATCTTAATATAATCCTGGATCTAAACATCAGCGCCCTCTGGTGGACTAGCAGGCTTCTTGCATGCCTCATGGAGCACAGTATTTTTTAACTAGATTAGTGAAAAGTTTTGGCCATGCATTCGTGCAACTTGGTTTAACGAAGGTTAACTTAGATTACTCGGGCGAGAGGGACGGGCCTTCCTGTTAACAACCAATTCTGTTTTGTTACTTTACGGCTGAAGTGCCAAAAACTGGGTTGCATTCAAGTTATCAGCTGTTTGAATATTGAGAAAAAAGAATTTTAATGGGTGGAAGCATTGGTACGCCCTGAAGCTGCCGGAAAGTGTGTAGAGCCCTCTTGGCGGACACACCTGCCGTCGCCCCAGTCTAGCTCCACCGCGCATGCGCTCATCCCTCCCAGCACCTAAAAGGTTAACCATCCAAGGGGGGGGTGTCTCCTGCTTGGGCGGAGGGGTTGGACTAGATGACCTACAAGGTCCCTTCCAACTCGTGTTTTTAAAAAGTTAGCGGTTTTGTTTGCGCGATGCTTCGTTACCCAGATAGTACTCAACTTACCACCCTAATTGAGCTCCAGGCTCAAAGGCAGTCGTAAAGCGAGGATGACACGCCTGGGGAGAAGAAGTTGGGGAGAGTGGGGCGGTTTATAAATTTAATAAATAAATAAATAAAGATATTAAGGCTTTCTTAAATCACATCTCACGGGGACTTTCCCGGCCGCCTGGCCCTCCCACGAAGAGCCGCTCCTGATAGCCCATCAACATTTGAGGAAGGGTCTTTCAAAGCTTTCCCGCCTCCGCCAGGAAAACCACGACCGGCGAGATAAAATGTGGTTTTATTCCTTAAATAAAGTTCCATACTTCTGTCTTGCACTTGGCACAGCAAATAATAACAATAATAATAATAATATCAACAACAACAAATGGGAAGAAGAATATTGCATTTGCACATTGACAGACGCACGAAGAACGGTGAGGAAGAGGCCGCCCCACGAATCCTTAGATCGTCAAAGAAGAGGAGAAGACGCGGGAAAAACCTTGGGGAGGATCTGATGTTTCAGATACCAACAAGGGGAGATGAGGGGGAGGGGCACCAGGTAGGTTTGTGGCGGGTTGGGGGCCACAAGTCAAATGGACAGGACGCAGAAAGGTGGAGTCATTCACACGCACACAGTAAGAGAGAGAGACACTGTGGAGATGTAGAATTTGGGAGATAGACATTCCCAAATCACAAGCACATCAAAGGACAACCCGCACCCCCACCCACCCACCCCGGCCAAACGTTGCAAAATTAAACCGGGGGTCCCTCCGTCTGTCTTCCTGCCTCCCCTTCCCTTCAGATGGGCTCCAGGGGGGAAAAAAGGACCGGTCAGAGAGTGAAGAGTTCAGCTCGCTTTCGATGTCCCGATTCTCAAAATTTCGGGGCAAATTACTTCAAATTACTTTTTACTTCGACTGGGCTGAGAAAGACAAAAGAAAGAAAGAAAGAAAGAGAGAGAGAGAGAGAGAGAGAGAGAGAGAGAGAGAGAGAAAGAGGAAAGGAGGGAGGGGGGAAGGGAGGAGGGAAGGGAGGTGGAGGAAATAAAGGAAGGGAAGGAAGACAAGAGGGAAGGAAGGGAGGAGAGGGAGGGAGGAAAGGAAGAAAAGGGAGGGAGGAAGAAAGGAAGGAGATGAGGTGGAGGAGGTAGAGATGGAAGAGAAGGAGAAGGAAAGAGAGAAGGAGGGAAGGAAGGAAGAATTAAAGGGGGAAAGAAGGGCTAAGTCCCCCAAGAAAGAAAGAAAGAAAGAAAGAAAGAAAGAAAGAAAGAAAGAAAGAAAGAAAGAAAGAAAGAAAGGAGATTAACCTCTAAATAAAATAGAAGGCACCAGGGGAGGAGTGGGGGGGACCGATCATAGAGGTCAGAGGTGGCTTTTAAGCCAAATAAAATTACTCCCATTGCTAATAAAAACGACAAAAAAAGAGGAACTTTTTGCTCCCAGTGGCCAGCACTGGCCGAAGCGATCAAAATAAGAGAAAAGGGGAAACTAACTTTTAAAACTGAGTTTTCCAATCTTAACAACTTTAAGAAGGTTGGACTTCAACTCCCAGAATTCCCCAGCCAGGGAGAATTCTGGGAGTGGAAGTCCACGCCATCTTAAAAGCCGCCACCAAAGCTTAGGGTCGTAGTGTAAGTAGAAACTCAAAAAAGCCCCTCTGGATTTCGACTTACGTCGAGCAGGATTCTACTCATCAATTAACGTCAGTGGGTGCATCTCAAGGATGGGGAGTTTTAAGAAGGGGCGGACTTCAGCTCCCAGAATTCCCCAGCCAGTCAGGGGTGGGGGGTGGGAATTCTGGGAGTTGAAGTCCACACTTCTTAAAGGTGCTAAGGGTGAGAAAAACGGTCTTAAGTACGAGGAACGTACGAACGAGGGGGGGCGGGAGGCATGCTCGGCTTAGCGAATTTGCAGACAATCGGGGCTGAAACTTAATTTCGGGGAAATCAGCTCCGATCGCGAGTGGAGTGCAGGATCAAAGGCAGAAGAGAGAAGCCAAATATTTGGGGAAAGGGGGGCGCATGAGCAGGAAGGAAAGACCCCCCCCCCCCCCCCGGTCATAAGCATGGATTAAACAGCGGCTGGGTCCTCGGTCAATTTCGGGCTGAAGGCGAGAAGATTCGAGCCGTGTCGAGGGATCGGTGAGCTTCACGTCAGTGCAGCCGGAGCGGGATGGATCCGTCGCGAGATCGCAGAGCGGAAGCTTCTGGAATCAGCACAAAAAATAAGGGGGGAGGATTTTTTCAAGGGCAGGAGGGCAAGGCCGTGCACTTGAGGAAGGGGAGGGGGGCGGTGTTTCCGTTTCGGTGAAGGAGTCCCAGCGAAGTCGGCCGACCGATGACAACTCGCAGGTCGCAGTTCCTTTAGGGGGCCTGGAAGGAGTTGGTGGCTGCCCCGGCTGCGGCGTTGGCTGCCGCCGTGCGGACCGTTTGGTTGGACAAAACGCCGGCGGCGAATTCGGCCTGGGCTTTTTGGAAGCTGGCGCCGGTGCGGCGGTAAAGGGAGTGGATCTGTGGGAGGAGAGAGGAAAATCGGGGTTGGACACACGGGTTTTTGCGGAATACGAGGGCGCGAGAAATCGGGGGCTCGTCCGAGATGGAAAAGGAAGAGCCGATCCTCGGGAGGAACCGATCCAAATTCTGCATCGAATAGAGGTAGTCCTCGACTTACAACAGTTCGTTTACTGACTGTTCGAACGTGCAATGGCAGGGAAGAAAAAGGGGGACAGACGACCATTTTTCACCCTTACGACCACTGCAGCATCCCGGTGGTCCCGTGATAAAATTTGGCCGCTGGGCAACTGACTCGTTTTTATGACGGTTGCCCTGTCCCAGGGTTGGGTGATCCCCCTTTGGTGACCTTCCGAACGAGCAAAGTCCGTGGAGGAAGCCGGATTCACTTAATGACTGTCTTACTTACTTAGCTAACGGCGGCGATTCACTTCAGAGAGGTGGCCAGAAAAGTCGTAAAATGGGACGACCCTGAGCTAACCGACGTTTCGCTCAGCCAGGGGAATTTAAGAGCCCGGTTTTGGTCATAAGTGGAGGACTACCTATGCTTTCTGCTCTACTCACCCGTTTCAACATGATGATGCCCAGCCCGGCAACGATGGTGAACAGCACGGCGACAAGGATCATGAAAATGCCCACCCCCGGTTTTTCTCTGAGAGCGACGAAGCTGATAATCCAACCGCTGCAAGACAGGAAAACGGAGAAGATACAACATTTCCCCGGAGGAAGGACAGGGCCGTGCCACGCGGGAAGGAGCCACGCTTGATCTGCCGGCTATCAAAATTCAGGACCGGGAAAGCAAAGATGCCCCTGGGATCTTAGGCGCCAACCCACCTGGCCGGATTCCGCTTAGGACCCGTCCCTTACCTGAAACCCCAACCGGGAATCCCAACCGCCTGCAGGACGTACATCACGTCTTGGGCGAAGAAGATGAAGAAGAAGACGAAGAAGTTGAAAGAGCTGTCACTCCTGCCACCGAAGGAGGGAGGGAGGGAGGGATAGTGAGAGTAAAAGGGGGAGGGAGAGAGAGAGAGAAGAGAGGGGGGGAACAGAAGAGGAGAGAGAGAGAAGGGAAGAGAGAGAGGAGAGGGAGGGAGAGAGGAGAGAAGAAAAGATAGCGAAAGAGAGAGGGGGGGAGAAGAGAGAAGAGGAGAGGAAAGAAGAAGAAGAAGAGAGAGACAGAAGAGGAGGGAGAGAGGAGAGAAGAAAAGACAGCGAAAGAGAGTGGGGGGAGAAGAGAGAAGAGGAGAGGAAAGAAGAGAGAGAGAGAGAGACAGAAGAGGAGAGAGAGGAGAGGGAGAGAAGAAAAGACAGAGAAAGAGAGGGGGGGATAAGAGAGAAGAGAGAGGAAAGAAGAGAGAGAGAGGCAGAAGAGGAGAGAGAGGAGAGGGAGAGAAGAAAAGACAGTGAAAGAGAGTGGGGGGAGAAGAGAGAAGAGGAGAGGAAAGAAGAAGAAATGAGAGACAGAAGAGGAGGGAGAGAGGAGAGAAGAAAAGACAGTGAAAGAGAGTGGGGGGAGAAGAGAGAAGAGAGAGGAAAGAAGAAGAGAGAGAGAGAGAATGAGAGGAGAGGGAGGGAGGGAGAATGAGAAGAGAGAGGGGGGGAGGGAGGGAAAGAGATGGAAGAAAACAAAAATTGCTCACCCATATGATTTTATTCTTAATGTATTCGCATCACACTTTTATGTCTACAAATAATTCGGGGTAGTGCAGATGAACAATAACACACCTTCCTCCTCCTCTTTTCCCCACCACGACCACCCTATGAGGTGGGTTGGGCTGAGAGGGAGGGGTTGGCTCAAAGTCACCCAGCTGGCTTTCATGCCTAAGGGGGGGGACTAGAACTCACCCTCTCCTAGTCTGCCACCTCGTTCCCCCCTCCCCAGAAGAGGATATTCTATCCTCTTCTGTCTCTCTCCTCTTCTTCTTTCCTCTCTCTTCTCTTCTCGCTTCTCCCCCTCTCTCTTTCGCTGTCTTTTCTTCTCTCCTCCCTCCCTCCCTCTTCTCTCTCTCTCCTCTTCTGTCTCTCTCTTCTTCTTCTCTTCTCCCCCCTCTTTTGCTGTCTTTTCTTCTCTCCTCCCTCCCTCCCTCTTCTCTCTCTCTCCTCTTCTGTCTCTCTCTTCTTCTTCTCTTCTCCCCCCTCTTTTGCTGTCTTTTCTTCTCTCCTCCCTCCCTCCCTCTTCTCTCTCTCTCTTCTTCTGTCTCTCTCTTCTTCTTCTTCTCTTCTCCCCCCTCTTTCGCTGTCTTTTCTTCTCTCCTCCCTCCCTCCCTCTTATCTCTCTCTCTTCTGTCTCTCTCTTCTTCTGTCTCTCTCTTCTTCTTCTTCTTCTTCTCTTCTCCCCCCTCTTTCACTGTCTTTTCTTCTCTCCTCCCTCCCTCCCTCTTCTCTCTCTCTCTTCTTCTTCTTTCCTCTCTCTTCTCTTCTCTCTTCTCCCCCCCTCTATCTTTCGCTGTCTTTTCTTCTCTCCTCCCTCCCTCCCTCTTCTCTCTTTCCTCTTCTCTTTCTCTCCTCTTCTGTCTCTCTTCTTCTTCTTCTTCTTCTTCTTCTCTCTTCTCCCCCTCTCTTTCGCTGTCTTTTCTTTTCTCCTCCCTCCCTCTTCTCTCTCTCCCCTCTTCTGTCTCTCCTTCTTTCCTCTCTCTTCTCTTCTCTCTTCTCCCCCTCTCTCTTTCGCTGCATTTTCTTCTCTCCTCCCTCCCTCTTCTCTCTCTCTCCTCTTCTCTCTCTCTCTTTCTCTCTTCAAAGCCTGATCTAAGCCCAGGCCCACCGAAGCAAGAGGGGCGCGATGCCGACCTACCGGAAAGCTTTGTACATGGGCCGATACCAGCACATGAAGGAGCAAGGCGTGAAAATCAAGGCCCAGAGGATGGAGAGCCCGAATCCGGAGGCCCCCGAGGAATCCACGCAGAACCAGATGAGGGAGGCCAGGAAGTTGATGAAAAGAGTCACTGTGCTGGCTGCCAAAAATTAAAATAATAACAATATGAATAATAACAACAACAATAATAATAATAATGATAAGCACACAAGGAAGCACAGATGAGCAACTATGAGTAAGAGAGGGCCAGCCCAGCCCCTAAAGAAAACTCAAGACGATCTTAACTTAGTCTTATCTTAAGATGTTGGATAGCCGTTTGTCTGAAGTGGTGGAGGGTTTCCTGCCTAAGCAGGGGGTTGGACTAGAAGACCTCCAAGGCCCCTTCCAACTCTTGTTATTCCATTCTATTCTATGCCTATGCCTATTCTATTCTATTTCTTATTCCGTTCCATTCCTATTATGTTCTATGCTATGCTATGCTATTTCTTCTTTTGTTCTGTTCTATTTCTTATTCTATTCTGTTATTTTATTTCTTATTCTATGCTATGCTATTTCTTATTCTATTCTACTCTATTCTATTTCCTATTCTATGCTATGCTATTCTATTCTACTCTATATGCTATTCTATTCTGTTATTCTATTTTTATTCTATGCTATGCTATTTCTTATTCTATTCTATTCTGTTATTCTTTCTTATTCTATGTTATTCTATTTCTTATTCTATGCTATTCTATTTCTTATTCTATTCTATTCTATGCTATTCTATTCTGTTATTCTTTCTTATTCTATGCTATGCTATTTCTTATTCTATTCTACTCTATTCTATTTCCTATTCTATGCTATGCTATTCTATTCTACTCTATATGCTATTCTATTCTGTTATTCTATTTTTATTCTATGCTATGCTATTTCTTATTCTATTCTACTCTATATGCTATTCTATTCTATTATTCTATTTCTTATTCTATTCTATTCTATTCTATTTCTTATTCTATTCTATTCTATGCTATTCTATTCTGTTATTCTATTTCTTATTCTATGCTATGCTATTTCTTATTCTATTCTATTCTGTTATTCTATTTCTTAGTCTATGCTATGCTATTTCTTATTCTATTCTATTTCCTATGCTATTCTATTCTATGCTACTCTATTCTGTTATTCTATTTCTTATTCTATTCTACTCTATATGCTATTCTATTCTATTCTGTTATTCTATTTCTTATTCTATGCTATGCTATTTCTTATTCTATTCTACTCTATATGCTATTCTATTCTATTCTGTTATTCTATTTCTTATTCTATTCTATTTCCTATGCTATTCTATTCTATGCTACTCTATTCTGTTATTCTATTTCTTATTCTATGTTATTCTATTTCTTATTCTATGCTATTCTATTTCTTATTCTATTCTATATCCTATTCTATTCTACTCTATATGCTATTCTATTCTATTATGTTATTCTATTTCTTATTCTATTCTATTCTATTTCCTATGCTATGCTATGCTGCTCTACTCTTTTCTATGCCATTCTATTTCTTATTTTATGCTATTCTATTCCTAGAATAGAATATTCGAACTGCTTGGGATTCGAACCGCCCCAACTACCAACCTTTTCCTGATCGACAAGCTCAGCGTCTTAGCCCCTGAGCCCCCTCAGTCTCTAGTCAAGGACTCCCGGCCCGTAAAATCATTTTTTAAAAAAAAAGAAAGAAAGGGAAAAAAAGGGGGGCTGGAGACATGGCTTACCCATCCAGAGGTAGTACATAATGCTGACCGTCTTTTGGAATTCCACGGGAATTTCGACGGAAATATCCTGATAGAAGCAGGGCTTCACGGGGCAGATGGAAGGCAGGGGGGGCCAGTTGTTCGCCCTGGCTGTAAAACACAGAAAGGGAGGAAAAATGGGTCCTCGCCGTTCTCGGCGCGGGGAATCGGGGGTGCGGGAAAGGGCGCCCTACCTGCCCCGCTGCTCAAGGCCGCGTTTTGCAGCTCGCGCTCCCGCCGGTCCAGCTCTTCCGCTTTGCGGTTCAGCTCCTCTTGGCGCTTCAAGAGGTCGGCCGTGGCGGCCGAGGTCGCTTCCTAATGGGACAAACAGAATTATTGGATGGAGCTGCAGTGCCACCTACTGGCCCGCGGGGAGGGTAGCGGCCCGATGCCCTTCAAGGCAGCTTGGAGGCGTCGAACTAACTGCAAAGCATTGGAGTGGGGAATTCTAGTTTTTATTTTTTTTAAAATGTTTTATCCCAGGTTTATTTTTCATAAGTCGGTCAAGGGAGCGAGCGTAACACGTGTTGTTTGCTTCTCTGATTTTCCGCATAACCATGGGTTGGGCTGAGAGAGAAGGACTAGAACTCCCAGTCTCCTGGTGATTGGCCCAAAGTCCCCCAGCTGGCTTTACTGTCTAAGGCGGGACTAGAACTCACCGTCTCCTGGTGATTGGCCCAAAGTCCCCCAGCTGGCTTTACTGTCTAAGGCGGGACTAGAACTCACCGTCTCCTGGTGATTGGCCCAAAGTCCCCCAGCTGGCTTTCATGCCTATGGCGGGACTAGAACTCACCGTCTCCTGGTGATTGGCCCAAAGTCCCCCAGCTGGCTTTCATGCCTAAGGCGGGACTAGAACTCACCGTCTCCTGGTGATTGGCCCAAAGTCCCCCAGCTGGCTTTCATGCCTAAGGCGGGACTAGAACTCACCGTCTCCTGGTGATTGGCCCAAAGTCCCCCAGCTGGCTTTCATGCCTAAGGCGGGACTAGAATTCACTGGCTCCTGGTGGGAGCCTTCCCCACCACACCAAACTGCCAATTTCACCCCAATCCCCGCGCCTTACCTGGCTCCCGTACGAGCCGTAATTTCTGGGCTCCGCATTGTTGTTTTTCTTGGGCAACTCCGAGACAGGAGCTATGGGCACAGAGGGGATGGTAGCAGCCGAGGCCGGGGGCTGGTATGGCGGTGGAAGCTGCTCCGAGAGAGAGAGAGAGAGAGAAAGGAGAAAAGAGAGAAATCTCAGATTTCTCAGTCAAACTGGTCCAAAGCAGCCGAACACCACGTCTGCTCAGCCAACAACCACAATCACAATTCTATCTATCTCTATGTCTCTATCTTACCTTTCTAGCTATACCTATTTTTTTCTCTCCCTCTCCTATTATCTATCTTACCTTTCTATCTACAGTAATCCCTCGTTTTCCGCGGCTTCATTTTCCGCGGCTTCAGTGCTTCGCGGGTTTTTCAATAGCAAAAAAATGCATCGGTAGGAGGCAAGCGCCCCCTAGTGCTTGCTTGAAACGATGTCCACCAACTCAAGTTTCCGGTATAGATATACAGAATCCTACTTCGCGGTTTTTCAGTTTCCGCGGAAGGGTCCGGTCCCGATTAACCGCGAAAAACGAGGGATTACTGTATATCTATTTTCTCTCTCTCTCTCCTATTTATTAGCTATCTTATCTATCCATATCTATTTTCTCTCTCTTCTATGTATTATCTATCGTCTTTCTATCTATATCTATTTTCTATCTCTATCTTCTATTTATTATCTATATCTTTCTATCTATATCTATTTTCTCTCTATCTTCTCTTTATTTAGATCTTTCTATCTATATCTAATTTCTCTCCTATTCATTATCTATCTTATCTTTCTATCTATCTATTTTCTATCTATCTGTCTCTTCTATCTAATCTCTCTCTATCATGTATCTATCTATCTCTATCCATCCATCCATCTTTTCTCTCTATCCATCTCTCTTTTAGCTTTCTATCATCTATCTGTCTGTCCATCTGTCTACCTATATCATTTATGTCTGTATGTCTATCTCTCTATCCATCCATCCCCTTCTCTTTCTCTCTCCCACCCATCTAGCCACAATCCACCCATCCCTCTGTCTCTCTTTATCTATCTATCTATCTATCTATCTATCTATCTATCTATCTATCTATCTATCTATCATCTCATCTATCTATCATTTATCTACCTATCATCCATCCATCTATCTATCTATCTATCTATCTATCTATCTATCTATCTATCTATCTATCTATCTATCTATCTATCTATCTATCTATCTATCTATCATCTCATCTATCTATCTATCTATCTATCTATCTATCTATCTATCTATCTATCTATCATCTCATCTATCTATCATTTATCTACCTATCATCCATCCATCCATCCATCCATCCATCCATCCATCCATCCATCTATCTATCTATCTATCTATCTATCTCTACCTCTCTTTTATTTATTATCTATCTTATTCATGAATGCAGATTCCGAAAGTCGGCAGAGGAGCTGAGACAAATTATCCCCATCGAAAGCCCCAAACGCCCATAAAATGCAAACACAGCAACCCCAATTCCTCAAAAGATCGAGCAATCGACTCACCCCTGAATTATCAAAAGGATTATATACATCCAGGGTAGCGTAGTCCGTATTCGGCAGGTGCTGAATTATGCCCGGATCCTTAGAAGGAAAAAAAGAAAGTAAGTGATGTGATTAAATAAAAGAAAGAAAACGTATTTATATTCGTACCACTCCTTCCTAGAAACCAACCCAATTTCTCTTCTCTTTTTTGCACGTTGAAAGCCGAACCGGAGTTCCTATTTTCAACCTTCCCTTCTTTGCTCCCCAAAATATTTTTTTCTCTCTCCCAAATTAAGGAGGAATTGGACTGCCTATTTTCAGATTTGATCCAAAGGCATTCAGATTTAATTTGTAGACAGCTTTCTACGTGGGAACCGCTGAGAGTCTATTCTTTTCTTAATTAATCACCATTTTAAACCCCTGTTCCCTTTGCATTATGGGGGAGAAATGCAGAAATACGCATCACGGATTGTGAAGAAGGTCAGGTAGAAATTGCAAACGTGAGGTTCAACGGACTGGCCTGATTAGCCAAAGAACAAAAATAATTACTTTCATAAAAGATTGGAAACCTTTTAGGGACTTTTTGCCAAAACCCGGAGAAAAACGAACGGGCGATTTTGAGATTTACCGATTAAAAAGAGCGGTAGTTGGAAAAAAGGGGAATTAGATTCTGTCATTTTGGAAAACTGAATAATTGACTAGGTTTCTAACAGCTGCAAAGGAAACCAGAAATTGCTTCTTTAAATATTTCATTTTTTCCTCATCCCTTGATGTATATCATTTTCTGTTTCTTCTCTCTCTGTTTCTCTCATTCTTTCTGTCTCTCTTTCTCTTTCTGTCTCTCTTTCTCTCTCTCTCTCTCTCTGTTTTTCTTTCTCTCTCTCCCTTTCTTTCTCTATCTTTCTCTCTCTGTGTGTTTCTCTTTCTCTCTCCCTTTCTTTCTTTCTCTCTCTCTCATGTCAAGGCCCCCCTTGACATGAGTGACATCGAGTGGACAACGCCCAGTCACATGACCACCTAGCCATGCCCATCCAGCCGGTCATTAGGCTTTAAAATTATGAATTTAGTGATCTCTGAGGTCCGAAAGGTTGGTGACTCCTGGTCTAAGCTGCCGATAAGATAGCCTGCTCCTGAAAATGGAGGCTCCATCCAGCCGATGCCCAGCTCGTAGGACTCTTTCGGAAAAAACTTTTTTAAAACTTTGTTTTTCCTCCAAACCAAATTTGGCCTCTAAAAACAAGTTAAGATATTTTCTTTACTTTTCACCAACGGCATGTCACGCAAAAGAAAAACGCACCCATTAAATAGACCTAACTAGCTAACAAGGTCAGCTACGTTATTTATTGTCTATTTATTGTGAAATAAGCTGTGGAAATATTATTTCGACACCATCTTTCTCCTTTCTCCCCCCCCCCCAAAAAAAAGTGGGAGGGGGGCTCAAATCTCTGCTGGCTTTCAAATAAGGAAGTAGTAAGCAAGATCTGTGATTATTTTCAGAAACCAGAGTGTTTCAAAAGAGGCAAAAAAGCCAAAACGAGGCAAAAAAGCCAAAACGAGGCAAAAAAGCCACATGATGTGAAACCTCTCAATTTTCAACAAAGGCACAAATGTGATTTCAATGCCCTCCCACAGTTAAAAAATATTTTTTTTATTATCCAGAATGGGGCCAAAATCCCAAATGAGTTTTGTGCTGTGCAATTGAAGGGGGTGATTGTGAGATAAATATAAACACCATTTTATCTCGCAAAAGGCAAGCTTCTGCTAATTCTTCTTTTCTTTTTGCTTTCTAAGGAATAGAACCGATAAAGCAGCCGATTGACCAATTGGTTATTATTCCAACGCGAATTGAGCTGAAACCCAGCAAAGCAGAAACAGAATTAGATTCCCGATAAATATAAATATTTTGATCAACTTGGCTCATTGTCCTTAAAGGTGGTTAGTGTGGGTTGGGCTCCATGGAGGCTTACTTGCCAAACTATGATTAAGCTGAAGATTGGTGGGAATAAAAGAAGGGAGGAAGGGAGGGAAGAAGGAAGGAAGAGGGCAGAAATGAGAGAGAGAAACAGAGAAAAAGAGAGAAAAAGAAGAGAAAGGAGAGAAAAGGAAGAAGGAGAAGGAAGGAAGAAAGGAAGGCGAGAGGGAGGAAATGAGAGAAACAGATAAAAAGGGAGGGAGAAGAAAGGAGAGAAAAGGAAGGAAGAAGGAGAAGGAAGGAAAGTGAGAGGGAGGAAATGAGAGAGAAACAGATAAAAAGAGAGAGAGAAGAGAGAAAGGACAGAAAAGGAAGGATGGAAGGAAAAAGAAAGGAAGGAAGGAAGGAAGGAAGGAAGGAAGGAATCTTGGGTATCTTCTAGTCCAACCCTCTGCTCAAGAAGGAAGGAAGAAGAAAAGAAGGAAGGAAGGAGGGAGAGAGCGAGGTAGAAAATGAGAGAGGGAAAAAACAGAGAAAAACTGAGAGAAGAAAAGTGGGAAAGGAGAGAAAAGGAAGGATGGAAGGAAGAAAAAAAGAAGGAAGGAAGGAAGGAAGGAAGGAATCTTGGGTGTCTTCTAGTCCAACCCCCTGCTCAAGAAGGGAAGGATGGAAGGAAGGAAGAAGAAAAGAAGGAAGAAAGGAGGGAGAGAGCGAGGGAGGAAATGAGAGAGGGAAAAAACAGAGAAAAACAGAGAGAAGAAAAGAGGTAAAGGAGAGAAAAGGAAGGATGGAAGAAGAAAGGAAGAAGGGAACCAACCTTGGGGGGGGGGTCTTCTAGTCCCACTCCCTGCTCAAGAAAGGAAGGATGGAAGGAAGAAGAAAAGGAAGGAAGGAAGGAAGGAATAGGAAGGGTTTCCCTCCATTCATTTGGGCTCTCTAACATCCCGCAGGACACACTTCAAAGGGACCAAGAAGATCTAAAAAAGAAGGTCCTCTTTTCATGCGGTGCCCTCCCCTCCCTCCCTCCCTGAGGACTAGAACCTTTGGCTTCCCATTCTCACAGTGCGGGCCTCTTTCATTTCCTTCTCAACCAAGGCCAGCCAAGGCTCGGCCTGGCCTCCCATCTCCAGGCTACCCGCCATTCTCAGCCCAAAAGAAATGCCTGGGGCTGGGCAGACCCAATCCCTTGCCTTTCCCGGAGCCAGCCTACCTGGCAGGGTGGGTGGTTGTTGTGAGCAAGGGGGGAAACAAGAAGAGAGTGGGGGGTGGAGAAGCCAGGCTGGGATGAGCAAGCGAGCTAAAGGGGGGTGGACACCCCGGGTTGGAGGGCTACCCCAGGGCATTCCCCCCCCCCCCCAAAAAGGGTCCTCTTTTTTTCCCACGCTACGACGCACCTGGAAGGGATTCCCCGCGTCTCCCTCGAAAGGGTTCCCCCCTCCGTTCTGGCTCATGCCCGCTGTTCTCCCTCGCTGCCTCCCCTCCCTCCGCGACGGCCGTTCCTTCCGCTGCCCGCACAAGAGACGCTCCGCGCGGATTGGCCGGCCGGGCTCGGCCGCGTCACTCGCGAGCTGGGTGGGGATTCCCAATGCGCGTGACGGGCGGAGAGGGCGGCGGCCGCGCGCGACGTCACGAGGAGGCGGGGGGGAGGGCCGTGCCTGGCGCGCGAGGGGCGACGGGAAATGTAGTCCCAAGGAGCCTCTCTCTCCGTATCAGTTGAAAATAAATTGGGGAGGGAATAATAAAATAAAATAATAAATAAAATGATAACTAAATTAATACATAATACATAATAAATAATAAATGGCAGACAACAAAATAAAATGATAAGTAAAATAATAAATAAAATAAATAAAAATGATAAATACATAATAGATGATAGATAATACATAATAGATGATAAACAATAAATAAAATGATAGATAATAAATTAATAGATAGATAATAGACAATAAATACATAAAATAAAATAATAAATAAAATGATAAATAGATAATAAATTAATAAATAGATAATAGACAATAAATACATAAAATAAAATAATAAATAAAATGATATAATAATAGTAATTTATTAGTATTATATGGAGTTGGACTAGAAGACCTACAAGGTCCCTTCCAACTCTGCTATTGTATTGTATTGTATTGTATTGTGCTCAGAAGATATATACTTTATTCATTAAACATGAAACTCAGTCAACTGAACATTCAGAAATGTATAAATATTATTACTATTATTAACGTCTCTGAACCGGATTTAATAATAATAATAATAATAATCATCTTTATTGTCATTGTAAAAATTACAATGAAATGAGGGGCAGCAGTGAAAAGGTTTAATTTGCAGTCAGTTCTGCTTTAAAAGTGTCTTAATTGTTATATTAGATGCTTCTTCCAGGACAGGGGGTTGGCAGATGTAGGGTCTCCTTCTTGGATCGGGGGTTGGACTAGTTGACCTGCCAGGTCCCTTCCCACTCTGTTCATCTGCTATTTCTGCTACTATTAGATACCACTCCAATGGCAGAAAGGGAAGAGGAACTAAAGAGCCTCTTGATGCGGGCGAAGGAGGAGAGAGCAAAAGTTGGCTTGGAACTCAATGTGAGGAAAACTAAGATCATGACATCCGGCCCTCTCGATTCCTGGCAAATAGATGGGGAAGAAATGGAGAGAGTGACCGGTTTTATTTTCCTGGGCTCCAAGATCACTGTAGATGAGGATCTACAGCCAAGGAGTTAAAAGAGGCTTGCTCCTGGGGAGGAAAGCGATGGCAAATCTAGACAGACCTCCCCCTGCCAATCAAAAGGGCGTCCAGTCAAGGCGATGGGTTTTCCCAGTTGCAACGGACGGCTGTGAAGGTTGGACCATGAGGAAGGCCTCCAAAGAATGGAGGCCTTTGAACTCTGGGGCTGGAGAAGAAGACTCCTGCATTGAGTCCCTTGGACTGCAAGGCCATCCAAGCGGTCAGTCCTGGAGGAGATCCACCAGGGCTGCTCTTTAGAAGGCCAGATCCTGAAGGGGAAACTCAAAGACTTTGGCCACCTGATGAGAAGGAAGAAGGACTCCCTGGAGAAGAGCCTCATGCTGGGAACGATGGAGGGCAAGAGAAGAAGGAGGGGATGGCAGAGAAGGAGGGGGCTGGATGGAGACACCGTGAGCTTCAATGGACTCGAGGATGGGAGAGGACAGGAAGGCCTGGAGGAACGTGGCCCATGGGGTTGCGATGGGTCAGACACGATTACACAACTAACAACAACAACTGTGCTTCTTCCATCATTGTTTTTTTTTAATCTGGTTGCTTTATTGTATGTCAGAGAGATGGGGAGCTGTATGCACTTAAAATAAATGGCTAATAATGCAATAAAAAGGCTTAACATGTTTAGTGAATCAATCCAGAGTTTAGATTTCTTTATAGGTAGTTCTCGACTTAACGACAGAGCCACATCTGGACAAGGCTGCCTTATTGGGGGCCTTCTTGGCAGTCTTCATCCAAAGCCCCCCTTCTGACCAAGACTGCAACGCTTCCGACGTTGTATGAGACGGCATGGGCCAAAGTCCCGGCGTTGCCCCCTACACAAATATTATTTTTATTTCCCGCATCTTCAGAAAAAAGACGCGGCGTTCACATGAGACGGCATTGGCCCGGGCGTGGGAAAGACTGCGCTGGGCTCCGGAGGCTCGCTTGCAAGGCGTCAAAATCTATCCCGCCAAAGCCGGGGCGGTTGGGAGGGACTGGCCAAGCCGGGTTGGGCTGCACGATACTCAGAAGGTCTCTGGGCAGCTGAGGCTTCACCCCCGCGGCTTCCAGCTGCTTTTCGTCCGCTGGGTTCTGAGAGAAGGAGGGAAAGAAAGAGAGAGGGAGAGAGAGAGTGAGAGAAAGAAAGAAAGAAAGAAAGAGAGAGAGAATGAATGAAAGAAAGAAAGAAAGAAAGAAAGAAAGAAAGAAAGAAAGAAAGAAAGAAAGAAAGAAAGAAAGAAGTCAGAAACGTCAATCAGAATAAAGCAGGAAGGGACCTTGGAGGTCTTCTAGTCCAGCCCCACTGCTCAAGCAGGAGACCCTATCCCATTTTCATATAAAAGGTTGTCTTCTTCTTTAAAATCCCCAGTGATGGAGAAGGAAGGAAGGAAGGAAGGAAGGAAGGAAGGAAGGAAGGAAGGAAGGAAGGAAGGAAGGAAGGAAGGAAGGAAGGGGAATAGCAGAATAAGAGAATAACACAGTTGGAAGGAGCCTTAGAGGTCCTCTAGTCCAGCCCTCTGCTTAAGCAGGAGAATCTATACCATTTCAGACAAATGGCTGTCCATTTGTGATGAACCACCTATAACTTCTGGTGGCCAGCTGTTCCACTGGTTAGTTGTTCTCACTGTTGGGAAGTTTCTCCTCAATTCCAACCTCCTTCTCTCCTTGGTTAGTTTCCATCCGTTGTTTCTTGTTCTGCCTCCTGGAGCTTTGGATAATAGGTTGCCCCCCTTTTCTTTGGGGCAGCCCCCCAAATACTAGGATACTGCTATCATGTCCCCACTCCACAGTTCTTCTTTCCTCTAGACTGATCAAACCCAAATCCTGCAAGCGCTCTTCGTATGTTTTAGTCTCCAAGACTTCAATCATCTTAGTTGCTCTTCTCTGCACTTTTTCCAGAAGTTTCAACATATTTTTTGTAATGGGGTGAGACCAAACCCTTGTAATACAATAATACAATAGCAGAGTTGGAAGGGACCTTGTAGGTCTTCTAGTCCAACCCCCTGCGTGGGCAGGAACCTTATACCATTTCAGACAAATGGCTATCTAACATCTTCTTAAAGACTTCCAGGGTTGGGGCATTCACAACTTCTAGAGGCAAGCTGTTCCAGAGGTTAATTGTTCTAACTGTCAGGAAATTTCTCCTTAGTTCTAAGTTGCTTCTCTCCTTGATTAGTTTCCACCCATTGCTTCTTGTTCTGCCCCCAGGTGCCTTGGAGAATAGTTTGACTCCCTCTTCTTTGTGGCAACCCCTTGAGATATTGGAACACTGCTATCATGTCTCCCCTGGTCCTTCTCTTCATCAAACTAGACATACCCAGCTCCTGCAACCGTTCTTCATATGTTTTAGCCTCCAGTCCCCTAATCATCTTGGTTGCTCTTCTCTGCACTCTTTCCAGAGTCTCCACGTCTTTTCTACATCGTGGCGACCAAAACTGTATGCAGTATTCCAAGTGTGGCCTTACCAAGGCACTATACAGTGGCATTAACACTTCACGGGATCTAGATTCTCTCCCTCTGTTTATGCAGCCTAGAACTGTGTTGGCTTTTTTGGCAGCTGCTGCACACGGCTGGCTCATATTTAGATGGTTGTCCACTAGGACTCCAAGATCCCTCTCACAGTTGCTACTATTGAGCAAGGTCCCACCTATACCAGGGGTCTCCAACCTTTGCAACTTTAAGTCTGAAGGACTTCAGCTCCCAGAATTTTCCAGCCAGCAAAGCTGGCTGGAGAATTCTGGGAGCTGAAGTCCTTCAGACTTAAAGTTGCAAAGGTTGGAGACCCCTGACCTATACTGTACCTGTGCATTTTGTTTTTCTTGCCTAAATGTATGGTGTGTGCTTGTGTGGTGCTTCACAATATCTGGTGGGCATCAGCCACCCACAGTCACTTTGGATGGGAGATTGGGCAGCATAGAAAATGTAACAAATTAATGCATTTAATCAATATGCAAATACATAAATAAATACATAAACACAGGCATCGACATAAATAAATAAAATCAGACCGGGGTGTGGATTAGGGCTAGAGGTAGTCCTCAATGTGTGACCGCAATCGAGGCCAAAATTTCTACTGCTGAGCGAGGCGATGGCTAAGTGAGATTTGCCCCGTTTTAAGTCCTTTCTTGCCACCGTTGTTAAATGAATCGTTGCGTTTGTGCAGTAAGTCACACACTTGTTAAGTGAACCGGGATTTCCCATGGCCTGGACTCGTCAGGAGGTCACCAAAGGGGATCGCGTGAGTCCCCGGGAAGCTGTGCCCGTCGTAAATACGAGTCAGTGGCCAAGTATCTAAATTTGGATGGGGAAGGCTGCAAGTTTTGAAAAAGACACACTGTTTTCAGCCCCACTTTGGCTTCGGTCCCTAAAACGAATGGCTGTTAAGTCGAGGAGCATGTATCTGTATTTATTGATCTGGTCGTAATGCGAGGACTGCCTGGGATTTGCACCCGAATTTGTACCTTTCAGAAGGCCAAAAAAACAAACAAAAAGACTCACCTTTGGGAGGTTGTATTTCTCTCGCAAATGAGCTCTGAGGGAAGCACGCTGGACTTTCTGTCGGGCGAAGGCTGCGTCTCGTTCGGCCCTGGCAAAGGAGGAGGAGGAGGAGAAGGTTTTTAGCAAGGAGAGGGGGAAAAACCCACAAAAATGTGGCATTGATCCCTGCCCCCCCGAAAACAAAACACAGGACTCGAATGCGTTAAGCCGGGCACCGTTGCTCCTGCAAAAAATTCCTCCCTGTTTTTATGTCTTCTTCTACAGAATTGGAGATTGAAGAAGATGTATTCCGGGCTTTTAATCAGAAACCAAAGGAAATCGAGGCTGGGAGTAGGCTCCGTGAAACTGACTAGACCAGGGGTCTGCAAAGTTGGCTCTTTTAAGACTGTTGGACGTCAACTCCCAGAATTCCCCAGCCAGCGAAGCTGGGAGTTGAAGTCCACCAGTCTTAAAAGAGCCAACTTTGCAGACCCCTGGACTAGACCAAATACAGTACTCTGGTATCGATGCCACGAAATTTGACAAGAGAGTAAAAAGGCGAGGAGGAGAAGATGAAGGGGTACCCATCAATCTATTCCTATCTGTATCTCTTTTCTTTTGCTTCCTTTCCTTTGGTTCCACACTCCCTCTCTCTCTCCCCTCTCTCCATCTATTTATGTATTTTATATTCTTTTTTCTCTCCTGTCTGTCGATCTTATCTATCCGTCCTCTATCTTATCTTTTTCCTTGCTTCCTTTCCTTCCTCCCACTATCTATCTATCTATCTATCTATCTATCTATCTATCTATCTATCTATCTATCTATCTATCTATCTATCTATCTATCTATCTATCTCCATTATCCTATCTATCTATCTATCTATCTATCTATCTATCTATCTATCTATCTATCTATCTATCTATCTATCTATCTATCTATCTATGCTTTTATTATTCCTGTGCACCGCCCTGAGTCCCACTGAGGAGAGAGGACGGTATAGAAATATAATAAAATAAATAAAAATATCTATCTATCTATCTATCTATCTATCTATCTATCTATCTATCTATCTATCTATCTCACATATCTATCATTTATCTATCTATCATTTATCTATCTTTCATCTATTTATTTATCTATCTCTCTATCATTTATCTATCAACTATCTATCTTTCACATATTATCTATCTATCTATCTATCTATCTATCTATCTATCTATCTATCTATCTATCTATCTATCTATCTATCTATCTATCTATCTATCTATGCTTTTATTATTCCTGTGCACCGCCCTGAGTCCCACTGAGGAGAGGGCGGTATAGAAATATAATAAAATAAATAAAAATATCTATCTATCTATCTATCTATCTATCTATCTATCTATCTATCTATCTATCTATCTATCTATCTATCTTTCTCTTTCTTTCTTTCTTTCTTTCTTTCTTTCTTTCTTTCTTTCTTTCTTTCTATTTCTATTATCTATTCCATCTACCTCTCTCTCTCTCTCTCTACCTCAACTACTTATACAGCTCTTTTGCTGTGCGATTTCAAAGAGTTTCCTTGGCTGCCTCGTATTTACACCAATTTGTGAACTGCGCTTACTTCTTCTGCCTTGGCTGTGTCTGCATCTTGACCGGCTCCCAGCTGTGGCTTCTTTGGACGCCCATATCTTTGTCCTTGGCGGAATCGGTCGAGAAGCCACACAGCAGTTCTTTAACTGCATCCCCAAATCCCGATCTCATGGTAAGGTCGGGGGCCCGAGTGGCGAAGAGGCACCCAAGCTGAAAAGCAAGGCAAAGCAGCTTCGTAAAAGATGCACCTCCTCAAAAAAAACACTTCTTCCCTCCTTCGGCACCAAGCAAAGCCTTACAACCCCAAACCGATCGTTCTCATTTTCCGTAAGAACGATGGGGACTCACGGAGGTGAAGCTCCAAGGTAAGTTCAGCCTCTCTTGGCGTGGATGGATCTTCCCTCTCCGAACGTGGCCGGAGGATGATTCCAAATCTTGTCTGCTGAAGATCTTTTAAGTGGAGATCAGGAGCAATAAGGAGAACAGGTTTGCCTTGATCCACTCGGGCGACAGCTGTCGAGACTCAGGGGAGACAGATGGCGCAGTGAGTGGAGCCTGTCGGGAAGATAACTAGGTACGTGCCCTTGTCTGGAGGGCAAACCGCTTCAGGTCTTTCTCGGATAAAACAGCAAGGGGCTAGTCCTCAGTGGATTCGGGCCCAGGAGAACCAGGGTTAAAAGCAGATCCAAAACTAACTTCTTCTTTTTTTTGCGACTGAGGGCCGGTTTGCAACATCTTGTGGTACCCGAAGGACAAGTAGATTTCTTGCAGGAAGGAGGAAGAGTTTGGGTTAAGGCGTGAGGCTTGGAACCGGGAGGCTGGGAGTTCCAGTCCTTCTCCTCAGATGACCTTTGGGCCAGCCACTTTCTCTCAGCCCTGAGGAGGCGGCAATGGCAAACCTCTTTCTGAAAAAACCTTGCCCAAAAAACTGTAAGGGTTTGTCCAGTCAGTCTCTGAAGATTGAAAAGAGAGAGGGAGAGAGAAGTAGATAGATAGATGGATGGATGATTGATATTGATAGATATAATTATAGATGACAGATAAGATCTGGGTCCTTTTGGAGAAGGGCGGGATATAAATTGAATAAAATAAATAAATAAGATATATAGATTATATAATTATAAATATAGATGATAGATATGATAGATTATAGACGATATAGATTATAGAGATAGAGAGAATAGATAGATATAGATAAATTGATTATAGATGATATAATTATAGAGATAGAGAGGATAGATAGATAGATAGATAGATAGATAGATAGATAGATAGATAGATAGATAGATAGATAGATAGATTATAGATGATATAGAGTATAGATATAGAGAGATTAGATAGATAGACCCATGATTCTTTGATATCTAGTACAAGAAACATTTATTAAAATAATAACAACCGGAACGCAACTAACAGCTCTGAACGAACTGAAAAGGTTTCTCAACCAAAATAAAATTTACTAAAAGAACTGGAACATTGCTCAACCCTTGTCAAGGAAAGCTAGAGCAATCCTCCTGGGGCTTTGTCGTCTAAAGCAACCCTTAACGGACACAGTGACACACAATCCCACCGAGAAGGATGAAAGGTTTTTAGG
This sequence comes from Rhabdophis nuchalis, assembly GCA_039707465.1. Taxonomy (NCBI): domain Eukaryota; kingdom Metazoa; phylum Chordata; class Lepidosauria; order Squamata; family Natricidae; genus Rhabdophis; species Rhabdophis nuchalis. The sequence continues at coordinate 3,387,544 of CM077662.1, forward strand.
ACAAGCTGAAGGACCAGCTGCAACTGGCAGGACTTGGGTTTTAAGCTCCTTATGCCCAGCATCAAAGGGGGGAAGGAAGCCGGGTGTATCGTAATCTTGACAACCACCACCACCCTCCTTTCTTTTTTTCTTGTACTGGGTTTTAGCCTTAAATCGTCTCCAACTTAAAACGCCCTTCGTCTGAAACCGCAATGAAAACAGTCAAGCAATCGCAATTGACCGATGGGGATTTTTGTCAATGCCAATGGTGTTCAATTATTATGATGGTCTGTTGAATGGTCAGTTAGTTCAGACTGGATTGGGCAGAATAGAATAGAATAGAATATGGAAATTAATAGGAATAGAATAGAATTAGAATTAGAGTAGAATAAGAAGAATAGAACAAGAATTCGCATTAGAATAGAATTAGAATAAAGAATTAGAATAGAATTAGAATAGAATAGCAGAGTTGGAAGGGACCTTGGAGGTCTTCTAATCCAACCCCCTGCCTAGGCATTCTACCCTCTACCACTTCAGATGAATGGATATCCAACCTCTTCTTAAAGACTTCCAGTGTTGGGGCATCCACAACTTCTGGAGGCAAGTTGTTCCACTGGTTAATTGTTCTCACTGTCAGGAAATTTCTCCTTAGTTCTAAGTTGCTTCTCTCCTTGATGAGTTTCCACCCATTGCTTCTTGTCCTTCCCTCAGGTGCCTTGGAGAATAGCTTGACTCCCTCTTCTTTGGGGCAACCCCTGAGATATTGGAAGACTGCTATCATGTCTCCCCTGGTCCTTCTTTTCATTAAACTAGACCTACCCAGTTCCTGCAAACGCTCTTCGTATGTTTGAGCCTCCAGTCCCCTCGTCCTCTTGGTTGCTCTTCTCTGCCCTCTTTCTAGACTCTTTCTATTTTTGAGAGTGAAAAGCGAAGAAACAGAGAAACAAAGCAAGCGTAACAGCTACAGGGCGAACTTCGTTGGACGTGGTCTTTTTATTTCCCCCAAGACTGTACAAAAGTCATATAAAATTCCGGGGATTTTGAAAAGGGGACGCGGTTTGTTCTCCCCACCAAAAACAATTGTCCCACAACCACAAAATCCGCCCAGGGTAGAGAGGAAACGGGAAGTGGGGACAGGCGACGGTATTATTTACAGGAGGAGGGAAATGGCACAAGATACCCTGCGTGTTTTATATATATAATTTATATATACACATATATATAGATATAGATATATTTTATAGAGAGATATTTACAGACTATTTCACATATCCACAAGCTTCATACGGTAACAAAAAGGGACAGGGCCTGGAAGAGGAGAACTCAAGGATTCTTTGTTTTTTCTGTAGTCTTCGGACGGACGGAAAAAAGCACCAAAAACGAAGAGAGAGACCTGCCAGCCACCATAGGGGCCAAAGAGGTTCGGAAGGGGTGGGGTGTCCAGGAAACGAAGCCAAGGGCCCTCCTGACGGGTCACCGGCTGATGTCCCGGTTCGAATCCCAAGCTTTCTGGGCGGGCTGCAGTTGGAGGAGGCTGAAGAAGGGGTGCTTGAGGGCCTCGGAGAGGGTCAGCCGCTTGGCCGGCTCGTATTCCAGCATGCCTTCCAGAAGGTCGAAGAGCTGGTGGTGTTCGTCGGCTTCGGAGGCCAGGTACCTCTGGGAAGAGAAGCGGAGAGGAAGAGTGGGGTGAAGTGGGGCGCCCGGTTAAAAACGGTTAAGGCGCTGGCTGGAGGAATAGGCTGCTCAGAATCTCCTTGGTTGGATTGTGGGGTCGGGCTAGACCAGGGGTCCCCAAACCTTTGGATCTCAGGGACCCCTAAATTCCTAATTTTAAATCCCACCAATACGATCTGCCGAACGACTGGCTGGATGGGAGTGGCTAGGGGGAGGGACATGTGACTGGGTGGGTGTGGCCAACTCCATGTCACTCACGTCAAGGGGTGCCTCGCCAGCCTCTAATCACCCCTCCCCTTCTGGTCCCTCCTCGCCTGCCCACCCAGGCTCCTTAGAGCCCCAACAGGAAGAGGTTGCTGGAGCTAAGCAGCCCCCGGAAGAAAGAGTTGGCAAAACAGCTCAGTTCAAATTGGGTCTGACCGAGAAGGAGGCTCAGCAGAGGCGCCTCACTGAGGACTAGGAGCATGGGCTTTCCAAGCAGAGGGAAGGCCTGCGGGAGGGCAAGGCCAGGTGCCTGGAGGCTCAGGGGGGCTGAGAGGGTCAGCCAGTTCCAGGCCATGGTGCAGTCTCACTGGAACGAGGCCCTCCGGCTCTTCGCTTCCCTCCAGCCTTCGCCCAAAGCCCCCCACAAGGAGGCCGAAGCAGACCCCAAGTCGGAATCTCTGCCCTCCTCCGATCCCCACAAAAAGACCCCAAAGGGGGAGACTCTCTGCGGCAACACAAGCGTCCATTGCACGTCTCCGTCCCAGGGGCCGTAGGTTGAGGACCCCCTGATTGAGTGCAGTCTCACGAATAATTTTTCTGCAGACCACCACTTGGACTGCTGGGCTAGAGGATCTCTAAGGTCCCACCCGCTTCTGTGATTTTTATAGCCGGAGGAGGAGGAGGAAGAGGTATGGGCAATGGCAAATGACGGGTACTCCTCATTTTACAGCCGCTCGTTTAGTGACCGATGGTGCTGAAATGGGGGCCGTTTCTCACACTTACAATGTGTCCCCGTGCGGTCACGAAACCAAAATCCGGACGCTCGGCGACTGTCATGTACTGATCCCATGGTGATGGGTTATTACGGGTTCCTGGAGGAATCAAACTTGGTCGGGCGGGTGGGACCAGGGAGAGGCCCCAGCTTACCCGAAGCGGCTTGCAGTTTTCACGCACGTAGCGCCCTGCAGAGGTATTCTCATCCCAGTCCAAATGTCCGTGGTAGAAATATTTCTGCTTCCTATCCAGGGAGGGAGGGAGGGGCGAAAAAAGACACCAGAAGGAACCATCGATGGTAGAAAGGCCCAGTGTGTGTGTGTGTGTGTGTGCGTGTGGTTGTTGTTTTTATAAAGTATACAAATACAGATAAACTATATAAATTCTATAAATTAAATATTATAAATTCTATTCTAATTGAATATTATAAATTCTATAAATTAAATATTATTATTATCTATTTATGTATTTTTATGTCTGTATTTTTAATTTCCCTGTGCACCGCTCCGAGTCCCTTTGGGGAGAGGAAGCGGTCTAGAAATTAAATATTATTATTATTATTATTATTATTATTATTAAACTTTTTGACTTATGACTGTTTGTTTGGCGAGGAGGAGGAAGACTGTGAGGTCCTTGGTGGTTTTCCTTGCAGACGTTTCATGACCCAACTAGGTAACCTCATCAGTGCTAGAAGGGGGGGGGGGGGCTTGTTGATGATGTCACCTGGTTGGGTCACGAAACGCCTGCAAGAAAACCCCATCAAGCTCAGAGAGCACCAAGAAGGACCCCACAGTCCTATTCCTGCTTCTTCTCCTCCTCTTCCTCCTCTCCACAATCCCCATTCCCTCCTAGCACTGATGGCGTCACCTAGTTGGGCCATGAAACACCTGCAAGGAAACCATCAAGCTCAGAGGGCACCAAGGAGCCCCACAGTTCAACCCCGAGCTAACCAAGATTCTCTTCCCCCTGCCTCAACGTCTGCTCCTAATCCAAAGCCGCTCGAGTTCCAAGCTTTTTCGGCCTTCCCTGAGGATCGCAGCCCCTTCCTTCCTCTGCCCCCAACCCTCTCACCTTGTTTTCCGGATCATCCGCGACGGGATGGGGCCTAGGATACGCTCCATCATAGCCAGGTGTTCGCGATTGTCGTGGGTCTACCGGGGGGGGGGGGGGGGGAGAGGGAGGTTTTAGTTGGTGGGGGGAAAAAAAAGATCCGACTTGGAACGGCCTGGTTTTCTTAGGGCTCCCCCTTCCTTCCTGCCTCCTACCTGCCACACTCACCTGGAACAAGGTGAAGCCCATGTAATACTCGAAGATAATACAGCCAACGCTCCAAACGTCGCAGGGTTGGGTCCAGCCGAGTTCTGTCGTACGAAGGGGGGGGAAAAGGGGGGGAGTTTCAGAGCCTGCGTTTGGGGCATTCGTAGTTCAACCGGGGTACAGAGGTAGAATGGCTTAACTTCCACAACAATAGCATTTAAGAAGCTGGATAACACACTGAGCCAAGCCGTTCAAAGGCCAATTCCACCGCTTATTTCTTCTGCTCCCAGATTTAAATTAGCTTTTATAGGCAGTCTCTTTTAAAGCAGTGAAAATCCCTCACTAGCTGTAAACACATTTTTCTCTTCCATTCCCTGCAACTTCTGCAGCCGAGGGGCTGAGCTTTTTAACGCCAGCTAAAAGACCTTCTCCTGGATCGATCGGGGACTTTGCGGTGTCCCTGCAATCAGCAGGATGTGGTCTTCCTGTTCACCGTCTCTGCGGGACGGTTTTTCACCCAGCGGCGATCTCGGAGGACGAGATCGGGCAGCCATCTCGTAATGACGCAGGCTCCTCCCTTCTAGAATTACTGACCCAAAATGACCTCGGGTGCCCGATAGTGCCGCGTGGAGACGATGGTGCTGTGATGCTCATGATCGAAAGTGGCGCTGCCAAAATCCACCAACCGGATGGCGGTGTTCTTGATGCTGCGTTCGTCACGTTTCTGGGAGGGGAGGGGAGAGGGGGTGGGTTAGCAGCAAAGACAATGTTCTCCCACCTTCGGGCCCAACCCAATGTAGCACTGAAGGGGGAGGGAGGGGGGGATGGGAGGGAAGCCACAGCAGAGGAGGAGGAGACATTCCCAGGGACTCCAAGCTCACCTTCTCCAGGTTGTAGGTCATCTCGTAGTCTGAATTGACGAAGAGGATGTTCTCCGGCTTGAGGTCTGTATGGGTCAGTTTGTTCTCGTGCAGAACTGGGAGGGAGAGAAAGGAAAGATACAAAGATAGGAAGGAAGGAAGGAAGGAAGGAAGGAAGGAAGGAAGGAAGGAAGTTGACAGACACACAGAGAGAGGGAGGGAAGGGAGGGAGAAAGAAGTGGAGAGAAAAAATGGAGAGGAAAGATACAAAGATAGATAGGAAGGAAGGAAGGAAGGAAGGAAGGAAGGAAGGAAGGAAGGAAGGAAGGAAGGAAGGAAGGAAGGAAGGGGAGAAGGAGGTTGATAGACAGACACAGAGAGAGAAAGAGATAGGGAAGGGAGGGAGGGAAGAAGCAGAGAGAAAAAATGGAGAGGAAAGATACAAAGAAAGGAAGGAAGGGGAGGAGGGAGGGAGGTTGATACATAGACACAGACAGACAGATGGAGAGAGGGAAGGGAGAGAGGGAAGAAAGAAAGAAGTGGAGAAAGAATGGAAGGAAATGGAAGAGAAAGATACAAAGACTGGATGGATTGAGCGATGGGAGGAAAGAGGGAAGATAAACCCAAAAGGCAGATGGAGATAAGGGACACTCACATCTGACCGCCTGGCACACTTGGTAGGCCATATGCCGGATCTGGTGGAGGGGGTAGGGCAGGTAGTTGTTATCCTTCAGGAAGTCGAAGGTGCTGAGCCCCAGGAGCTCAAAAGAGATGCACATGTGGCCGTGATAGTCAAACCAGTCGTACATCCGGACGCAGAGGCTGGAAGAGGAAACCCAGAGAGGAAGAGGAGGAGGAGGAGGGGTGGGAAAGAGGAGAATGGGCTTTTTAAAAAGCAACCTGCACCCGAATAAATCCCAATCAACCTAACCTAGGTTAGTGTTCTGACCGAGGCTTCCCAGGGAGCCTGAAGCCAACTCCTTGATTAATCGCCCGTGAATTCTGCGGATTCACCTCCAGCAAAATCCAACTTACTTTTGGTTGTTGGGATCTTTCTCGTTAATTTTCTCCAGCACGTTGATCTCCAAGCGAGCGGCTTCTTTGTACTTCTCCACGTTCTTGATGATTTTCAGAGCCACCCGGGTGTTGCCCCTGAAGGAGGGAAGAGGAAAACCGTGGAGGAGGAGGAGGTGGGGATGGGGGAAACAATCACAGGGGGGCGGGGGCGAGAGTGAATCCCGTCCTGCTTGTAAAATGCACTTCTCTGCTCCGCTTGTTCGAGAAATACTGGGTCTGTCTGTCTGTTTATCATCACCCATCCATTATCTATCTACATTATCTTATATCTATGATCCATCCATCCTCCCCTCTCATTTATCTATCATCTATCATTATCTATCTATCTAACCAATTTCATTGTAATTTTAGTACAATGACAATAAAGATTATTATTATTCCCCCCCCCCCCAAAAGACCTCCCTGGATAATAAGCCCAATCGGGCTTTTGACCACATGCGCTAAAATAAGCCCTCCCCCGAAAATAAGCCCAAAAATATTGCAACAGAGCAGCAGCCAAGAAGTAACCACACTCACTGCCTCCTGCACCTCAAAAATAAGGCCTCCCCGAAAATAAGTCCAAGCACTTATTTCGGGGGTCACAGTATCGTGGAAACACAGTATGTATCAACTCTATCTATCTATCTATCTATCTATCTATCTATCTATCTATCTATCTATCTATCTATCCATCCATCCATCCATCCATCCATCCATCCCTATCTATCTATCTATCTATCTATCTATCTATCTATCTATCTATCTATCTATCTATCTATCTATCTGATATCTTCTCTATCCATCAGTTTGTCTATCTTTATCTATTATCTATCATCTTATTCATCTCCAATCTGTTTCTATTGCTTCTGCATCTATTTCAATCTATGTCTCTCTATATCTCCCATCCATCCATCCATCCCATCTCTCTCTCTCTCTCCCCACCCTCTCTGTCTGTTGGTCTAACTCTGTCTCTCTCTCTCTCTCTCCATCTTGGATCTGTGGCGGCCATCCAGCCTAGGAGGGAAAACCCGCAGCCAGCTGCACTTCCATACACCCGTCTCCCACAGGCAACTTTCCAGCCGTTTCTCCCTCACCTGCGGTGGTCGATGCACTGCACCACGCGCCCAAAGGTGCCTTCCCCGAGAGTGGTGATGATCTCATCTGCAGGGGAAAGGAGACAAAGAGATTTGGGGGCAGGGGAGGGGAGAAGAGGAGAGGGTGAGACGCAGGGGCCGGCATCTTGGGGGGGCGGGGGGGCAAGCAACAAAAAAAACATCACCACCTTTACAAAACAAAAACGAAAGAGGAGAGGCTATCTTGGCCGGTCCCTAACGCTTCGGATCTCAATAGGGAAAGAAATAAAAGGGGAGGGAAGGAAGGATGGAGGCAGAAAGGAAAGGAGGAAGGATGCTTAAAAGGAGGGGGGAGGGGGAAAGGAGGAGGGGCGGGGGAGGGAAAGATTGCGGCTTGGCCTTTATTTAACAAAAATAAAAACACGCTGGGAAAAGAAAAACAACCGAGCGAGCGAGGAAAACTAAGAACAATTCTGTCACTGCGACGGGAGCTTAAACTAGAGACGGGATTAATGTTACGATTTGGAAGTACATCTCTCTTGCAGACAGTCGCCGACGCGATAGATGAGGTGGCCCTCGACGTCAACTTCCACGTTCTTGGTTTTCCTCCTGCTGCCCGGACGACTCTGCTGCCGGGGAGGCCCCCACCACAAAAACGCAGCGGCGGCGGCGGGATGGAGAGGGGAGGGTTTTCATTCATTCATTCATTGTTTTCACCCGGGCGAAGGCGAAGGGGGGAAGCCAGCCAAGTGGACACGGTGGGCCCGTGGCGGATATGGAGGTGGTGGTGTTGGCGGGACGAATTCCAGGCCAAGTTCGTAACGGCACGTAGAGGTATAAACAATATACAACACGTGAACAATAAGAGGGGCGGCAAGGGAGGAAAAGCAACACTCCACACACACACACACACACTCGCGGCGGTTCAAGGTGGTTCTTTGCAGGCGGTCCTCGACTTAACGACCGCAGTGGAGCCCGCCCAAAGCGAGGCATTCGGTTTCATTTATTTCACTTATTAAATTTATAAACCGCGCCACTCTCCCCAAAGGGACTCTTTGAGACCTCTTCCTTGCCACTGTTGTTAAGCGAGTTCACACGGTCGTTAAAGTGACTCTGTCTTCTTTGTGACTTGTAAGAAGGTCGCAAAAGGAGACAAACACACACACAGCCCGGGACACCGCCAACCATCGGGAAGTGTGAGTCGAGCGTAAACCACGTGACCATGGGGAATGCTTCAACGGTCGTAAAGTGTGGGAAAGCAGTCGTAAGTCCCTTTTTCCCCCCAGTGCGGGTGTGACTTTGAACGGTCACAATAATGAACAGTTGTAAGTCGAGGACTACCTGTACATACATACATATACATACATACATACATACATACATACATACATACATACATACATACATACATACATACATATATATATATATATATATATATAAAAATAGGAATCATCCATCAAAGTTAGGGAGAGTGTCTTCTGCAAACAGGATACTCTTCTTGCCCATACAAAGAGGCCACAATTCAAGGAAAGGTCAGCCATGGAATGACAGAAAAAGGCTCCTTCCTCACCCTTTCCCAGTATTGGGGGGCGGAGGGGGAGAGAGATATCCCAGTCCAAGCCAGGATTTTTCAGCTTGCCTGTTCTAGAACCAATAAGGGGGGGGGGGGGGGTGTTATATCGCCTCTGATCCCTGATTTTCTGAAGAGCGAGCCCAGATTTTGACGCTTGGTTGGAGTGGCGAATGATTTGCTAAATTCTCTTAAAGTGGGTGCAGTGACATGATGCCTCCCTTAACAACTGAATTTTGGCTGTAAGATGAAGGCTGTGTATAGACAGAAGACAGCTTCTAGACCAATGTTCCACTCACACTGGGAAACACCCCCCGTCCCCCCCTCAAAATTAAGGATTTTGAAGAGTATGTTTACCCTGTACGGGCGATTCGGACTGCTGGGCCTAACAAGAGTTTTGAAACTTTCAGCTGCCCGTTTTTGGAGGCAGATAATTATTTAAGGAAATGAATAGATATTATTGACCATCATCCGCTCAGAAATTATCTCTTCATCCACCCATCCGATTTATACGGCCACCAAACCAACAATAAAGTAATATTAGCCGGGTCATCCAACCCAACCCGATTCACCCGAGACATTTGGACGGGCTAGCATATAAATGTAATCATGAATAAGTTTAATAAATTGGCCCACAACTCCTTGGGGAAAGGTTTTTTTTTTTTTAATGCTTTTGAAAAGCTTAATAGGGTTGGACAAGATTAGCTTTGCTGGTGGAGGGCGGGGGGGGCAGCTTGATCATTTCAAAGAGGAGGGGGGCCACCCCTGAAAAAGACTCTGATCAGAAATGTTTTACTTTGAAAGTTCTTCAAAATAAATACATAGAACTGATATTCGGGATTATACGAAGGCCTTTTAAAAGCTCCTAGTCTCGTGCAGAAGGAAATTCTTTTAAAAAATCACGTCTCCCCCTTTTGCCAGTCCCACCGGGGGGGCGGGGGGATGACAATTTCCAAGCAACTCAAAAGAGACACGAATGTCTTCAGGACAGACTCGGATCCCATTCCGCGATGCCGATTCCCACGAATCCAGAATGCCATTCCTTAAGGGAATTCCAGAGATCCGGCCGAAGAGATTCTGACCGCCGCTTATATCAACGGACCGGAAGAGGCAGAGATTACTCACCGAGGAGGAGCGGCTGAAGGAGCGGCTTCCGCGACGTCTCCGTTGCCGTTTCCGCCGGTGGCTCTTGCAATTCCGGTAACTGCCGTCTGGGGAACGCTGGTACTCATCCGAAGGGTGGTATTCGGGTTCGTAGTAGGCATCGCCGCCCCGGTCGCTGTAGCCGTCTCGACGGTAATCCTCCAGGTACCGCTGGTCGTAGGCACGTCGGTCGGACGAGTGATCGTCGTAACTGGGAGGAGGAGCGAAATCGAGGTGATGCAGAAAACCGACTATGTTGTGGTTGCTGTTGTTTGTCATTTAATGATTCAACCGCAATTACTCCATGCACAGGCTAGTTTTTTCTTTTTTCTTTTTGTTTCTGTTATAATTTTGCACCAGTGAAGTTAAAACCAATTTCATTGTAATTTTAGTACAATTTAATTTATTTTATTTTATTTCTTTAGATTTATAAACCGCAACCTATCTCCCCGGAGGGACTCAGGGAGGTGACAATACAATGTACAATGACAATAAAGATTATTAATGACCCTGTAATCCCTTGGAAGGCAATTGAATGGAGCGGAGTGTTTACTGGCCAGATGCCCTTCCTGTCGCCATTGAGGAGTTTTGTGCAGTAGATCTATTCTCGTGCCAAGAGAGAGAGAAATATCACAGGCTCTACCTCACCCTCACAGCGAGGGCTCCACCTCTAGGACACCGCACCACTCATCCATAAAACGGATTGTATGATTCACTTAACAACCGCCGTGATTAACAATTAGGCTTAACAATCAACAATGAGGCTCAACCTGTCATAAAATCAGGCGTGGCTCACTTAACAGCTATCTTGCTCAGCAAGGGAAATTCTGGTCTCGGTCTACCTATGGAACAGTTCGTTTAATGACTGTCTGAAGTTAAGCAGCCCTGGAAAAAGTGACTTATGGCTGTTTTTCACACATACGACCATGGCAGCCTCCCCACGGTCATGTGGCCAAAACTTCAATGCTTAACAACTGACTCATACTTACGACGGTTTCACTGTTCCCAGGCCACGTGATCCTTTTGACAACCTTTGACAAGCACAGTCAATGGGGAAGCCAGATTAACCATCGAGTGACTAACTTTAACTGCAGCAGCTCGCTTAATAACTGTGCCAGAATGGTTGCAAAATGAGGCAAGACTCACTTTTAGCCACTGTCTCGCTTAGCAATGAAAATCTGGTGGTCGTAAGTCGAGGACTAACTGCATCTTCTCCTCGCAGGCTCCATTTTTGGGGACTCACTCACCTCCGGGATCGGACGTGATAGCTGTCGTCTCTGTGACGCCACCGCTCGCTGCTACTCGAGCGGGAACGGCTCCGTCGCCGCTTGTGTTTGCGGCTTCGGTAACTCTCGCGGTAGCTGCCCCGGCTGCTGCGTTCCGAAGACAGAAACCTCCGAGAACGGGGCATCTGCAAGGGGAGGAAGAGAGTCAGAAGACCAACCGGAGCGGTCGACCCTTAAAAGTGGTAAAAGTTTGATCATGGGATCTGGTTCAAGTGGGTGATACCCGAAGGGATGCTGGTGTTCTGGGAAGGAGGAAGAGTGAAGATTAAAACAGTTGCTGAGGCGGAAGCCTTTCTTAAAAAACATTCCTCTGTCCTGGGAGAAGATCCAGGGGGGGCAGGGGGAGCCATGGCCCCGCCCGCTGGGGGCCCGGGGGAGAAGGTGGAAGATACTGGACTACTGCAACTCCCTCTACATGGGGCTCCCCTTGAGGTGCACCCGGAGGCTTCAGTTAGTTCAGAATGCAGCCGCGCGAGCAATTATGGGAACCACTAGGTTTACCCATGTAACACCGCTCTTGCGCGAGCTGCACTGGCTGCCTGTCGTCTTCCGGGTGCGCTTCAAGGTGCTGGTTATCATCTTTAAAGCGCTCCATGGCTCGGGACCTAGCTACCTGCGGGATCGGATCCTGCCTCACACATCCTCACGGCCGATTCGCTCCCACAGAGAGGGACTTCTCCGGGTGCCGTCCACTAGACTTTGTCAGCGGGCGACTCCCAGGGGAAGGGCTCTCTCTGTGGCGGGCCCAGCCCTCTGGAACGACCTTCCCCCCGATATTAGAACGACCACGGACCTCCGCTCCTTCCGCCTGAAACTAAAGACACATCTTTTCCGCCTGGCCGGCCTAGGGTAGTCTCTCTCTCTATGGGTTTTTTAATTGTTTATGTATATTGAGTGGGGATTTTTAGTTAATGGGATTTTAGCACAGGAGTTTGTTTAATCTGTTTTAAATTGTATGTATTTTTGTATATTTATGGTTTTTATTCTCCCTGTGCACCGCCCCGAGTCCCTGTGGGGAGAGGGAGCGGTTAATAAATTCAGTTTTATTATTATTATTATTATTATACAATTGCCAAAAGACTTAGATCTAAAAAATAACTTTGCCCTGGTTTTTTTTTTGAGTAATATTGTATGATATTTGTATCTGGATTTTTGTAATTGACTGACAGTATATAACTGAAAAATTTAGGAATATGTACTTGCTCCCAGCTTGTAGTGTTATGTGAAATGTTTCTTTTCTTTCTTTTTAATAATGTAACTTGAGGTCCCGGAGGAGCCGACGACTTTGACGTGACCACTCTCAAAATTTCTATGTATCCCTTACCCTACCCCACGAAAAAAAAATGTAAACTCAATAAAACTTTTTTAATATAAAAAAAAGTGGTAAAAGTAAAAGTTCCCCTCGCGCATAGGTGCCAGTCATTCCCGACTCTTAGAGGGCGATGCTGATCTCCGTTTCAAAGCCGAAGAGCCAGCGCTGTCCGAAGACGTCCGGGGTCATGTGGCCGGCAGGACTCAACTCCCGAAGGCGCACGGAAACGCTGTTCCCTTCCCACCAAAGGTGGCTCCTGTTTTTCTACTCGCATTTTCTGACGTGCTTTCGAACAGCTAGGTTGGAAGAAGCCAACCTAGCCAACCATGGTGTGGTTTCCTTGTGGCCTCCTTTCCTTCCACCCCAAAGCCCAAAGAAAAGCAAGCCGCTGCCTCCAACCAAGACCTAAAATAGATATATATTCCTCCCCCGCCCTCAATTTTACTTATTTTTAAATAGATTTTTATATACATTATTATTTCTATCTATACATACGTACACACACACACACAAACATATCCACATGCATACCTATATATATACATACATATATAGGCATATCATTTATATACACACACATACACATATCATATATACACATACATCATATATATATATACATATATACATTTCTCATTTATATATATATATACACACACACACACATATACATTATATGCACATACATATATCATATACATACACACATACACATCATTCATACATACATACATACATACATACATACATACATACGTATATATGATATTTATACTTTTTTATTATATATATTTTTATTTTATTTTTCGAATTTATACCCCGCCCTTCTCCTTGTTAGGGGTATGTATATATATATATTTATAATTTTTTAAATTGCATTTTAACTCCAGGAGGCTGAAGGGGGAACTCTGGGGCGGCCTACCTGGCTGGGCTGTCGTGCCCCAATCGCCCCCGGGAGGGATGGAGACCTCCCCGGCTGCTCCGCCGGCCCTTTTCCCGGCCTGGTTCGGGGTCCCGAGTAGCCGCCGCCGCCGCCGCCGCCCCGAGGCCTCCCCCGCCCGGCCCCGCCGCCTCGCCTCACCCTCTTGGCCGTCAGCCCGGTGCGCTTGTCCCACAGGAAGTCCGTCTTGGCGGCGGCTCCTCCGGTTGCCCAGCGGCCCGCCCGTCGCAGCCGCAGCCGCCGCTTCGCCTCAGCGTTCCCCGCCGCCGCCCGGGGTCGCTCTGAGGGAAAGCTCGGCTGAGGGGAAAAGCGGGGAATGCGCCTACCGCGCATGCGCCGCCACGCACGGATGGACGGCGTAAGGCGCGCGCCACAAAGCGCCCGGAACGTCCCCCTTTACGCGCCGCAGATCGTCAAAGTAACAGAGAGGACGGTCCCGTAGGGATCGACTTTGCAGAGGCAGCTCCCGAGTGCGCTTCTCGAGAAAAGTCTCCCATTGATTCTGCATCCGTTTGGTCACAAATATGAATAGGATAGGGAGAGGAGAGGAGAGGAGAATAGTGAATTAGACTTAGACTTAGGCTAGACTAGACTAGAACAGAATAGCTTGAAGGGACCTTGGAGGTCCTCTAGTCCAGTGTTTCTCAACCTTGGCAACTTGAAGATGTCTGGACTTCAACTCCCAGAATTCCCCAGCCTGCATTCACTGGCTGGGGAATTCTGGGAGTTGAAGTCCAGACATCTTCAAGTTGCCAAGGTTGAGAAACACTGCAGTCTAGTCCAACCCCCTGCTGAATGTATAGCTTACATTCATAGCAATAAAGAATTATTCTTATAAATATCTGCAATATTTATCGCTCAGGGTTCAAATGACACAGTTGGCTTGCTTAAATATTTAATGCTAAATTAAATATTTCGTTAAAGATTTGCATTGGGCTCCTTATATCTGGCCCACGTCTTTCTGGGTTTTGCCCTTGGAAGCGGAAATATAATTTTTTACGAAGCAAATCCACAACGCCAAAGAAAAGCCAAACCAGTTGTCTTGATTTATTTTCTCTATAGTCTAGAGGGGGGAGGGGGGAGGAAAAGGCCAAGCACGCACGCGCAGTAGAAACTGGACTGACCTGGAGCACGTGACCTCCACCTCGGCTTCCTCGCCAGCGATTGAATGGAGGGGCGGGGGGGGGGGGAAGTCACCGCCACGCCCCCTCCCGGCCACGCCCCTTCCCAGGCACCACGTTCCACGTGGGGGGAAAAACATATATTAAACAAAAACAACTTTCCGACGCGTGGAAAGTTATGCAATTAAGAACTCCTGCGGGATTGATCCTTATTTCCATAAAAAGAGATTATTTTTTTAAACTTAATTAAAGTAAGTACTTTAATGAAGTACATAAAATTTAATTTATGTACGTTTGATCAATGAAACCAGTTGCTTTTATAAATGGAATAAATAAGAAGTAAAATAGATAACCGTTACTGGTGAGAATAAGATTATGCCACCTGGAACATGGGATCCTAATAAAAGATCTATTGATTGTGCCTTCAATCTATAGGGCCAGGTGTGTCACAAAGGATCACATTGACACTGGGTTTTAATTGATTAGCCATTGGGCCAAATCAAAGTGCAAAATTATTACTGACATTTGATAAAGGCCATTGAAAATGAAATCTGATAAAATACGATTTAAAATGGAATTGGAATAAAATACGATTTAAAATGGAATTGGAATAAAATACGATTTAAAATGAAATTGGATAAAATGCCATTTAAAATGGAATTGGAATAAAATATCATTTGAAATGGAATTGGAATAAAATGCAGTCCAAAATGAAATTGGAACAGGATACAATAATTTAAGATACTGATAAAATATGATAAAATTATATTTCGGTGTCACCCCCGCAATCCACCCCAAACCAGTCCCACAAAAATGCAGATCTCAACCTTACCAAGTACGAAATGTTATTTTTCGAGTTCTGGAAAATAATAGCCACAATAGTGAGACCCCCCCACGGATGTTCAACGCCTCTTGTGGGCACCCTCACAAAATGGTGTCCAAGGTGGGCATGGCCAGAGCATATCAGAAGGCTACGATGTAGAAATTTTGCCCTTTTTTATGGTTTAAACTGAGTTTTGTCGCTTTGCTTTTGCGCCAATTTATGTCGCCGTTCATTTGGTGCTTGTCCATTAAGAGGATTTGAAAGCATTAAATAAGGATTGAAATGTGAAGAAGGTGTCGTCTGATGCTCCCTGGCCCCAGACGCTGTGAGGATTTAAAAATAATCTATCCACAGACACAACAACTCTGAAAGGGAGCCAGAAAAATGACACCCGGGAGGCCGTCCCGTGATGCTTATGAAATGTTTATTTTTAAGCTTACCACACTTCTGGGTGCGGGGGACAAAAAAATAATAATAAGGTGATTATCTCTCAAATAAGCAACATATTTAGCTTGGGCCAAAATAGCAACTGGAACAACAACAGCCCCCCAAAATAAATAAATTGTAACAGTAGAACAGAACTATTTACAGGAATAGCCACAAATATTCGGGATTGACTTGTAAATTTGTGGTTACATTGATTTTTTGTTTCCATTAGTGCGTCCATAAAAGCACGTTCTGCAGAGTAACTAAATTCCCGCTGATGCAGAAGAAATGCATAGAGGTGGCTGCCATCATAGATGGCGAAAGATTAGAAAGGTATATGTGGAAAGAAAGAAAGAAAGAGAGAGAGAGAGAGAGAGAGAAAGAGAGAGAAAGAAAGAAAGAAAGAAAGAAAGACAAGATTTGTTGTTGTTAGTTGTGAAGTTGTGTCCGACCCATCGCAACCCCATGTACCACGTTCCTCCAGGCCTTCCTGTCCTCTCCCATCCTCTGGAGTCCATTCAAGCTCAGGCCAGCTGCTTCAGTGACTCCATCCAGCCCCCTCCTTCTCTGCCGTCCCCTTCTTCTTCTCTTGCCCTCCATCGTTCCCAGCATGAGGCTCTTCTCCAGGGAGTCCTTCTTCCTTCTCATCAGGTGGCCAAAGTCCTTGAGTTTCCTCTTCAGGATCTGGCCTTCTAAAGACCAGCCAGAGTTGATCTCCTCTAGGACTGACCGCTTGGATGGCCTTGCAGTCCAAGGGACTCAATGCAGGAGTCTTCTTCTCCAGCCCCAGAGTTCAAAGGCCTCCATTCTTTGGCGCTCAGCCTTCCTTATGCTCCAACCTTCACAGCCGTCCGTTGCAACTGGGCAAACCATAGCCTTGACTAGATGCCCCTTTGATTGGCAGGGGGATGTCTCTGCTTTTTAGGATGCTGTCTAGCTTTGCCATCGCTTTCCTCCCCCAGGAACAAGCCTCTTTTGATTCCTTGGCTGTAGATCCTCATCTGCGGTGACCTTGGAGCCCAGGAAAATAAAACCGGTCACTCCCTCCATTTCTTCCCCATCTATTTGCCAGGAATCGAGAGGGCCGTATGCCATGATCTTAGTTTTTTTTAACGTTGAGTTCCAAGCCAACTTTTGCTCTCTCCTCCTTCGCCCGCATCAAGAGGCTCTTTCGTTCCTCTTCCCTTTCTGCCATTAGTGTCATCTGCATATCTGAGGTTGTTGATATTTCTCCCAGGAAGATGACAGAAAAGTTCATAACCGCCCCTTCCTTACGAAATACCATTTCTATCTTCACAAACCTGTCCTGGCACTCGGCACTCAACATATTTTAGTTATCATCGTTCAGCTGCCTGGATTTACAAAACCGGTTGTGTTTCTGCAGTCTTTTGATTGTACTTGCTAATTCAGAACGGTCGGTCCGATAGATGTAAACGCTGCTAAATGCAAATTTGATTCTGATTTGTTAATATTAAGTACTGTGTGGCTTAACCTGTTAAGATTTTTTTTTTGTATTAAGGTTTTATTTTATTATCTAAATACAGGGAAGAAGAAAAACAGAAAATTAAGCGAAGGGAAGGAAGTGGGGGGAAAGGGGGTGTGAGGTACAATATGTTATAGGGGAGGGAGGGAAGAAGGATGGAAGGAAGGAAGGGAAGGGGTATGAATGAGGAAGGGAAGGGAAGGAAAGAAGAACAAGGGAAGGTAAATGACTGAGGAAGTGGAGGGAGGGAAGGAAGGAAGGAAGGAAAAGGAAGGGAAGGGGACATGAGGGAGGAAGGGAAGGGAAAGAGGGAAGGAAGGAAGGAAGGAAGGAAGGAAGGGAAGGGGTATGAATGAGGAAGGGAAGGGAAGAAGAACAAGGGAAGGGAAATGACTGAGGAAGTGGAGGGAGGGAGGGAAGGAAGGAAGGAAGGAAGGAAGGAAAAGGAAGGGAAGGGAAGGGAAGGAACATGAGAGAGGAAGTGGAGGGAGGAAAAATGGAAGGGACATGATTGAGGAAGTGGAGGAGGAGGAAAGGAAGGAAGGAAGGAAGGAAGGGGACATGAGGGAGGAAGTGAAGGGAAAGAGGGAAGGAAGGAAGGGAAAATGGAAGAGAAGGGACATCCGGAAATAAGTGGAAGGAGGGAAAAACAAGGGAAGGGACATGACTGAGGAAGTGGGGGGGGGAGGAAAGGGAAGGAAGGAAGGGAAGGAAAAAGGGAAGGGACCTGAAGGAGGAAATGGAGAGAAGGAAGGAAGGAAAACAGAAGGAGGTAGAGTGCCCTGGCAAAGCACAACCGACCAAGGGCCTGAGGGTCTTGAGAGGGAGGGAAGGAGGAAGGAAACGAACCCCCCCATTCCGCCCCCCAGGAGCCGGCCAGGGCGCCCTTCAAGACGGCTCCAGAGCCAGCCAGCCTGCCTCCCCCCAAGAGACGCCCCCTCCGGGGAGACAGAGCCTCCTCCGTCATCGCTTCCCTCCGCCTCCCCTCCAGGCCCTCCCCACTCGGGTCCCAAAGGCCCTGGGGAGGGGGAGAGAGAGGCGGGCGTCGGGCGGCTGACCCACTAGGCGGCGCCTGCCTGCCTGCCTGCTTTGCCCGTCGCGCGTGTGCGTGTGCGTGGGCAAGCTGGGCTGGTCTTGGCTGGCTCTTCCTGGGCGGGGAGAGTTGGGGGGGGGGCTCGCCCGGGGTGGGGCATGAGCCCCTGCCCGTCGTCCCGTGCCCGCCTCGCCTGGCCCCTCCGGCCGCGCCCTGCCTCCCCCGGGCAGCGGGCTCCCGCGCGTGGCGGCGGCTGGGATGCCCCCGCGGTGCCAGGGCAGCCTGGGCCGGGCAAGGGCGTTTGAAGGGCCCTCTTGAGCGCCGATGGACGCCTCTCCCTCCGCCGGCGGGACCCCCGAGGCTCCGGGGCCGGGGTCTTCCCCGGGGCTGGAGACCCCCGGCCGCAAGGCGCCCCTTCCTCCTCCTCCTCCTCCTCCTCCTCCTTTGCTGGATGGCCAAGCCGGGGGTCGCCTGCCCAGCGACGGCTCCTCGCAGCCGTCCACTCGCAAAGGCTCCACGGCGGCCAAGGGCGAGATGGCGCCGGCCCGCGTGGCCGAGCAGATCGTGGCCGCCGACTTGGCCTCGGCGGCGGCGGCGGCCGCGGCTGCGGGGCCCGAAGACCCCGGGGTCAGCTTCGTCCAGCGCCAGCTGGCCGCCCTGCTCCAGCCGGCGGTCAACAAGTTCTCCCTCCGTATGTTCGGCAGCCACAAGGCGGTGGAACTGGAGCAACAGCGGGTCAAGTCGGCCGGGTTCTGGATCATCCACCCCTACAGCGACTTCAGGTAAGGGGGAGGACTCCTGGGCCCATGCGCCACTGCCCCCCGGGGAAGGGCACTGCCGGGCACCCGGCTTTGCCTGGGCGAAAAGAACAGCTGAGCGGCGGCGGCGGTGGTGCTGTCCGTGGTGCTGAAAGCTCTTTTAGACTGGACTTCAATAACATTGGGTGGGAGGGGGCCTTGGAGGTCTTCTAGTCCGACCCTCTGCTCAGGCAGGAGACCCTCTACCTTTTCAGACAAAAGGGTGTCCAATCTCTCCTTTAAAATTCCCAGTGATGGAGGAAGGAAGGAAGGAAGGAAGGAAGGAAGGAAGGAAGGAAGGAAGGAAGGAAGGAAGGAAGGAAGGAAGGAAGGATAAGAGAATAACACAGTTGGAAGGGGACTTGGAGGTCTTCTAGTCCGACCCTCTGCTCAGGCAGGAGTCCCTCTAATATTTCAGAGAGTGCTTGTCCAGTCTGCTCTTAAAAACTTCAAGTGGGAAGGAACCATGGAGGTTTTAGAACTTAGAATCACAGACTTAGAAGGGACCTTGGAGGTCTTCTAGTCCAACCCCCTGCTTAGGCAGGGAACTCTACACCACTTCAGACAAACAACATCTTCTTAAAAAATGTCCAATGTTGGAACATTCACAACTTCTGGAGGCAATTTCTGTTCCACTGATGAATTGTTCTCACTGTCAGGAAATTCCTCCTCAGTTCCAGGTTGCTTCTCTCCTTGATTAGTTTCCACCCATTGCTTCTTCTTCTACCCTCAGGGGCTTTGGAGAATAGTTTGACTCCCTCTTCTTTGGGGCAACCCCTGAGATATCAGAAGACTGCTATCCTGTCTCCCCTGGTCCTTCTTTTCATTAGACTAGAACTACCCAGTTCCTGCAACCGTTCATCGTATGTTTGAGCCTCCAGTCCCCTCTTGGTTGCTCTTCTCTGCACTCTTTCGAGAGTCTCCACATCTTTTTTTACATCGTGGCGACCAAAACTGGATATAGATTTTCCAAGTGTGGCCTTCCCAAGGCCTTAGAAAGTGGATGTTGTTGGGTTTTTTGCTCTTTGTGCAACCTCCTTTCTGGACACACTACAATTCCCATAGGTCACGCTTCAGGCAAGGCAAAGGAGCTGCCAGACTGGGAAGGGCTTGTTTGAAAAGGAGGGAGAGGGAGAAAGAAAGAAAGAAAGAAAGAAAGAAAGAAAGAAAGAAAAAGAAAGAAAGAAGGAAGGAAGGAAGGAAGGAAGGAAGGAAGGAAGGAAGGAAGGAAGGAAGGAAGGAAAGTGGTCTATACAGGGAGAGGGAGAAAAAGAAAGAAAGAAAGAAAGAAAGAGGGAAAGAAGGAAGGAAGGAAGGAAGGAAGGAAGGAAGGAAGGAAGGGTGTTTTGATTCATTCCCTTATTCTACTTTTAAGATTTTAATTTTGGAATTTCTTAAGAAGTAAAAGGTTAGGCCAGTGGAGAGAGGGAGAGAGAGAGAAAATAAAAATAAAAAGAGAAATACAGGGGGGAAAATGTAGTTTGGGGCTTCCCCTATGCTAGCAAAGCCTGAAGCCACTAATGTTGGTGGCTTAAAAGCCAAATGTGTGCCTGAATTTGGCAGCCCGTCTTGTATTTGCAAAACAAATCTGTACTTCCTTCACAAACGCACACAGAATCTCTTTGATCTGCCTTTTGGGGGGTTCTCCACGAACCCTAAAGAGATGCTTGGCAGCTCCCATCCCTGTGGCTGCGAAAGCAAAGATATCCCGACAGATGGACTCTTATTTAGGAACCTGATCGACGCCTGGAGTCAGCCCAACAGCACAGCCGTACAACTTGAAAATGTGCCAAAGAGGACAAATGGTTATAAATCCACAACTACCTGTTTTGCCAAAAGGATTCCAGGTCAGTGGATCACCTTGGAGCCCTCAAACGATTTGAAAACGAACCAGGTCAAATCTTTCCCCGCAGCGTGAACTGTCTTCAAAATTGAAGGATGATGTGCGTTTGTGGTTTTATTTTTATAGTTATAATGTACACTGAAGGTGGCATTTAATTTCGTTGTGCGATGTGCAATGACAATTAAGTAAACTAAACTTAAACTTAAACTACACTAAATTAAACTAAACTGAACTGAACTTAACTAAAGTAATCTGATTTGAAAGGGACCTTGGAGGTCTGCTAGTCCAACCCCCTGCTCGAGCAAGAGACCCTAGACCATTTCAGACAAATGGCTGTCCAATCTCTTCTTCAAAGCCTCCAGTGATGGAGGAAACACAGCTTCTGGAGGCAGGCAGTTCCACTGGTTAATTGTTCTCAGTGTTAGGAAATTCCTCCTTAGTTCTAGGTTGCTTCTCTCCTGGATTAGTTTCCACCTGTTGCTTCTTGTCCTGCCCTCAGGTGCTTTGGAGAATAGGTTGACCACCCCCCTCTTCTCTGGGGCAGCCCCTCAAATACTGAAAGACTACTATCATGTCATCCTTAGTCTTTCTTGTCACTAAAGTAGACACCCCCAGTTCCTGCAACCGTTCTTCGGATATTTTATTCTCCAGTTATTTAATCATCTCAGTTGCTGTTCTCTGCACTCTTTCTAGAGTCTCCACATCTTTTTTTACATCATGGTGGCCAAAATTGGATGCAACAGTCCAAGTGTGGTCTTAGGAAAAGGTAAAGGTTCCCCTCGCAGATAAGTGCTAGCCGTTCCCAACTCTAGGGGGCAGTGCTCGTCTCTGTTTCAAAGCCGAAGAGCCAGCGCTGTCCGAAGACGTCTCCATGGTCATGTGGCCGGCATGACTCAACGCCGAAGGCGCACAGAAGGCTGTTCCCTTCCCACCAAAGGTGGTCCCTATTTTTCTACTTGCATTTTCTTCCGTGCTTTCAAACTGCTAGATTGGAAGAAGCTGGGACGAGGAACAAGAGCTCACTCCGTAACGTGGCGCTGGGGATTCGAACCACTGAACTGTTGACCTTGCTGATCGGCAAGCTCAGCGTCTCAGCCTCTGAGCCCCCGTGTCTTGCCACTGTATTTTAAAATCAGGCTGCTTGCAATCTGAAGAGGCAAGGTCAGATTGGGGTCCACCAAGCGAGGGGAAAATGGACCCCAAGCTCTCCATCCAGATGAAGCAACCGCAAACCTCGATTGGATGTGAGAAAGGTTCGCTTGTCCGATAAGAAGCTAAGATAGTTGGCTTGGCTCCCAGCATCCTTTGCTCAAAGCCCTCCATATGCTTCCCAGCTTGTGCGTTGATGAGGGACAGATGGCGTGGCGGGAATCGGATGGAGGTTTTCGGTCTTTAGGATTCGCGGTGTATGATTAAACCAGCGGATTACATCATGATCTTTATTGGATAATCAACACTCAGCCGGCCCCCGTGCAATCAGCTTTTCGGCTCTTGACGGATGCCTGCGGGAACAAATAGGGAGAGGCCTTTACTTGCTTGGGCATCGGGGGTGTGGGAGATTTAATTTTTTGTTTTGATTTTTATGTATGCATTTTTCTTTAACATAGATAGGTATTTAATAGACAGCCTATTGTCTGGGTCATTTTACATCTACGTAATAATGGTAGTAATAATATTATTGTCTGTAATACTGTGTTTCCCCCAAAATAAGACAGGGTCTTATTTTCTTTTGACGGATGGATAGATAAGATATCAGATAAGAGATAGATAGATAGATAGATAGATAGATAGATAGATAGATAGATAGATAGATAGATAGATAGATAGATAGACAGACAGATAGATATAGATAGAAGAGATAGATGGACGAGATATAGATAGATAGATAGATAGATAGATAGATAGATAGATAGATAGATAGATAGATAGATAGAAGAGATAGAAGAGATAGATAGATAGATAGATAGATAGATAGATAGATAGATAGAAGAGATAGAAGAGATAGATAGATAGATAGATAGATAGATAGATAGATAGATAGATAGATAGATAGATAGATAGATAGATAGATAGATAGATAGATAGTCTCCTGTTTGGGCAGGGGGTTGGACTAGATGACCTGCAAGGTCCCTTCCAACTCTGTTAATCTGTTAAAGACAGACAGACAGACAATGTATGGATGGATCATCGATGGACCATCCAGCGATGAGATCTGTAACACCGTCAAACATCCAGATTTGCCCATTCCAGATCCTTGGTAAGGACTCGATAGGTAGACAAACTGCCAAACCCAGACTGAACATTTGACCTCCTCCTCCTCCTCCTCCTCCTCCTCCTCTTCTTCTTCTTCTTCTTCTTCTTCGTCTTCTTCATCTTCTTCATCTTCTCCATCTTCTTCATCTTCTCCTCCTCCTCCTCCTCCTCCTCCTCCTCCGCCTTCTCCTTCTTCATAATGCTTTGGTAAGGCCACACTTGGAATACTGAATTCCGTTTTGGTTGCCACGATGTACAATGTTTAATGAATGAAAGAGACAAAATAATCATGGCAAACTTGGTTGAGCTCCTCATTCGGCTGACCGATCCCGCCCATTTCTTCCCTTCCAGGTTTTACTGGGACTTGATCATGCTGCTGCTGATGGTTGGGAACCTGATCATCTTGCCCGTGGGCATCACGTTTTTCAAGGACGAGAACACGCCCCCTTGGATCGTCTTCAACGTCCTCTCGGACACGTTTTTCCTGGCCGATCTGGTGTTGAACTTCCGCACGGGGATCGTGGTGGAAGATAACACCGAGATCATTTTGGATCCCCACACCATAAAGATGAAGTATCTCAGGAGCTGGTTTCTGGTGGATTTCATTTCTTCCATCCCGGTCGATTACATCTTCCTGATCGTAGATCTGGAGACCCAAGTGGATTCGGAAGTGTATAAAACCGCCCGGGCGTTGCGCATCGTCCGTTTCACCAAAATCCTTAGCTTGCTCCGCCTTCTCCGTCTCTCTCGCCTCATCCGTTACATTCACCAATGGGAAGAGGTAAATATGGAATAAGTCAAAATATTAGCACTCTACCTAAAAAGGTAGCATTTGACTGGCTTCAAAGACACTGGGGAAGCCAGCAGGAAATCGCCAATCCTTGGCAATTTATGGCACCATGATAGCCATAAACCTTATGACTGCATCCGTTAGTGATGTCAATCTATTGCCACCATTAAGCAAGGATCCTGGGTTTTTTTTGACTGGCTTCAAAGGCATTGGGGAAGCCAGCGGGAAATCGCTAATTCTTGGCAATTTATGGCACCATGATAGCCATAAACCTTATGACTGCATCCGTTAGTGATGTCAATCTATTGCCACCATTAAGCAAGGATCCTGGGTTTCTTTTGACTGGCTTCAAAGGCATTGGGGAAGCCAGCGGGAAATCACTAATTCTTGGCAATTTGCACTGTGATAGCCATAAAACAGTTAATAATAATAATAAATTTTAATTTATAACCCGCTCTCCCTCCCCGAAGGGACTCGAGGCGGGACACAGGGAATTTAAAATACATATAAAATCACAAACATCATACAATATAAAATTAAATTAAACTAACCCTGCGCTAAAATCCCATTATTAAAACTAGAAATTAATCGTAAAAACCCTAAAAACAGTTGATTATCCTAGGCTGGCCAAGCAGAAAAAGCGTGTTTTTAGTTTTTGACGGAAGGAGCGGAGGTCCGTAGTTGTTCTAATTTTGGGGGGAAGGTCGTTCCAGAGGGTCGGGCCCGCCACAGAAGGGGCCCTTCCCCTGGGCGTCGCCCGCTGGCATAGCCTAGTGGACGGCACCCGGAGAAGTCCCTCTTTGTGGGAGCGAATCGGTCGCAAGGATGTATGGGGCAGGATGCGATCCCGCAGATAACTAGGTCCCGTGCCATGGAGCGCTTTAAAGATGATGACCAACACCTTGAAAACCTTATGACTGCATCCCTGGGTTTCTCTTGACTGGCTTCAAAGGCATTGGGGAAGCCAGCAGGAAATCGCTAGTCCTATGCACGACAACAGCCATAACTTTGAGAACTGGTTTTTAAGGGCCACTCATTCAGCACTGTCATAACTTCAAACGGACGCTGAACGAATGGTTCTTATCAGAGCCCTATCTGGAGTCTGTGTACCGAAAGAACCCGGGTTTGATCACCTTACCGCCTCTTCTTTGCTTGCCAGATTTTCCACATGACCTATGACCTGGCCAGTGCCGTAGTCCGGATCTTCAATCTCATCGGGATGATGCTTCTCCTGTGTCACTGGGACGGCTGCTTACAATTCTTGGTCCCCATGCTGCAAGACTTCCCTGACGATTGCTGGGTTTCCATCAACCACATGGTGGTAAGTTTGCTCTCTTCCTCCATCTGTGGGGCAAACATGGGCCAGGATGAGCAGGAGAGAGTCCGATCATTCCGCAAAGCAGATCAGAGAGAGAGCGAGTATGAAAAACACAACTTCACACCGAAAGGCGGGATTGAATGAGGAAGAAACTCAAGATTTTCCTACCTTGATTCTCTATCGTATAGCGCAGGGGTGTCAAACTCGCCAGATGTGTCACATGCAGGCCCCACCCCTGCCTGGTTTAGTGAGAGGAAGAAAAGTCCCAATATGTCACATGTCTCCACGGGTTTGATACACCTGGTATAGTGAGAGGGGTAGAGAGAGGAAGGGAGGGGAAAAGAGGGGGAGAGAGAGGGAGAGATGAAAGGAGAGTGGGAGGAAGGGAAGAAGACAGAGACAGGGGGAGAGAGGGAGAGTAAGGGAAGGAGAGAGAGAGAGAGACAGAGAGAGGGAGGGAACTACTATTAGACTTTCAAATATCTGTTGAGTTATTATACGAGTTCTGTAAGTTTTTCTTCTTCAAAAGGGCTGACAATTTCTACCCAAAGAATGTGGGTTTAAGAGTTTCTACTTGTTCCAAGATGGTGTTTTTCAAACTTGGACTTCAACTCCCAGAATTCCCCTCTGGCAGGGGGTTGGGGGATTCTAGGAATTGTGGGTTGGGGGGTTTCTGGAAATTGAAAGTCCACACCTCTTAAAGTACCCCGGCCGGGGAATTCTGGGAGTTGAAGTCCGCGCAACTCTTAAAAGTTTGAAAGTCGTCAAGAGGTTTTGTGGGACAACACTGAAGATCTTTAAAAAAAACCTCACTGGTGAGTTCCACTCTTTTTCTCCCTTCTCCTTCAGAACGACTCTTGGGGAAAGCAATATTCCCACGCTTTGTTCAAAGCGATGAGTCACATGTTGTGCATCGGCTACGGGCAGCAGGCGCCCGAGGGCATGACCGACGTCTGGCTGACGATGTTGAGCATGATTGTGGGCGCCACCTGCTACGCCATGTTCATCGGCCATGCCACTGCCCTCATCCAGTCACTCGACTCCTCTCGGCGCCAATACCAAGAGAAGGTGAGAAGATCGCCCATTGCGTTATTACCATAGGATAGTAGGTAGAGGATGGATGAGTAGAGAGACGGATCTGAATTTAAAATATTTCCTCCTCCTCCTCCTCCTCCTCCTCCTCCTCTTCTTCTTAATTTTTTATTATTAATTACATTTCTTAGTGTTTAATACACATTGTGTTGTCTGGGAGTTTAATTTGCTTAACAATACACCGTACGTTATTAAATTTCCACCTTTTTTTTCCCAAACACTGATAAAATAGATTCCATGATTGATCATATTCTGTTATCTTCCTTCTGTTTCATCCTGAATGTCAGTCTGTCCATTTCTGCACACTCTAGGACAGCGATGGCAAACTCCCTGACCAGCAGGCACATGCTTGGTTTTTTTTCATCATTTTTCTGGCTATTTTCAGGCTATTTTCTGGCCATTTTTCAGCTGTTTTTGGCTGTTTTCAGGCTGTTTGCCAGCACTCCGGTGCCTGCAAAGATCAGCTGGCTGGTGCACATATGCCTGCTTTTTTTGTGGTTTTTCCGGACGTTTTCGGTCCATTTTCAGGCTGTTTTCCAGCACTCCAGCCCTTGCAAAGACCAGCCGGCTGGTGTGCATGTGCGTGCTGTAAACCAGAAGGCCAGCTGGGTTGCCATAGGTTCGCCATCACGGCTCTTAACTGCTTCTTCATCTCGTGGTGTTTCTTCATTTCTCCAGCTGAATTTACAATCTTTCTGTCCCCTCCTTTTTCAGTATAAGCAAGTGGAACAATATATGTCCTTCCATAAGTTACCGGGAGACACGCGTCAACGGATCCACGAATATTACGAACACCGATACCAGGGGAAAATGTTTGATGAGGACAATATCCTGGAAGAATTGAGCGAACCCCTTAAAGAGGTACGACTCGCACACGAAGGAGAGGCAGTGACACTTCTTACAACCACTCCGATAACATTAGGGAGTCCTCGACTTGCGACCGCAATTGAGCGGTCGCAAGTCCGCTCAATTGTTCGCTAAGCGAGACCGTTGTTCAGAGAGCTTTGCGCCATTTTATGACCTTTCTGGCCCCAGTTGCTAAGTGAATCTCTGCAATCGTTAGGATGGGAACGCGGTTCTTAAGGGAATCTGGCTACCCCGTTGACGTTGTCGCAAAAGACCCCAGGACATTGTAATCGTCGTAACTATGAGCCCGTTTGGGCCAATCACATGATCATGGGGATGCTGCAACGGTCGTTAAGTAGAAATTCACTTTTTTCCCAGTGCTGGTGTCGTTTTGAACAGTCACTAAACAAATCGTTGAAGTGTATTTTGCTGGAGTTTATAGCGTCCATTCGCTCCTATCGAAAGCCTTTTCTCCTGGGTGAATTCTTGATTTTCTTCTTTTTCGAATTCCTTCCCCTCTCCAGGAGATCATCAATTTCAATTGCCGGAATCTGGTGGATAACATGCCCCTCTTCGCCAACGCCGATCCCAACTTTGTGACGGCGATGCTGACCAAGTTGCGCTTCGAGGTTTTCCAGCCGGGGGACTTCATTATCCGAGAGGGGACGGTGGGGAAAAAGATGTACTTCATTCAACATGGTGTGGTGAGCATCCTGACCAGGGGTTCTAAGGAAATGAAGCTTTCGGACGGATCGTATTTTGGAGGTAGGTTTTTCTCGCGGTGGGGGACAACATTTTGAATTGGTTCTCCAAGGGGGGCTTGAAAAGAGGTTTGGTCCTTGCAAATGTGAAGTGAGTGTGTGTGTGTGAGAGAGAGAGAGAGAGACAGACAGACAGACATTGGGTCAATCACCAGAGATGGTGAGTTATAGTCCTGCCTTAGGCACAAAAGTGAGCTAGGTGACTTTGGGCCAATCCCTAGGAGACAGTGAATTGTAGTTCTTGCCTTAAGCACAAATGTTGGCAGGGTAATTTTGGGCCGATTCCCCAGGAGACGATGAGTTCTAGTCCTACTTTGGGCACAAAAGCTAGACGGGTGACTTTGGACCAGTCCCTCCTTCTAACTACACCCCACCCCACAGAACTGTCATTGTGGGGAAAATAGGAAGAGGAAGGAGTATTAGGTATGTCCACCACCTTGATTTATTTATAAAAACAATACAGGTGAGATGCATTGTTAATACATACCTCTTAATTTGGGGTTTAAGGCTGGCTGGGTGAAGCCGGGGTTAAAGGGGAGTGGCCCCCATCATCATCTCCTCCTCCTTTTGCCCCTGCAGAGATCTGCCTTCTGACCCGTGGCCGGCGCACGGCCAGTGTCCGAGCCAACACCTACTGCCGCCTCTACTCCCTTTCCGTGGACAACTTCAACGAAGTCCTGGAGGAATATCCAATGATGCGCCGAGCCTTTGAAACGGTCGCCATGGATAGGTTGGACCGGATAGGTGAGGGTGATGGAGGGATGGAGGACTACAAGGCCCGTAGGTGGCCTTGCCGAGCCCATGAGACACGTCAAAAAAACCAGTGAAGTCCTAACAAATGAAAGCCGTTGAAGGAGGAGTAGGGTGGTCTTCCAAAAGATGGTGAAGGGACCTTAGGTGGGGATGTTCAACTCAGCCCTGACCTGAACTCAACTGAAATGTTCTTATCCTTCTCCATCCTCATCTCCTTCTTCTCTATCTCTTCCTTCTCCTCCATGTCCCTCTTCTCCTCCTCCTCCTCCATCATCTCCTCCTCCTCCTTTTCAATCTCTTCGTTCTCCTCCATTCTCCCTCTTCTCCTCCTCCTCTTCCTTGTTCTCTATCTCCATCTCCTCCTTCTCCACCACTCCTCCATCATCTCCTTTTCCTCCTCCTTTTCCCCTACGTCTCTTTCTTGTCTCCTCGTTCTCTCTCTCTATCTCTTTCCTTCTCCTCCTCTTCATTCGCTATGCCCATCTCCTCCTCCTGCTTTGCCTCTTCCTCCTCCTCGCCAGGCCAACGTGGTTCACCTCCATATCAAGCAACTCTCCAAGTCTTGTCCGCACTTCCACGTGGCCTCTGAAGCTGTTTCTCTTCCACCTGCAGGGAAGAAGAACTCCATCCTGCTGCGGAAGAGAGCGGAGCACAGTTCCAGCACAGTCAACAACGAGATCATCCAGCAGATCGTCAAACACGACCAAGACATGGCACACAACATCCAGGACCTCCAGCCCATGACTGTCGGTCGGGAGCTGAGCGGCAAACCGCTTATCTGGGAGCCCCTTGTCCACGCGCCACTGCAGACCGCGGCGGCCACCACCAGCGTGGCCATTGCACTGACCCACCAGCAAAGTCTGGCGACGCACATCTTCCTTCCCCCTTCGTCCATCTCCAGCCCTCTCTCTCCTGACTCGGCGGCTCTCCTGCGCCATCCCCGCCGCTCCCAACCCAGCCTGGGAGGCTCCCGGCCGTCCTCCGTCAGCTCCCCTGCCTCAGGGGCGCAGTCCCACCTGCAGACGCCTGCGGCCGGCTCGCCGTGTTCTCCTGTGGTTCAGTGCATGTTCCCCTTAGAGAGTACGATGGGCAAAGGACAAGTCCTTTCGCGGCCCATTCAGAAGGGGGACCCCAGCCAGCCTCAGCTATCTGAAACTCGGGGTACGTCGGTCTCCACGTCTCTCTTGCAGCAGGCGGCGCACAGTGCATCTGTCCCGCCGGGGCGAACTCTGCACTACAGTCTCTCTCGGGCCACGGGGTCCCATATTTCCCTCTTCTTGCAGCCTCAGCAGATGGTCAAACCCCGGAGCTCGCAGGGTCTTTCGGCGGGACGTCTGACGCAGGATGTCCGGCCGCTTTCGGCATCTCAGCCTTCCTTGCCAAACCGTCTCGCCCAACCCTCAGACACGGGGTCCTCCCAGCAGGCGCGGAAATCCGCCAGGAACGTCACGTACCGTTCCTCCCCATCGGTTTCCGGTCTGCTAGGGAAACCGACCGCGGGAACCGCCGGGCATCCTGCTTCTTCCCAGCAGGGCCCTTCAGGGTCCAGCCGGTCAGTGAGTGGGGCCACGACCCCCCAGTCGCCGGTCTCCGTCCCGCGACACAGCACCTCCTCGTCCCGCAAGGGTTCCGTAGCATTCAGTCCTGACGTCAACACTGGGAAACCGAAGTTGCCATCTAACATGTGAAACCAGGGTCAACGCAGGGCTACGAGGCCCTTCCTGGGCAGGGTGGGGAGGCAAGGAAAGAGACACTCAGCGCAATCCTGAGGGCAGAGGTCCGGGCCTGGCAGAATTCTGAGGAAGAGAGAACCAGCAATAGTTCCGCAGATCCTACAAGGATGAAACAGAAGACGCCACTTGAAGTTGGTGTCTTCGGACAGCAAAGTCTCTCGGGCGAAGGAAACGCTGACGTGTCCGTCATCGGCTTTGTAACGCTGACTCACACCCTTCGGCGAGGGGCCTGCCTACACCTCAAGTCGGAACGGCGGACTCCTTCGCAGCCATTTTGTGAGTCCGGGCCTAGAAGGAGAAGCCTGAATCCTGAGCCAAGATGATCTCCCCGTTAACTTTAGTGGACGCTCTGAAGTGAGTGTTTTTCGTGGCGCCCTCCTGCCTTTTTCTTGCCTTTAGGAAACATTTTTTTAACGGCCAGATTATCGACGTAGTGACCTCTCTCTCCGCTCTTCTTGACACCCCCCCACTTCTGCAATATCCACCTCAAGATGTTTTTGTGAGAGTGTGCGTCACGGTAGAAATTCCGGTTTCGCGCCAGAGAGGGAGGGGGGGGATATGGACTTCGTTTGCCCCATCCCTAAAGCACCCTACAGCCATCTTCGTCCTCCGTAATGGAGGGCGAAGAAAAGAAAAACTTGCATTAAATTTCCCCGATACAGCTAGTCCTCGACTTACAACATTTCGTTTTAGTGACCGTTCAAAGTTACAACGGCACTGAAAAATGTGATATTTCCCCCCCACACTTACGACCGTTTCAGCATCCCCATGGCCATGGGATTAAAATTGGCAACGGGCTCGTATTTATGACGGTCGTAGCGTCCCGTGTGTGTGTGTGTGTGTGTGTGTGTGTGTGTGTGTGTGTGTGTGACGCGATCCCCTTTTACCACCTTCTGACCGGCCGAGGCAATGGGGAACCCTGCAGTTGATTCGACCGCGGCAAGGACGGCCGTAAAAGGGGACGAAGCTCACTGAACCGCTTGTTTCGTGGAGCGACATAAAAATGGGCCTCATTTGGGGTCGTGACTCGAGGACTAGCTGTAGCTCTTAACAATGCCAGGGCGAGAAGGTGGAGCTTGCAAGACGACATATTTTTTTTGTCGTTGGGGCATTATGCCAGTGCCTGTGGCCGTTAGCGTGATTTTGCACCGAGTCAGAACTAAAACGTCCCCTAATACTGACCAGGTTTTGATTTCCCATAATCCCCTTCCCCGGCTCAGGTAATACTCTTACTTGAAAGCATTTGCCAATTTCCCCTGCTAAGATTTTGGAAAAACCTCGCGGTGCCATTCCATTCTTTAAAATCAAAACAATACAAGAGAAGTAGAAAATTGAGAAGAATACTAGCCGTCATGATGCAGTATCAAAGCTGGTTAAAAGGATGGTAAGAGGCCCTTGGCAGTCTCATACCTAAACTCACATTCTTGGTTTGGCCGTTCAAGGCCAAGTGACGGAATTGAGGGTAGGAAGTAACGGTGAAAAAAAGAGGAAAAATAGCCCTAAAATCTTATTTCATTCAAAGGAATTTGAGTGTGGGCTCAGGCGGGCCTCAACTTACAAGAGTTCGTTTAGCGACCGTTCAAAGTTACGACGTCGCTGGAGAAAGTGACAGGACCATTGTTTCACACATAGGACCGTTGCAGCTATTTACGATGGTTGTGGGGTTCAATGGTCCCCTTTCGCAAGGGTGGATGGGGCAAAACCCCACTTAACAATCGTCTCACTCAGCAACAAGAGAATTTGGGGCTCCCTTCTGGTCTTAAGCTGAGGAACACCTGTCCTTTACCGGAACGAGGTAGGCCCATGCGTTCTAGCTAACAACTCACGGTCCCCGCTTTAAAACGATGCTCCTGCAAGGATCCCGCCGCTGTGCGAGGCCACCAAAATCCCTCTTACTATACTTACCTCTCCGCTTTGCAAACTCGTTTGTAAAAACACCAGGAGTGGAGCAGGATTCGTTTCCTTTCAGCGTCAGGTTTACGGGCATAGTGCAATTCTCAAGGAGCAGGAATTACCGTATTTTTCGGAACATAAAACGCACGTCGTCGTCCCCACTCCTGCCCTAAAAGGGAGTAAAAACTTCAGTGCGTCTTATAGACTGAATACGGGCCCATTTTGGGGCTCCCAAACCCTCCGTGCGTCGCATTATCGCCCTCCTTGGCCCCCACAAATATTCTGCAGTACTCGTTTTTGTCAAAAATGGGCCCGTTTTGGGGCTCCCGAAGTTTCCATACGTCCCGTGTTTGCCTTCCCCGGTGCCCAGAAGCACTCTGAGAGCTAAAAAGCGGGTGCGTTTTTTTGCAAAAACGGGACGCGTGGAGGGTTTGGGAGGCCAAAAATGGGCCTGTTTTTGGCCTGCAACGTCTTTCTGGGGAGCCGGGAGGGGGGCAAAAATAGGATGTGCAGAGGCCAAAAACTACCATATTTTTCTGTATATAAGACGCACCTTTCCCCCCCTAAAAAGTTCGTGGAAATTATGATGCGTCTTATACACCGCTGTGTCTTATAATCCAAAAAAGGCGGTATTTTTTTTCTCATTTTCTTCCTCTAAATCCTAGTGCATCTTATAGTCCGAAAAATACGGTATTCCGAAGAATACGGCATGTAATTCTTAAATTAACCCCACAACACAGGTGGCGACGTTCTCCTGGAATCCAGCAAAAAAAAAAATTGTCTCGGATAACGTCGTTCCCTTGAATTATACCGAATGTTGGAAGTTTCAAGGATCATTTCCTTGGTTTTTGAAGTGTCTTTGAGCCCGTGGTCCAGCGGCTTTTGGGTGGGATCTTTGCTGCAGGTTGGTTCATCCTGTGATCCACGGAAGAAGGGCGAGATATCCTGGCTTTTATTCCCATCCACTTACATCCCGTGGGAGCTTTCCAAGAGGACTTATAATCGGGTAGCAGAGTATCTAATAACTATCCCTTCTTGTGCCTAAAAGTCGCGATCAGGGTCAACAATGAATCCTTCGGATAAACTCACCTCCACCTGACCTCTTTTCTCTTCCGTGATTCCAGCCGTCCTCGGAACCCGTAGTTTGTGATGTGCGTTCCCGTGTGGGCTCTTGCCCAAGCCGCCAAACGTTGATGTGACCAATGTTGCTTTCCGATCCAGTCAAAGTTACCGATTTAGGGTAGAGTAGCTGCCTGGAACTATATATATATATTTTTTTTCTTCGAATTCTCTCTGATCTATTTTTCTCCTCCTCTCGTAGCGAACTCCACTGCCAAAGTCGATCCTCGTGCGCTGTAAAATGCTTCTCTCTTGTAGTATCTGGTGCTGTCAGGAAAGGCGGTTACAGGGAGGGGTGCGAAGGAACATGAAGCACGCAGCGGTGTGGGCCCGTGGTCTCCAGACGGAGGAAAGGAAGGGAACGGATCCTATCTTGGGTCTAGGACAATTCGCCCCGGCCGGATCACCCCCCCGTCTATCTCACCCTGGCTGACTCGCCCCAGACAATTGGCCGTGGGACTAGTCGCGGTGGGGAAATCGCCGCAGGAAAACTTGCTGCGGGACAAGAAGACCTCCAAGGTCCCTTCCAACTCTGGTTAGTCTGTTAATTCGACGCAGGGTAGCGCACGAGCGGGACAAACTGAATCGCAGCGGCTCTTGGCTGGCTTAAGGTTTGAGCCTTCTCAAGTTTCCAAGTCCTCAAGGATGGACGGAGCTACCATCCCTATTTGTCCCTCTCTTGAGTGCCACTGTCCCGCGGAGGGTCGGCCTTGTCTAGTCCTTCTTTCGACGAGTCGGCCAGGGGGTCAACCGGCATGAATCGGCCGCGGCGAGTTGCCCCATTCCGTCGTCTTCTAAGATTCGCTACGAAGAAAACCGTCTGAAGAACCGTGAGGTCCCTCCTGCGTGTCCGAGGCACGTCTGCCTTGCCTGCTCCGCTGCTCAGGGATGCCGTCCCTGCTGGGTAGGTAGCTGCCCGCTCGGACTCCCCTGGAGAGGCATCCTTGTGAGGTCCCCGAATCGCCTTCCTGACTCTTTACTCTTCGCCTTTAGTCTCTCCTCTGGAAGGGGAACTTAGTTCAATCGCGTAGACGGAAAACATTCCAGAAGTCCTTGTTTACACTCGATCGGGTAGAGCCATCTGTAGCTGCTGTTCCCTGTAGATACGCCGTTGGGGTGGGGTGGAGAAAGAGGCGCTCCCTTTTTGTGTTGGCGGGCCTAGGGTGGCGGTCGGTGGTGGCGGTGTCCTTGCTGTCTACGGAGATCCTCCGTCATCCAGCTCACGGCTGTCCCAGATGTGTGTTTTTTCAAGAGGCAAGTGGACTTCCTTGTTTTTTCCTTGAAGAGGTTTTGCGTCTCATCCGAGAAGCTTCCTCAGCTCTGATAGAATGGTGGGGAATGGAAGGATTCATACGCCTTGCAGACAGCTGGTCGTTTGCGTCCTTTTTAGAGGGTCGTTTTGGCCACTTGGAGGATTCTCTGCCTCCTCAGGGTCAACACAACATTTGTGCACGTTTCAAACCCAAGAATACACTACGGCAGAACGGTGTCCACCCCAAGGATGAAACACCCAGACCCAAACTGAGCAACGTGGTGTATGCAGTACAATGCCGTGAGCCACGTGTACACCTGTGCGTTGGGGAAACAAAACAGCCGCTTCACAGACGCATGGCACAACATAGGAGAACAAACCCGTCGGGACAAGATTCAGCACTTCCGTCTGCATTTGAAAGACAAAGGCGGCTCTTTTCGAAGACAGCAAAGTCCACATTTTGGATGGAGAGGACGGCTGGCTTGGGCGAGGGGTCCAAGAGACCATCTAGGTCCAAACTGAACAGCCCTCCCTCAACAGAGGGGGCGGAATACGGCATCACCTGCGTCCTGTCTACAACATGATCCTTTCAGCAGTTCCGAGAAGGCTCCACACCCCTTTGCACCACTCAAGACCCAGACAAACCTCCAAGTGGCCTCAACGACCCTCTGAAAGGATGCAAACGGCCAGCTGTCTGCAAGGAATATAAATCCTTCCCAGATAAACCTCCAAGTGGGCTCAACGACCCTCTAAAAGGATGCAAACGGACAGCTGTCTGCAAGGAATATAAATCCTTCCCAGATAAACCTCCAAGTGGCCTCAACGACCCTCTAAAAGGATGCAAACGGCCAGCTGTCTGCAAGGAATATAAATCCTTCCCAGATAAACCTCCAAGTGGGCTCAACGACCCTCTAAAAGGATGCAAACGGCCAGCTGTCTGCAAGGAATATAAATCCTTCCCAGATAAACCTCCAAGTGGGCTCAATGACCCTCTAAAAGGATGCAAACGGCCAGCTGTCTGCAAGGAATATAAATCCTTCCCAGATAAACCTCCAAGTGGCCTCAACGACCCTCTAAAAGGATGCAAACGGCCAGCTGTCTGCAAGGAATATAAATCCTTCCTTTCCCCACCCTCCAGTCCGAGCTGAAGAAGCTTCTTGGAGGAGAAGCGAAACGTCTTCAGGAAAAAAAACCCCAAAAGTCCAGTTGCCTCTTGGGGAAAAAAAAACATCAACACCACCTTTGGTGTCCTTATTCACAGCGCTCCGGAGACGCTGGGCACCTTGGCAAGGATAACGTCCCTCCGTACGAACGGGAGGGCAGAACGCGTTTCTTTCTGGTTGGGCTGCAACGACCCACAGACTCTCCCCACAGATCTTCAGATCGGAGGGGGGAGGAGGGGAGGGTTCAGCGTGGGTGCGGGCCAAGGGAACCCCGCGTGACCCAACCAGCCTCTTTCTCCAAGGTGGGACGAGGGAGCGCCGAATGTAAAGAACGCGTTGGGGGTTGGGGAGAGGCCTTTGCGTGTGTGTGTGTGTGTGTGTGTGTGTGTGTGTGTGTGTGCCTGTGTCTGGATGCGTGTGCAATTCTAGGCACCAAAGACCACGAGCGAGCCCACCGCCTTCGCGCTCCGCGTCGCTCGGTGCACGGAGCTTGTAGGTTTTTCATATCACGAGAACATTTTAAAAGCTGTTTAAAGGGTTTTTTCTGTTGGTTGGTTTTTTCCCTCCGTTCTTTTCGTTTTGTTTTTAATTACGTTTTCCGGTTTTAGTTCGGGTCAATTGTACCTCGAGAGTTTTCAATAATAAAGAGAGACTCGAAGGAAAGGCTCCGGCGTGTTTGTGGCAAACGGCCCAAAGCAAAGGCAGATATTTATTGCTTCGGTAGGCAAGAAATACGCAAAGCTACAAGAATATATTCGGAAACGGTCCCTGTTTTGGGTGGGGAAGAGTCGAGGGAGGGAGGGAGGGAGGGGAGGAAGGAAGGAAGGGATAAATAGGGAAGGAAGGAAGGAAGGAAGGAAGGAAAAGGAAAAATAGGGAAGGAAGGAAGGAAGGAAAGAAGGAAGGAAGGAAGGGAGAAATAGGGGAGGGAGGGAAGAGAAGGAAGGAAGGAAGGAAAAGGAAAAATAGGGAAGGAAGGAAGGAAAGAAGGGAGAAATAGGGGAGGGAGGGAAGAGAAGGAAGGAAGGAAAAGGAAAAATAGGGAAGGAAGGAAGGAAAGAAGGGAGAAATAGGGGAGGGAGGGAAGAGAAGGAAGGAAGGAAAAGGAAAAATAGGGAGAGAAGGAAGAAAGGGGAAAAATAAGCAGAGGGAGGGAAGGAAGGAAAAAAATAAATTTGGGAGGAAGGAAGGAAGGAAGCAAGCCAAGTGAGAAATTCAGAAGGAAGGAAGGAAGGGAAGGAAGGAAAAGCAGAGGTGGGAGGGAAGGAAGAAAAGAGATTAGAGAGGGAAGAAGGATTAAAGGAAAGAGAAGAAGGAAGGGACTTAAGGGAAAGGAGAACGGAAGGTGAAGGAAGAGAGGAAGGAAAGAAGAAAGGAAGGGGGACCTGCAGAAGGAAGGAAAAGGAGAAAAGGACAGAAGGAAAGGAAAGGGGGAAGAAAGAAAAGGAGGCAGAAAAAAAAAGAAAGAAAGGAAAAAGGGAAATGGAAGGAAAGAAGGAGGGATGATTTAGTTCTCCGAGATCTGATTTCTAGCTATTGCAAATCAGGCGAAGCTAATGTTTAGAACCATGCATCTGCCAGGGGTCCCTGCTCTGCCCCCCACCCACCAATGCTCAGGACCATTCTGGCACATTTTTGCCTGGGTGGGGTGGGGGTGGGCGTTGCGGTTTGAGCCCCAAGGCACTTTTCCACGTGTATCTTCAAGCGAAAGGGCCGAAGGGTCAGGGCACCTGTTGCACCCGCATGATGTTGGTGAAGCCAGCCCCAGGTCTCCATCCGGTCACGATGATCACCACGTCTTCCGAGCGCAGGAAACCTCGCACCCGGCCTGCAAGAGGGAGAGGGAGAAAGGTGAGCCAGAGAAGGGAGGCGGAGGGGGGGAAAGGAAGGAAAGGACGATGGAGAAAAGAAGGGAGAGATAAATAAGGGAAGGAGAGAAAGACATAGATAGATAGATGGTGTGGGTGTGGGTGGAGAGAGAGAGAGAGAGGGAGGGATAGATAGATGATAGATAGATGCAAGAGAGAGGGAAAATAGATGATAGAGAGATAGGTAGGTAGGTAGGTAAGATAGATAGACAGATATTTAGATAGATAGATAGATAGATAGATAGATAGATAGATAGATAGATAGATAGATAGATAGATAGATAGATAGATAGATAGAAGAGATAGATAGATAGATAGATAGATAGATAGATAGATAGATAGATAGATAGATAGATAGATAGATATTTAGATAGATAGATAGATAGATAGATAGATAGATAGATAGATAGATAGATAGATAGATAGATAGATAGATAGATAGAAGAGATAGATAGATAGATAGATAGATAGATAGATAGATAGATATTTAGATAGATAGATAGATAGATAGATAGATAGATATTTAGATAGATAGATAGATAGATAGATAGATAGATAGATAGATAGATAGATAGATAGATAGATAGATAGATAGATAGATAGAAGAGATAGAAGAGATAGATAGATATTTAGATAGATAGATAGATAGATAGATAGATAGATAGATAGACAGACAGATATTTAGATATTTAGATAGATAGATAGATAGAAGAGATAGAAGAGATAGATAGATAGATAGAAGAGATAGAAGAGATAGATAGATAGATAGATAGATAGATAGATAGATAGATAGATAGATAGATAGATAGATAGATAGATAGATAGATAGATAGATAGAAGAGATAGATAGATGGATGGATGGATGGATGGATGGATGGATGGATGGATAGGATAGGATAGGATAGGATAGGATAGGATAGGATAGGATAGGATAGGATAGGATAGGATAGGATAGGATGACAGAGACAGACAGACAGCGATGGATGGATGGAGAGAGAGATGACAGACAGACAGATATGGATGGATGGGTAGGTAGGTAGAGAGATAGACAGATAGATAGATGAGAGAGAGATGGGATAGAATAGGATAGATAGATATAGATTAGATTAGATTAGATTAGATTAGATTAGATTAGATTGATGGATGGATAGATAGATAGATAGATAGATAGATAGATAGATAGATAGATAGATAGATAGATAGATAGATAGATAGATAGATAGATTAGATGACAGACAGACAGAGATGGATGGATGGATAGAGAGAGACAGATAGACAGAAAGATGAGAGAGAGATAGGATAGCATAGGATAGGATGGATGGATGGATGATACACACACAGAGAGATATGATAGGCAGAGCAGACAGATGGATAGAATAAAGGGAGGTGGGGGAAAGAGAGAGAGAAGAATTCATATAATGGAGAAGTATCTCAATTCAACAGGGTGTGTGTCCTGGCAGGCCAGTTCAGCCCAGAAGGGGCTCTACCAGTGGGATAACAGCCAGAATCCACCAACCCCCCCCCCACCCCCCTCGAGAGTTCCCGAGGGCAGAAACCGCTCCTCCAACTCACCCATCTCGATCCCAAACTGCACCCGGCGATCGACGTCCTCCGCCCAGGCCTCCGGTATAGCGCCCTGCCACACCACCGGAAAAATGCCGCGGCTGAGGTGTGCTTGGCGGGCCACCTGTTCGTCGTGGGTGACGGCGATAATGAGGGCCCGGGGTCGGTAGCGGGAGAGGATCTGCGCAGTCCTGAATCGGGACAGGGAGGGGAGGGACGAGATCCAGAGGTGAAAATGAAACAGAATCCCCAAAATGTGTGTGAAATTTGAACTCGGGACTTTGACTCTTAGTGTGTGTGTGGAGGTTGGGGGGTGGTGGGTTATGGGCTCAGAATAAATCCGGCAGGTTGGCAAGGAACAGGAGGAAGGAAGGACCCTGTCGCGGGCTGGCCCCCCCTCCTTCTCACCTGCCGGTCGCGGTGAGGACCACAATGGCCGCCGCGCAACATTTGAACGAGGCCTCGACGGCACCGACGGCGGTCACCTCGGTGGGGTCCTGGCTCAGGGGCGTCAGGCGGCGTAACTCCTGGAAGAGTTGGTGGTGGTACATGGCGGCTTCGGCCTCTCGGGCGATCTACGCGGTAAGGAAGAGGAAAATGTACGGAGCTCACCTCCGCGGGGTTGGCAACTTTCCGTCGTGAGCATTGAGGGCTGCTTCCGAGGTTCCTTGCTTCCTACACTCGTCCGTTTTCCTCTTCCACCTTCCTCCCTTCTTCCTCTACTGCCTTTGGCAAGTTGGCTTCGGAAGTCCCAGAAGGGAAGCCCGCCCACTCTTACCGCATGCTGCATGCGCACCGCCTCCACCACGTAGGCCCCCTTGGCCGTCTCCCCGGACAGCATGATGCAGTCGGCCCCATCCAGAACGGCGTTGGCCACATCGCTGCTTTCGGCCCTCGTGGGCCGAGGTTTCTTGACCATGCTCTCCAGCATCTGGCAAGAGAAAGGGGGATTCTGGGAGTTGAAGTCCACCCGTCTTAAAGCAGGCTAACTGGGGGATTCTGGGAGCTTAAGTCCACCCCTCTTAAAGC
The DNA here is from genome assembly GCA_039707465.1 of Rhabdophis nuchalis. Lineage (NCBI taxonomy): Eukaryota > Metazoa > Chordata > Lepidosauria > Squamata > Natricidae > Rhabdophis > Rhabdophis nuchalis. The sequence continues at coordinate 3,427,634 of CM077662.1, forward strand.
AGGCTAGCTGAGGAATTCTGGGAGTTGAAGTCCACCCCTCTTAAAGCAGGCTAACTGGGGGATTCTGGGAGTTGAAGTCCACCCCTCTTAAAGCAGGCTAGCTGAGGAATTCTGGGAGTTGAAATCCACCCCTCTTAAAGCAGGCTAACTGGGGGATTCTGGGAGTGGAAGCCCACCCCTCTTAAAGCAGGCTGGCTGGGGGATTCTGGGAGCTGAAGTCCATGCATCTCAATCAACCTTTCACCTCTATTCCCCTCCCATGATTTCCGACTTTCTGCGAAATGGAGCCACCGGTCGATTGGAGGCAGCTCACCTGCCAGGTGTGGCGTTTCGCACAGCTCACCTGCGTGGCGCAGATCACGGGTTTGCCCGCCCGGTTGCAACGGCCGATCATCATCTTCTGAGCCAGGAAAACCTTCTCGGCGGGGATTTCGATCCCCAGATCCCCGCGAGCCACCATGATGCCGTCACTGGCTTCTAGGATCTCATCAAACCTGGAGACAGAGATTGCAGCTCAGCTCAAGGGAGGGGCCAGCCCAGAAACGGCAGCAGGTCGCTTTTTCCCGCGCTATCGTGACTTCAAACGGTCGCTAAATAAACCGTCGTAAGTCCAGGACGGCCGGGGAAATCCGGAAAAAAAGAAGCCTTGGAGGATTACCTCCTGACGCCCTCGTGGCTTTCCACCTTGCTGATGATTTTGATGTGTCGGCCGCGTTCGCCCAGCGCCGTTCGGATCCCAACCACATCCTGGGCCTTACGGATGAAGGAGGCGAAGATTATATCCACTCCCTGTTGCACCCCGAACTCCAGGTCCTGCCTGTCGCGCTGGGACAATGCCGGCAAGTCCACTTCAGCCCCCGGCAGGTTGACTCCCTTCTGGCTACAAAGCATCCCGCCGTTCTCCACCTCGACCACACAGCTGTTGGGACCTAGTGGTTAGCGCAGGAGGGAGGGGTTGGTGAGGACACAAGAGAGAGGATCCAGATTTCAACGGGTTGGGGGGTTCTGGGAGTGGAAGTCCATCTATCTTAAAGCATCCTGGCTGGGGGATTCTGGGAGTGGAAGCCCACCCCTCTTAAAGCATGCAGACTGGGGGATTCTGGGAGTGGAAGCCCACCCCTCTTAAAGCATGCAGACTGGGGGGTTCTGGGAGTTAAAGTCCATCTATCTTAATTCAAGCTGACTGGGGGATTCTGGGAGTGGAAGCCCACCCCTCTTAAAGCATCCTGGCTGGGGGAGTCTGGGAGTGGAAGCCCACCCCTCTTAAAGCATGCAGCCTGGCGGATTCTGGGAGTGGAAGCCCACCCCTCTTAAAGCATCCTGGCTGGGGGATTCTGGGAGTGGAAGCCCTCCCCTCTTAAAGCATGCAAACTGGGGGATTCTGGGAGTGGAAGCCCACCCCTCTTAAAGCATGCAAACTGGGGGATTCTGGGAGTGGAAGCCCACCCCTCTTAAAGCATGCAAACTGGGGGATTCTGGGAGTGGAAGGCCTCCCCTCTTAAAGCATGCAAACTGGGGGATTCCGGGAGTGGAAGGCCTCCCCTCTTAAAGCATGCAAACTGGGGGATTCTGGGAGTGGAAGCCCACCCCTCTTAAAGCATGCAAACTGGGGGATTCTGGGAGTGGAAGCCCACCCCTCTTAAAGCATGCAAACTGGGGGATTCTGGGAGTGGAAGGCCTCCCCTCTTAAAGCATGCAAACTGGGGGATTCTGGGAGTGGAAGCCCATCCCTCTTAAAGCATGCGGACTGGGGGATTCTGGGAGTGGAAGTCCTCCCCTCTTAAAGCATGCAGACTGGGAGATTCTGGGAGTTAAAGTCCATCTATCTTAATTCAAGCTGACTGGGGGATTCTGGGAGCGGAAGCCCACCCCTCTTAAAGCATGCACACTGGGGGATTCTGGGAGTTAAAGTCCATCTATCTTAATTCAAGCTGACTGGGGGATTCTGGGAGCGGAAGCCCACCCCTCTTAAAGCATGCAGCCTGGGGGAGTCTGGGAGTGGAAGCCCTCCCCTCTTAAAGCATGCAAAGTGGGGGATTCTGGGGATTGAAGTCCACCCATCTTAAAGTTGCCAAGATTGAGAAGCCCTGATATATAAGGAGAGCGAGAGATCCCCTCTGCCCGAGGGGAAACACTTACGGCGTTCCTTGACCAGTAAGGAGATCACCCCATCGTCAATAAAGATCCTCCCGCCGACGCTCACCACTTTGGGCAAGTTGGTGTAATCTACCCAAATCGTCTGCGAATCACACTGTTCCCGGAAGGCCGGATCGGTGGTCACGATCAGACGGGATCCTTTGACCAGTGCGACTTCTCTGTTCTCGCCCTGGGGGAAAAAAGATCGCGAGACGGAAGCGCAAGGAAGGGTTACTCCGCGAAGAATTGGTGTCGCTGAACGACAAAAAGCAGGGCAGTTTTGGGTGGATCTCTCAGCCTTACCCCTTTAATCAACCCTGTCCGGATTTCGGGGCCTTTGGTGTCCAGAGCGATGGCCACGGGCCGGTAGAAGAGAGGATTCGTGGCAAAGCTTTGCGTGGCTTCCCGGATATTTGCAATGGATTTGGCATGGTACTGAAATGAAACGGAGTGGAATTGAATTCAAGATACGCCCCTCTTCATTGTCATCTCAGGAAACCCTTCCCTGCTTTCCTTCCTTCCTCTCGTTCTTCCTCTCCCTTTTCGTTGTTCCTTCCTCTCTAACTTCTCTTCTAATCTTCCCCTTTCCTTCCTTCCTTCCTTCCTTCCTTCCTTCCTTCCTTCCTTCTCTCCCATTCTCTCCTCCTTCCATTCTCCCTTCCTTCCTTCCCCTTTTCATTGCGCCTTCCTCTCTCTTTCCCTTCTAATCTTTTTCGTTCCTTCCTTCCTCCCCCCAATTTGTTCCTTCCTCTCTTCCTTCCTTCCCCTTTTCATTGCGCCTTCCACTCTCTTTCCCTTCTAATCTATCCTTTCTTTCCTTCCTTTCATCCATCCTTCCTTCCCTCAGTTATTTACCTAGCCTACAGTCTAAGTTATTTACCTAGCCTACAGTCTGTATAATAAATTGTTTTAATTGGGTTTGTATGGGATTATGTTTTAACCTTTAAATTTTACCACAGGGATAATTTATTTAATTTGATTTTAACTATTTATATTGTGATACTGTTGTGTTTTTTAACTTCCTGTGCACCGCCCCGGGTCCCTTTGGGGAGAGGGTGCGGTTATATAAATCCAAATAAATCAAATCAAATCAAATCCTTCTAATTCCTTACTTCCCTTTTAATTCCTCTCTTTCCTCCCTTCTTTTCCTTCCTTCCTTCCTTCCTTCCTTCCTTCCTTCCTTCCTTCCTTCCTCTCTCTTTTTCTCTTTCTCTTTCTCTTTCTTTTCCTTTCTTTTTTTATCTCCTCGCCTTCCTTCCTTCTCCATACCTTTGTATATCTATCTATTCCTCCCTCCCTCCTTCTCTCCTGGATACCTCGTGCGATCCGTGCGAGAAATTCAACCGTGCGATATTCATGCCGGCTTTGATCATTTCACGTAACTTCTCCACCTTCTGCGATGCTGGGCCTACAACGGAGGGCGGAGAGATAAAACCGCTTCCTGGGAGCCTCCTTAGAGAGGGGGGGGGCTGCAAGGCAGGACAGGGTCCCCTGCCATCTTCCAGAACGGGGGTCCCCAACCTTTCAGACCTCAGAGGGACCAATAAATTCATAATTTGACATCCCGCGGACCACTAATGTGATCTGCCTAATGACCAGCTGGATGGGTGTGGCAAGGTGGTCATGTGACTAGGTGGGTGTGGCCAACTCGACGTCACTCACGTTGAGGGGCGCCTCGCTGGCCTCGCCCCTCCTCTCCCAGCCCCTCTTCCCCTGCCTGCCTGGGCTCCTTAGGGCCCCAATAGGAAGCAGTTGCTGGAGCTAAGGAGCCCCCAGGAGAAAGAGTTGGCCAAAGAGCTCAGTTCAAACTGGATCTGGCCAAGAAGGAGGCTCAGAAGAAGCCCCTCACTGAGGACTAGGAGCATGGGCTTTCCAAGCAGAGGGAAGGCCTGCGGGAGGGCAAGGCCAGGGGCCAGCGCCTGGAGGCTCAGGGGGGCTGAGATGGTCAGCCAGTTCCAGGCCAGGATGCAGCCCCACTGGAACGAGGCCCTCCGGCTCTTTGCTTCCCTCCAGCCTTCGCCCGAAGCCCCCCACCAGGAGACCCCAAGTCACAATCTCTGCCCCCCTCCGACCCCCACGAAAAGACCCCCAAAAGGGGAGACTCCCTGCAGCAACACAAGCGTCCATTGCACGTCTCCCTCCCGGGGGCCGTAGGTTGAGGACCCCCTGATTGAGTGCGATATACAAAAGGCAAATAATTTTTCTGCAAAACACCCACATTTTCTCCTGGGCCACCAGTTGGGGACCGCTGTTCCAGAACAATCCTTCCCTTCCCCAATTCTCCAGCCCTTTTCATCTCCCCCCCTCCCCAAATCTTGCAAAACTACACCGGGACCCACCAGGGAGGGAGGGGTGTGTGCCAGCCCTGTCCTTCCCCATCCCTTTCCCATAATCCACCCTGCCCGCAGAAGCGACGCCTCACCAATGGTGCAGACGATACTGGTGCTCCGGGCGGTGATGGGCTCGGAGTCAATGTCCAGCAGGCACAGGTGTTCCAGGAATGTGTCGGCCATGGAGGCGGGCAGCTGCTGCCGTTGGAAGAAAGCCGTGCCCAGCTCCTGGGCCAGGGAAGCCATGTCTTGAAGGGGGTCGCGGGCACCTGCTGGGGGAAGAGTGCGAAAAGATGAAGCTGGGCTCGCTTACTGAGCGACGCGTAATTAGATGCAGATTAACAGAGTTGGGAGGGACCTTGGAGGTCATCTAGTCCAACCCCCCCTCTGCCCAAGCAGGAGACTTTCCACCCTTTCTGACAGAGGGCAGTCCAGCCTCTTCTTGAAAGCCTCCAGGGATGAAGCTCCCACAACTTTCGAAGGCAACTTCTGTTCCATGGGTTGATTGTTGCCATTGTCTTAAAATTCCTCCTTATTTCTAGGTTGAATCTCTCCTTGTTTAGTTTCCATCCATTATTCCTTGTCTGGCCTTCGGGGGCTTTGGAGAAGAGCTGGATCCCTTTCCTCCTCTCTGGGGCAGCCCCTCAAATATCGGAAGATGCTCTCCTGTCTCCCCTGGTCCTTCTCTTCCCTAGACTAGCCAGGCCCGGTTCCTGCAACCGTTCATCGTAGGTTTGAGCCTCCAAGCCTTTGATCATCTTAGATAGATTCAGATTAACAGAGTTGGAAGGGACCTTGTAGGTCATCTAGTCCAAGCCCCTCTGCCCAAGCAGGAGACCCTACACCATTTCTGACAGAGGGCAGTCCAGTCTCTTCTTGGAAGCCTCCAGGGATGAAGCTCCCACAACTTCCGAAGGCAACTTCTGTTTGATGGTTGTCCCTGTCAGGAAATTCCTCCTTATTCCCAGGTTGAATCTCTCCTTGGTCAGTTTCCATCCGTTTTTCCTTCTCTGGCCTTCAAAGGTCCTTCGGAGAAGAGCTTGACCCCCCTTCCTCCTCTCTGGGGCAGCCCCTCCAATAATTAGCGGCAGGGTCTCCAACTCTGCGTTTGAGCTCCATTCTTTGCGTTCTTCCCTTGCAGGAAATTAAGAAAGCCACCCACCCTTTCCCCCAGCTTGGGACCCACCGTCCATCTTCCTCCTCCTTCTAGAGCGCCTTGCCCGTTTACACCTCGAAGGGAATGCTGACTTTCCTAGTTAAACAATGACTAGCTAAGTCCCAAGTCCACAGCGGGCCTCCATCACAGATGCCGCTGAGCTTCCAAGTCGTTCAAAGCGCCTTTATTATTGTGTTGTCCAAACATAATGCAAAGGGAAAGGTTCCCCTCGAACATAAATGCCGGTCGTTCCTGACTCTAGGGGGCGCTGCTCATCTCTGTTTCAAAGCCGAAGAGCCAGCGCTGTCCGAAGACGTCTCCGGGGTCATGTGGCCGGCGTGACTCAACGCCGAAGGCGCACGGAACGCTCTTCCCTTCCCACCAAAGGTGGCTCCTATTTTTCTCCTTACGTGCTTTCGAACTGCTAGGTTGGCAGAAGCCGGGACAAGGAAAGGGAGCTCGCTCCATTACGTGGCGCTAGGGATTCGAACCGCCGAACTGCCGATCTTTTTCTGATCGACAAGTTCAGCGTCTTAGCCACCGAGCCCCCATGTCCAAATGTATTTTTCATCCTAATGGTTGTACACCTGTGGATTTCTGCTTTTCTCCTGAAGGTGGAGGCAGCACCTACCGGGGATTCGCCCTTCCCCTTTTATCTTCATTGGAGCCCTCCGAGGTAGGCCAACCCAGAGAGAGAGGGAGAGAGGGGGAGAGAGAGAGAGCCTGGGAACACGCACCATTCCTTGTGCATTTCTTTCCACAGAAGAGGAAGAGAAGACAAATCTGGAGAAGGGGAGAGAATAGAGTACGAAGGGAAGGAAAATAATGGGATGGAGGGAAAAGGGAAGGAAGGAAGGAAGGAGAGAGAGAGAGAGAGAGAGAGAGAGGAAAGGAAAGCAAGAGAGAGAGAGAGAGGAGAGGGAAGGGAAGAGGGAAGGAAAAGATAAGGGAGGGAGGGATGGAGGAGGAAAAGATAGTCAAGGAAGGAAGGAGCGGGAAAGGAAAGGAAAAGAAGAGGAATGGAGGAAATGGAAGGATGGAAAGAAAAGAAAAGGAAAGGAAGAGGGATGGATGAATGGAAAGGAAAAAATAGAAAAGGAGAAAATTAAAAGAAAAAGGAAGGAAAGGAAAGAATAGAAAAGGAACAGAAAGGAAAGGAAAGAATAAGAAAGGAAAGGAAAGAATAGAAAAGGAAAGGAAAGATGAAGGATAAGAAGGGAAGGAAAGGAAGAGGAAGGGAGGGAAGGGAAGAAAAGGGAAGGATGGAAAGGGAAAGGGAGAGGAGGAGAGGAGAGAGGAAAAAGAGAGGAAAGGAGCTAGTAAGAACTCTGAAACAAATCTGGGTGGATTTCAAAAGCATTTTGTTTTGATTTTTGCTACAGAGTATCCAACCCCAGCAGTGTTACAGATACACTTCCTATCCTTGGTTTCTTTCTTTCTTTTTCTTTTTCCCTTCCGCTCTTGGCATCAATCCATCATTTAAGGGACCGTTGGGAAGATTTACAACAGCCCAGAAAAAAAAAGGTGACTTATGACTTAGTCCCCCGTGGGCTTCCTTCCCAGCTGCTTTTCCTGCAAATCTTTTCGCCCCAGGTTTGCAACCTCCCGGGATCCCTCTGACCCAGGGAGATCTTAGGAGGTTTGTCTCTCTGCGATTTGAGGCACAGAGAGAGAGAGAGAGGCAGAAAAAGCACCGCGCAAGGCCCCGGACCTCAAGCCTTCTTCTTCCAGGCCCTCCTTTGCTGCAAACGTTACCCAACTGGGTCCTTACAAGGAGAAGGGCGGGGTATAAATTTAATAAAATAAAATAAAATAAACTGGAATGCTTGCTGCAAAGGTCACAAATAATTAAAACCGGTTTGAATGTCAGGACAGGCCAACATCTTCCCTGTTTTGCAAAGGGGAACCTTTGCTCCCAGCCCTCCCCCTTTCCCCCTTTCCCTCCCCCCTTCCCCGCCTCTGGGAGGGACAGGGGCTCGTCCCAAGCCCTGGCCGAGAAAATATAAGAAGTCAAGGGTCATACAGGCCTGTTGAGGTCTCTATTTTCCCTTTTTTTCCCCCTGCTTTCTCCGACTGCTGGGCACTCCAAGCAAGGCGGAAAGGAGAGCTGGGCCGAAAGAGCCTTGGGCCCAGCCCCTTTTGCAGGGAGATTTCCTCCCCTGCACAAAAAAACCCCCACAACCTACCACACCCAGTTGCCGCAGCTGTAGAAGCAACAGCAGGGCTGCGGTTAAGAAACAGGGGTAGCTGAGGCTAAATCTCTTTTTTTTTTTCCCTCCCCCAAACCAGTTTTCCCAAATATTATTGGCGGGATTAAGCTCCAGGCAACTTTTCCTGAAATTGTGACAGGTTTTTCCTGCCTTGAGGGGTGTGTGTGTGAGAGAGAGAGAGAGAGAGAGACAGAGAGAATGAGGCAGAAAAAGAATGAGAAAGAAAGAAAAAGAGAAAAAGAGAAACAGAAAGTGAACAAGAAAGAAAAAAAACAGACATAAAAAGAGTCCAAAAGTGACCAAAAAAGAGAGTGAGAAAGAAGGAAAAAGAGACAGAGGAAGGAAGGAAGAATGAGAGAGAGAGAATGAGAGAGGGAAAGAGAATGAGAAAGAGAGAAAGAAAAAGAGACAGAAAAAGAAAAGGAGACAGAGAACGAGGGACAGAAAAAGAGAATGAGAAAGAAAGAAAAAGACACAGAGGAAGAAAGAAACAGAAAGAAAGAAAAAAAGAAAGAAAGAAAGAAAGAAAGAAAGAAAGAAAGAAAGAAAGAATGAGAGAGAGAAAGCCTCCCAACAACTTGACCTTTTAAAGAAGATGCTGGATGACCATTTGTCTGGAGTGGTGAAGGGTTTCCTGCCTAAGCAGGGGGTTGGACTAGAAGACCTCCAAGGCCCCTTCCAACTCTGTTCTTCTATTCTATTCTAAAGCAAATGGGACAGAAAGCGAGAGCGGGAGAGACAGAAGGAGGGCGATAGCTCTGATTTCTTTCTGGGTGGCACAAACTCAGTCTTTCCCAGGTTGGTATATCTGGAATTTCCACACCAGGTTGGCCAACTGAGGCCAACTGAGGCCATTTATTTCACAAGCCCCTGTTTCAGAAGAGAAAAGGCTTAATGCCCCAGGCCCAGGACAATCAAGCTGTCCTTCCCTGGGACATGAAAGTATATTTATAAAATTGGTTTTGTAAGAGATTGCCCCACTTGTGGGCAGGTTGTTCGGTAGAATCAACAGAAATAAATTCCGCAGGAATTCATTCTTTGCCAGTGAAGTTGATCAAAAAAGAGAAATTGGAAAGGAGGAAGAAGGGAGAGAAACCAGAAAGAAAGAAGGAGCGAAGCAAAAGAAGGAAGGGATTAGAAAAATGGAAGGAGGGAAGGAAGGAAGGAAAGAAAGAAGAAAGGAAATAGAAAAAGAAAAGAAGGAAGGAAAAAAGAAAGAAGGAAAGAAAGAAAAAGAAGGAAAAAGGAAGAAAGACGGAAAAATAAAGAAGGAAAGAAATAAGAGAAAAAGAAAGAAAGGAATGAAGAGAAAGGAAGGAAAGAAAGAAAAAGGAAAGAGGGGAAGAAGGAAAGAAAAGAAAGGAAAGAAGAAAGGAAAGAAGAAAAAAGAAAGAAGGAGAAAGGAAAGGAAAAGAAGGAAAGAAAGAAAAAGAGGAAGAAGGAATGAAAGGAAAAAGAAAAGAAAGAAGGAAGGAAAGAAGGAAAGAAAGAAAAGGAAAGAAAGGAAAAAGGAAAAAAAGAAAGAAGGAAAAAGGAAAGAAAAAGAAGGAAGGAAGGAAAGAAAGAGAAAGAAAGAAAGAAAGAAAGAAAGAAAAAAAGAAAGAAAGAAAGAAAGAAAGAAAGAAAGAAAGAAAGCACCCTAATTCTCTCCCCACCTTACAGGGTTAATCAATTTCAGAAATAGAACGAGGAAGGCGCCCCATCTTCCAACTTCTCCCTTTTCCCCCTTCCAGCCAATCCCCAACTCCCTCGAGCTTCCAGCTCCTCCTCTCCCTGCCTCCGATTGGCTCTTAACTCCATGGCCCGGCTTTCGTCCGATGGAGAAAGCCAATCCGGAGGCTGACCTTGCTATGGTCTATACTTACCACGGCAGCTATGTTTTTTTTCCCTCTCCCGCGAGGCTTTCTGGGCGTCGTAGTCCGCGCCGGCGTCCTTTCCGCGGCGTTCTGCTAGAGCCAGGACTACAAAACCCAGAGGGCATTTCGGGGCCATATGAATGTAATACCATAGCGGGCAACCGGGCGCACAATCTGTCTTTAGTGCTGAGATAAGCTTAGGAGGTTAGCAAAGGTAAGTGTTGCATTTAAAAATTATCTGTATTATTCTGCATTTTGATGGCTGCGGCTGCGGGTTAAGAATCCCCGTTTCCTTCCTCCCTTTCCCTCCCCCTCTCTGCAAAAGCAGCCGTTTGCCGGAATAACCCTTTGCAAGCCAAATTTTTAGGCTTAGGCGCTAGTCCCCATGATCTTCGCAACCTTAGGGGCGAGTTGCAAACGTTGCTTGTTCATTTCTGCCTTAGGCTTTTGGAGAGAGCGCTGCGAGGCTGCGATCGACCGGGAGAGTCGCTTTTCCCTACCTGGCAGGGTTGTTTTTCCGCATTGGAGGAAGGCTGGTAGTTTCCCCATTTTTTTCCCTGCAAAAAAAGGTGCGTTTAATTAACTGTCCACGTTTCTTTATCATTTGCTATATAGCAAGACGAGGGAAAAAATGCCAAGATTTATCACGATCGGCCTTAAAAATTCACGCCATCGATCAGTTGCGGAATTAAAATGTTTTGATGTCTACAATTAAATTGTGTCGCATTTTAATATTTAATTAAAATTAAATGTTTTAATATTTTAAATATTTTTTTAAAGATATTTGATACAGGTGAAGGCCTTTGATAGTTACCCATCGTTCGCGGGAGCAAGGAAACGAAAAAGCGTTGGGAATTTAGCGTGCCGTCAAAACGGACCTCAAAGGTCATCTAGACCAACCCCTCTCCGGGGTCAAGATCCCACTTGAGTAAACGCTCAAGCTAGTTTTGAAGTCCCCCACCCCAGGGAATGCTAAAATTGCCAATTCCGTGGGTGCCGCATCCTGTGAAATAATCCTTTTTATGCTGGTTTCTGAAAGTTTAGCAATAGGGAAAGAGGAGGGAAATAGCAAACCCAATTTGCTGTATGGAGTGACTCTAGAGGGCTTAAAATATAATACAAAATAAATTATTTCCAGCACTGATGATGTTCCCTAGCTGGGTCATGAGAGATCTGCAAGGAAATAACCAAGCTCAAAGACCCCACAGTCTTCTTCCTCTTCTTATAATCTTGATTGTCATTGTACTTCAACATTGGTTCTTCCTCTTCTACCTTCTCCTCCTCCTCTTCCTTCACCCCCTCCTCCTCCTATCCACAACCCACCTCCCCTTCTCACACTGATGATGCTACCAAGTTGGGTCATGAAATGTCTGCAAGGAAACCACCAAGCTCAGAGAGCACCAAGGACCCCACAGTTCTCCTCCACTTCTTTCTTTCTTTCTTTCTCTCTCTCTTTCTTTCTTTCTTTCTTTCTTTCTTCCTTCCTCCTCTTTTTCCTCCTCCTCTTCTTCTTCCTCCTCCTCCTCCTCTCCTGCCCTCTAGCAAACCCCACTCCCTTCTAGCACTGATGAGGTTACTAGTTGGGTCATGAAATGTCTTCAGGAACACCACCCAGCTCAGAGCATCAATGACCCCACAATTCTCCTCCTCCTTCCCCCTCCTTGCACTGATGATATTACTCAGTGAGGTCATGACACATCTGGGCGAAAAGAAAACAAACTCAGGCCGCAATTTGTTCATGCTTAAATCGAACAGATAAGTTTTATCTGCTCAGGAAAAACTGGATTAAACCCACGGGGCCTGATAAGATGGACGATAGGATGGAAGTGAGTGGTTTCTAACGCCTCCCTTTCTCTCCCGCAGGTCTGTTGGCTTGGAAAAACATGAGCGAAGGAGGAAAGCATCGTTCTGCCGTGACGGACAAGGAGGAATTTGTGAATTTCTTCCCCCAAATTGTCCGGGACCTGTTGGAAAACGAACTCCACGTTCCGGAACTCAAAGATGCCGTCACCAGGCTGAAGAAGGTGAGACCGAGGGCGTGGGAACCCCTGATTTGCCATAAAATTGACCAAAAAATAATAATAATTGGTGCGCCAAAGGGAAATTAAAATCTAAGCGAGAGTTTGAAGATGTTATACCATCCTGCTGAACTCAATCTGCTAAACTATTTATACTCTATTTATAAATTTTAATTTTCAGGGTTTTAAATGGGTTTTTAGCACGGGTTTTAATTTAATTTAATATGTTTTTTAATAGTGTATATTGTCTTTTGTTATGGTTTGAATAATGCCTGTGCGCCGCCCTGAGTCCTAACAAGGAGAAGGGCGGGGTATAAATCCGAAAAATAATAATAATAATAATAATAAACGAAACTCCCCTCTGGCGACAAGAAGGGCATCTGGCCAGTAAACGCCCAGCTAGTTCCATTCAGTTGCCCAGACACCACCCTGCAAGGGATTAGGCGGTTGTTAAATGACCAGGGTTTTAGTCGTAAGCCGAGGACTAGCTGTAATGCCTGGTGGGGTGAGCTGGAGACCAAGAGGAGATCAAAAACCAGTGGGATTCGGGAGAAATCGGGTCTCTTCTTAGACATGATCGCCGCAATTATCTTATCTTTTTGGGGGGCGGGGTGTTTCCCCACAGGTGGTCGAGTATAACGCCGTTGGTGGTAAATACAACCGCGGATTGACGGTGGTGGCCGCTATTCGGGAACTAGCCAAACCGGACCAGCCCGACCCCAAGACCTTCCGCATCTCCCTGGTTGTGGGCTGGTGCATTGAACTGGTAAAAAAGAATCCCTTTGTGACTTTTGTCTATGGAATCTCGCTTTTCCTTAGTGTGCGCCTCAGCCTCCTGGTGTTACTAGTCCTCAACGGCGTGATTTCCCAACCAAGGTTCCCTCGATTGGCAAAGCAGAAAGAAAGCCTGTCTCCCTTGGCCCAGGGGGAAGAACTATGGCAACCTCTGGTTTTTAATTGCAGCTCCAGGCGTTTTTTCTCATCGCCGATGATATCATGGACTCTTCGCTGACCCGCCGAGGCCGACCTTGCTGGTACAAGCAGGTAATTTGAGCAGATCCCAAAATGCTGGTTGCGAAAAAGGAAGGAAATCCTGGTTTGTTTGTTTTTAATGTTCTTCCATTTGGCCTTGGGACAATTCTGATTTATTTTATTTTTAACTTAAATTGACGCTTGAAAGGAGTTTGCACAACACAATTGCTCCTCTCAAAACTGGCTTGGTTTTAGTTTAGTCTTTAGTTTACTTTATTGTGATTGCACAATCGTGCAATGAAATTAAATGCCACCTTCAGGGTATGTTGTAACTATAGAAATAAAAACACACACATATCCTTCCCATGCTGTACGACTGAATTGAAAACCCCTGATATTGCATTAATATCGCACTATACGGTAGAATTCAGTATGTTTACTGCCCTGGGGTGGAAGCTTTTTTTCAGATCCCTTTGTCCTTGTTTTTATTGCCTTGTACTGGCAATAGTTCAAAAAAAAAGGATGCCCAGGATGAGATGGATCTTTAAGATTGTTTTGAACTTTCTTAAGGCAGCAGGAATAGAGAATAGAATAGAATATAGAATAGAATAAGAATAGAATAGTATAGAATAAAATAGAATAAAATAGAAAATATGGAATAGGAATAGAATAGAATAAGAAATAGAATATAATAGAATGTAGAGTAGAATATAGAATAGAATAGAATAAGAAATAGAATATAATAGAATGTACAATAGAATATAGAATAGAATAAGAATAGAATAGTATAGAATATAGAATAGAATATAGGATAGAATAAGAAATAGAATATAATAGAATGTAGAATAGAATATAGAATAGAATATAATAGAATGTAGAATAGAATATAGAATAAGAATAGAATAGTATAGAATATAATATTAATAATAATAATAATCTTTATTGTCATTGTACTAAAATTACAATGAATGGTTAATAAGAATAGGAAAGAATAGAATATACAATGGAATAGAATATAGAATAGAATAAGAATAGAATATAGAATGGAATAGAATAGAATATAGAATAGAATAAGAAATAGAATATAATGGAATGTGGAATAGAATATAATAGAATAAGAAATAGAATAGAATAGAATGTAGAATAGAATATAGAATATAGAATAAGAATAGAATAGTATAGAATATAGAATATAGAATATAGAATAGAATAGAATAAGAAATGGAATAGAATATAGAATGGAATAGAATATAGAATAGAATAAGAATAGAATATAGAATAAGAATAAGAATAGAATATAGAATAGAATAAGAAATGGAATAGAATATAGAATGGAATAGAATATAGAATGGAATAGAATATAGAATAGAATAAGAATAGAATATGGAATGGAATAGAATATAGAATAAAATATAGATAGAACAGAAGAATAGAAAAAAAGAATAAAAGAATAGAACAGAATTATGAAAGAAGAGATGGAAGAGAAGAGAATAGGAATAGGAATAGAATATAGAAGAGAAGAGAGGACAGGGTAAGAGAGGAGAGAAGATGAAGAGAAGAGAAAAGAGAAGAAGATAGGATAGGGAGAAGAGAAGAGAGGATGAGCTAAACTTTATTGTCACTTTTTTTCTGATAACACACTGGCGTGCCTTTCTTTAAAAGAAAAAAACAACGCAATTCCGAACGCCCGCTCGCAAAAAGAAAATATAATCGTGGTCTTAAGCCGAGGACTAAATGTTTAGAGGCTGTGGGGGGTTTTTTTTTTGTTTCTTTGTTTTTAAATCTGCAAAGAAGCTCCAAACTAGGATTTAGGGCTGACTTGATTTCCCTTGCAATTCCTGGTTCCTTTTTCCAGGAAGGGGTCGGGTTGGATGCTGTGAACGATGCTTGCCTGGTGCAATCCTGCATTTACCAGCTGCTGAAGCGCCACTGCCGAGACCAGCCCTATTACCTGAATCTATTGGAGCTCTTCCTTCAGGTGAGTGCTGACCGCAAAGTAGGCCCCTTTCCTCGTTGAGGGCCAGCCCCCCCGCCTTTAAACTGGGCTGTCCCTTTTTTCCCAGCATCGATGTAACTTCGGCCACTCAACGAGCCGTTGTAAGCCTGGGGCGGGAGGTGGTTTTGGACTAGGGATGGAGAGAGCCGGGTGCGAGTCCTCCCTTCCCGTCGAGCCATCCGTCCGTTCGCCAAGCCTACCTCGGAGGGTTGCCGGGCAGAGAAACGAGAAGGGGAGGGAGGGCTGAGCTCCTGAGCGAGAAAGTCGGGGCGCAAAAGCGAATAAATGGAGGAATAAGGAAGCCGAAAAAGGGATGGAGAGAGATTTCGTTTGGGACCTTTTTCTTCCTTTCCTTTTCATCTTTTTTCTTCTTCTTCTTCTTCTTTTCATCTTCTTTTCCTCTCTCCTGTGTTTTCACAGACGTCCTACCAGACCGAACTGGGCCAAACCTTGGATCTCTTTCAGATCAACTTGGATTCTTTCACCGAAGAACGGTGAGCAGGCGTTGCGGTCACACACAATTTGTCCTTGATTGGCAACCGTCTGTTTAGTGACCGTCCGAAGTTACAGCGTCACTGAAAAAAATGACTTGCGATTTAGTTATTCTTCCTTCCTTCCTCCCTCTCTCGGGGTTGGACTAGATGACCTCCAAGGTCCCTTCCAGCTCCAATATTCTGTTATTTTGCCTTCCTCCCTTCCTTCTTTCCTTGGGGTTGGACTAGAAGACCTCCAAGGTCCCTTCCAGCTCCAATATTCTGTTATTTTGTCTTCCTTCCTTCTTTCCTTCCTTCCTTCCTTCTTTCCTTGGGGTTGGACTAGAAGACTTCCAAGGTCCCTTACAGCTCCAATATTCTGTTATTTTTCCTTCCTTCTTTCCTTCCTTCCTTCCTTCCTTCCTTCCTTCCTTCCTTCCTTCCTTCCTTCCTTCTTTCCTTCCTTCCTTGGGGTTGGACTAGAAGACTTCCAAGGTCTCTTCCAGCTCCAATATTCTGTTATTTTGCCTCCCTTCTTTCCTTTCTTCTTTCCTTCCTTCCTTCTTTCCTTGGGGTTGGACTAGAAGACCTCCAAGGTCTCTTCCAGCTCCAATATTCTGTTATTTTGCCTTCCTTCCTTCCTTCCTTCCTTCCTTCCTTCCTTCCTTCCTTCTTTCTTTCCTTGGGGTTGGACTAGAAGACCTCCAAGGTCCCTTCCAGCTCCAATATTCTGTTATTTTTCCTTCCTTCCTTCCCTCCTTCCTTCCTTCCTTCCTTCTTTCTTTCCTTGGGGTTGGACTAGAAGACCTCCAAGGGTCCCTTCCAGCTCTGTCGTCCCGTTAAACGGTTGCAAGGAACTCCTCCTCCTCCTAAACGCTGACGCTCTCTGCTCCCTTCGGCAGGTACAAAGCCATCGTGAAGCACAAGACGGCCTATTACTCCTTTTATCTACCGGTGGCAGCTGCCATGTACGTGGTGAGTCCCAACTTGGCTGGCAGGAAACGTTGAAAGCTGCCTCGCGATTTTCCAGCGGTTTTTTTCCGGCTGGAAAGGAGCAATTTCCTTTCGCAACTGCGGTGTTTGCTGAACAACCACGGCAAAGGGGAAAAAAGGGGTGTTTTTCCCCCCATAAAACGGAGCCCGTCGTGGGACCGATCCCCTTTAGAGCCATCAAGGAGGCGGAACGTATACCAGAAGTTGAATCTTGCTCATTGCTCGTTGCAAAGTTTATCCGTGGCGTTTCTGTTTAATATTTTTCCCCTCCCTTCCTCCTCTTCCTCACTTAGGCTGGCATCGACGGTGAAGGAGAGCACGCGCACGCCAAGGCCATCCTTCTGGAGATGGGGGAGTTTTTCCAAATCCAGGTACCCGTTTTTGCAAGTTTTGGGGTTAAGAGATGGATGGGAAAATACGTTTGATAATCCTAATAATAACAATTTTTTAAAAATTGGGTTTTGAACACGGGACATCCAGACTCGGAGGAACGAAGCTGGCGATTTTCCTTCGTTTCCCTGGTTTTTTTTCCCGTCATCTCTGCAAAAGGTGGCCTCCATCAGGACTAGAAACCTGCTGAGGGTTCTAAATAAATCCACTGTTCTCCGAAGCCCACTTATTGGTAGCAAGCGGGTACTGCACTTACTAGCTTAAATCTGTAGCTGGGAGATTTGAAGTTGATCTAGCTTTTTGTGGTGGCTTGCCAGCGGATCTGGTCACAGATTGGGACAGTGGGGAGGTTGGGGAGGAAGCTGGGCCAGTCCTGGAGTCTGGGGAAGGCTATGAGGAGGGCTCTGTGTTCGGAGGCAGAGAGGGGGCCAGGGCCCTCTGACAGTTATCAGCTGCCTTCGGAGTCAGACATCAGTGAGGCAGAAGAACAGCTGGAGCCTGTTCCCAGGGGGCACATGCGCAGAGCTGCCAGACGAAGGGAAGAGCTAAAGAACAGGGGTCGACTTGGGAGGAAGGCCACAGGTGGACAATGAAGGGCCCCTCCCAGAGGGAATAAAAGAGGAGCGAAAGGGGAGTGGAGTTTGCAGGAGACCATTCGTTCACTTCATTGGTTCGTGACTCTCCGAGACTCCTGGCCAAGTTCTGCAGAGATGGGCCTGGCCGCTCTCCAAGCCAGATAAGGTCTGTGACTGTAAATCCTCCCTCGAAAGACTTTGCTGGAGGGGAAGGAGCAGAATTCACAATCAAGAAAAGCAGGAAGTTTTGCAAGGATGCGGATAAACCAGTTTGGGTTCGTTCCCAGCAGCCACACCCCCAGGGGGTTGGACTGGATGACCTCCAAGGTCCCTTCTCACTGTTATCGTTCTGTTCTGTTTCAACCTATCGCGGCTGCGTTGTTCGCGAGATCGGTGAGAAACTCTGCGAAAACAGTGTAACGCGAAATACATTTTCCAGAAAAGTCCCGGAAATTTAAAAAAAAATAATATATATATATATATTTTTTTTTTCTCCCTGCAGGACGATTTCCTCGACAATTTTGGGGACCCTCAAGTGACGGGAAAAATAGGGACGGATATTCAGGATAATAAATGCAGCTGGTTGGTGGTACAGAGCCTCAAACAAGCATCTCCCGAGCAGAGAAAGATTTTGGAGGTAACCTGGTTAGCTGAACAACAAACCAAGTTTTCCAACAGCCACTAAATGCATCCCAGATATATATATCCCTTATTCTCTGGAAATTCGCACATCCCCTTCTAGTTACTCCTTGACGTACAACCACAATTCTGCCCAAAATTTCCGTCGCTAAGCGAGAACCTTGTTTTGCATCCTTTCTTGCTGTGGTCGTTAAGTGAATCACAGCACTTATTCAGTTAGGCACCAGTTCGAAGGGAGCTTCGCCCCATTTTACGACCTTCCTTGCCTCGGTTGTTAAGCGAAACGCCACAATGGTTAAGTTAGAAACCAGGTCGAAGGGAGCTTTGCCCCATTTTACAACCTTCCTTGACTCGGATGTTAAGTGAATCACCACACTTGTTAAGTTAGGAACCAGGTTGAAGGGAGTTTCGGCCCATTTTGTGACCTTCCTTGTCTCGGTCGTTAAGTGAATCACTGCAGTTGTCAAGTTAGGAACAGGGTTGAAGTGAGTTTCGGCCCATTTTACGACCTTCCTTGCCTTGGACGTTAAGTGAATCACCACAGCTGAGTTACGAACACAGTTGTTAAGTGAATCTAATTTCCCCAATGACTCGTCAGAAGGTCGCAAAAGGGGATCACGTCTCACACAGACACACACACACACACCGGAATCCTGCAACCGTCATAAGTATGAGTCAAATTGCCAAGCGTCCGAATTTAGATCATGCAACCGGCCTAAGAAGGGGGTTGGACTAGAAGACCTCCAAGGTCCCTTCCAACTCTGCTCTTGTCTATATTGTATAAATGCAGCCCAGGAGAGAGAGAGAGAGAAGTTGGGAAAACTAATTTCTAAACCGTCCAAACGTTTATGTTTTTTAACGCCGCAGGAGAACTACGGTCAAAAAGATCCGGAGAAGGTCGATCGTGTGAAGGCTCTTTACGAAGAGCAGGATTTAAAAGCCGTTTATCAGAACTACGAAGAAAGCAGTTACCAAAAGATTGTGGGTTTAATCGCGCAACACGCCGTCCGTTTGCCCGGCCGCATTTTCCTCGATTTGGCCGACAAAATCTACAAAAGGCAGAAATAATTCCCGCCCAGGGAATCTGGGATTTTATTTTTAGCTGGGACTCGAAGATAAAAGCAAGAATTTCTTTAGAACCGTTGCGGGATAATTCAGAAACGGGGAAAAAGGGGGGAATATTTTCCTTGTGTTACACCCTCCGTGGGGTTTTGATTTTGATTTTTCTTTCGATAAGGGGAACTATTTAGGAAGGCCGATAAATTCCACTTTTCTTCCCCCTCGCCAGAGGATAAATCCAGGGATTTATTTAAGGGATACAGGCTGCTTTGTTTGTGTGTGTGTGTGTGTGTGTGTGTTTGGGTGTGGGTGTTGAGGTGGTCTAGAGGTGGAGCTCTGGCCTCGCAATCTGTGAGTTCGATCCTCGGTAGAGGCAGATATTTCTCTGCTCACACTGAGAATAGATCTGCTGGGGAAAAACAAAACGAAACTCCCCTCTGGCGATAAGAAAGGCATCTGGCCAGTAAACACTGAGCTCCATTCAGTTGCCCAGATTCCACCCCGCAAAGGTCATTATTAAAAGATGATGTCGGCTGCTTTTTCCCATTTTTTTTCTCCCATCCTTCCCGAGCCTCCCAGGGGGCCGTGAATCCTTGCCACCAAGGGTCGGCGGCTGGGGATGATTGGCATTGTAGTCCGTTTAAGGAAACGGACGAGTCGCTGCTTGGACGTTACTGGTCTTCGCCGCCGGGCTCCGCTAAGCTGGGATCCGTCTTTGGGTGAGGCGGTGAGGTGTCTTAAGGGGCCGGTTGGAAGACTTTGTACCACCAATAATAAATTATTTTCCAATTGGATTTTGTGTGTTGAAAAAAGATTGTGGCTCCCCCTCCGTTTCTTCTCTCCTTTTCTTCTTCTCTCC
Source organism: Rhabdophis nuchalis (assembly GCA_039707465.1). NCBI lineage: Eukaryota > Metazoa > Chordata > Lepidosauria > Squamata > Natricidae > Rhabdophis > Rhabdophis nuchalis. Next base: position 3,447,296 of record CM077662.1, read on the forward strand.
TTCCTTCCTTCCTTCCTTCCTTCCTTCCTTCCTTCCTTCACAAACCGTGGCATTTGTGATGCATTTTTGAATGTTCAGTTGACTTGAGTTTCATGATTAATGAATAAAAGAGAATATAATTTTTCTGCCACCTTGCAATCAATCAATTCCCTCTCCCCAAAGGGACTCGGGGCGGTGCACACGAAATTAAAAAGCATACAGACATAGAACCATTATAAATATATAAAATCGAATTAAACCAACTATAACCCTGCGCTAAAAACCTAAAAAACTAAACCCCTTAAAAACCCAATTAAAACAGTTTAAATATTCAGACTAAAGGCTGGAGAGGTAGATTAGGCCAGGCCAGCGTAATGGAAGAAGTGGCTCTTTAGCTTTTGGTGGAAGGAGCGGAGGTCCGTGGTTGTTCTGAGTTCGGGGGGTAGGTCGTTCCAGAGAGTTGGGCCCACCACAGAGAAGGCCCTTCCTCTGGGCGTCGCCCGCTGGCATTGCCTAGTGGACGGCACCCGGAGAAGTCCCTCTCTGTGGGAGCGAATCGGTCGAAGGGATGTGTGGGGCAGGATACGATCCCGCAGATAATGACAAAGTCAAAGACAATGACAAAGTCGAAACTCTCACATTTATATCAAAATTGTGCAAACGGATGACAAAGCCAGACACGAACTGAGTTGCTAAATTAATCCACTGGTCCTCATGTAAAAAGAATAGGGCTTATCTGTATCCAGAAAGTCACAAGGACATAAAGTAGAGAACAAGTAGTCGAAAATGAGATGGTGAAGATCTTGTGGGACTTTCGAATACAGACGGATTGTCGTTTGGAACACAACGCCCCAGATGTCATGGTAGTTGGAAACCAAAGCGTACAACATCTCATTATCGACATCTCTGTACCGCCAGTCAAGGAAAAAGAACTGGCAAAATAATCACGAAATATCTCAACCTCGAAACTATGCGATTATGGATGAAGGATGTCACAGTGATGGCCATTGTCATCGGGGGCACCATGTCCAAGAATTTTGCAAAACACGTCAAGAAATTGTAGCTTCCTGCAGCAGCAACAGCGGAATTGCAAAAAAAATTGTTACTCAGAAAATCGTATATTTTAAGAAGGTACTTGGTTGATATCTAGGATGCTGGCAGCAATCCCTATCTACCATTAGCACCAGCCAATGGTATTTGTGATGCATTTTTAAATGTTCAGTTGACCTGGGTTTCATGTTTAATGAATAAAAGAGAGAGAATGATAATAATAATGACACTACTTTCGCTCTTAGGCCATTGGTTAAAATGTGAACTGATAGGTTTTTACCAGTCCCAGACTGAATCGAATTGAAAATTAAAATAATAATAATAATAATAATAATAATAATAATAATAATAATAATAATAATAATAATAAACTGAATCAAATAGAAGATTAACTATAATCTAAACGGGCTGAAGCATCATGTTTTCCACTCGTTTGCTTAATTGGGTCCTCTTTAATCTTAGTTTTAGGATTTGCGGGGAGAACCGATCATATCTTGGGTTACCTTTGTGCAGAAATGTTCAACATTCAAAACAAGTACCATCATGAGGGCTAGAAACGTGTCGCCTTTCAATTAAGAGCTGGACTCCCTGCTAGGCAGAGTTCTGAATCTGATGTCGGTTGACACCTTTCCAAAGTATCTGCCTGCAAATGAAGAAATGGTTCACCCCTGCCGGGCTATATTTATTTTTAAAAGAAGTGTGGGTCTTTGGAAGACACCTGGAATTCTTACAGGTGTGGAGCGGAGTGGATAAATTGCACATTGCAATGGGTATGGTGTGTATGGGTGTTTTTACCCGTAGCATCTATTTTCATCTCTATCCTATTTTAATCTATTTATCTATCATCTATTATCTAATCTATTTTCATCTATGTATCAAATCCATTTTCATTATCTATCTATCTATCTATCTATCTATCTATCTCTTTTCTCTATCATTGTCTATCTATTCATTCTCTCTGTGTATTCTATCCTATTTTCATCTATCTATCTATCATCTATATCTATCTATCTATCTATCTATCTATCTATCTATCTATCTATCTATCTATCTATCTATCTATCTATCTATCTATCTAACTATATCTACAGTATATCTATCTATCTATCTACAGTATATCTATCTATCTATCCTATTTTCATCTCTATCTAATCTATTTTCATCTATGTATCAAATCCATTTTCATTATCTATTTTCATCTCTCTGTATTCTAACCTATTTTTATCTATCTATCTATCTATCTATCTATCTATCTATCTATCTATCTATCTATCTATCTATCTATCCTATTTTCATCTCTAATCTATTTTCATCTATGTATCAAATCCATTTTTATTATCTATTTTCATCTCTCTGTATTCTAACCTATTTTTATCTATCTATCTATCTATCTATCTATCTATCTATCTATCTATCTATCTATCTATCTATCTATCTATCTATCTATCTACCTACCTACCTACCTACCTACCTACCTACCTACCTACCTACCTACCTACCTACCCATCTATCTATCTAATTGATCTATCTTCACCTGTGTGTTTGTGTTTGTGTGTAGGGGTTACTTCTCCAAATTAAATCCCCCCCCCCAAGTGTGTGTGGGAGGGGGTGGTGGGAGGTTGAGCTGGATGACCTCCGGGGGTTCCCTTTGGCATCTCTCTCCTGGAGACACCGATTTAGTCCAGCAGAGCAAGCGTTAAATGAGTGAGGGGGGGGGGAGGAGAGAGAGAAATCGCAATGGAAGCTGCCTTTGGCTCCTCCTCCTCCTCCTCCTCTTCCTCCTCCTCCCTCCTTCAGCTGGGGTGAGCTCAGCCTGGGGAAACGTTGGCACGGCTGGGCAGGGCTGAGTTTGGACCAAACCCTGCAGCAGAGATCAGGGAAGGACAGGCGGGCAGACGGACAGACGGACGGAGGCAGGTGAGTGTCCTTGAGGCCGACGCTCATCAGCAGCAGCCCCCTCCTCACCCCCACCCAAAAAAACCCCACCCCGGTCTGGCTTTGTGCTTGGAAATGCACCAAGTGATGGATGGATGGAGAGAGGGATGAGGGACAGGACCAGGCAATAAACCAGGGTAGATCCTGGCTTGTCTTCCCGGCTTCCTCTGAAACAACCCCCCCCCTCAGCCCCCCCATCTCTGAGCATCCTTCAGGTATGTCCCACCTGCTTCCTGAACCTTTTTTTTTTTTAAATGTGCATCCTTCTCCCAGGAGTGAGAGCCTCTGCGCTGCTACTCCAGCCAGGTCTGTTTATTTTGCAGAGAGGAGGAAATGGGTGGGTGGGGGGTGTTTGAGGAGGCGAGGCGGGCGCCATTCGAACTCGGGACACACCCCAAAGACCTTCCCCCCCCATCTCCCCCCCCTCTTTTTCCTCCCACCCCCACTCCTTTTCCAAATCACGAAAACCGTGCCCCCCCGCCCAATCTTCTCTGTCATCTCGGTTTTCTTTATTTGGGCGGGGGGGGGGGGGGGGTATTAGGAGGAAGAGAGGGATGGGAGGGGTCACCCTTCTTCTTTACCGGTTGGAAGGCTGCCTGCAATGTCATCTCTCTGCAGTGGCTGCCTGCAGAAAAGCAAACACCCCCCCCGCCTGCCCCCCGAAATCTGGTTAAAAATTATTTGAGCCGGTCACTTCTTCCCATGGTGGGGTGGGGTGGGGGGGGCTCTTTCCTGCTTTCTGAGCTGGGCACAGGCCCTGAGCTGGGTTCGAATGCCGCCCTCTGCTAGTTTCCCTCCCTCCCCTCCCCATGCGCTCGGCAGCCCCCTCCCCTGGCTAAAAGCAGAGCTGGACCCCAAAGTGAAGAGCTGAGATTTGAGAGAGGGGGGGAAAAACCCCTAGCCATCCAATATTTAGTACTGTAGCATCAAATCCAAAGTACGAGGGGTCTCTGAGCTCGTGCAGAGGGCCTTTCTAGAGGATGGAATTAAATTTTAAAGGGGGAGGGTGGGGGCTGAAGCAGGATTTACTGCTTGGAGCTGATATACTTGGATACAAGCGAAGCCGTATTCCTACAACCGTGTCAGGGATTCGGACTTGATTCTAATATTATGGTCTGTTTAGGGTCGAAAATGTTATTTTCTGTCCTTTTCTGCTCTCCTTTATCTCCAAGGATTGTGGAAATGCAATTCCCAGCCATTGCAGACAATTCAACCCCTGGGTTTTGTAAATATAGGAAATATATGTGTATATATATATATATATAATTTTCCGAGAAGGTCCTTGAAAGAACCTGGAAAGGCTGTTTTTCTAACCATTTATGGTGATTTTGCTGGAACCTCGGGGTGGGGGGTGGGGGGCAGCGTTTAGCCAACACCCCCCCCCCAATGAAAAGGGAATTCGGTTTACACCTCTGTGGAATGCCTACAGGGCAGGAATATAGAAACAGAAGGAAAACAACATCGTTTTCTCTCCCTGTTTGCAAAGGAAGCAGATTTACAAACGCAAGACCGGAGCGAGAATGGGTCTCAAAATTATTGTTATTATTATTATTTTTTTTAGTGTGCCAAGGGTTAATTGCAGATAATGTTTTCTTCTTCTTGATTGTTGGTTTTGAGATAGACAGACAGACAGATGGATGGATGGGGAAGGAAGGAAGGAGAGAAGGAAGGAAGATATAATGGAGATCAGGATAGATAGATAGATAGATAGATAGATAGATAGATAGATAGATAGATAGATAGATAGATAGATAGATAGATAGATAGATAGATAGATAGATAGATAGATAGATAGATGAGGAAGGAGGATATGGAAATGATGGATGGATGGATGGGGAAGGAAGGAAGGACGGAAAGAAGGAAGGAAGGAAGGAAGGAAGATATAATGAAGATCAGGATAGATAGATAGATAGATAGATAGATAGATAGATAGATAGATAGATAGATAGATAGATAGATAGCATATGAAAATGATAGATGGATGGATGGATGCATGGATGGATGGAGAAGGAAGGAAGGAAGATATAATGGAGATGATTAGATAGATAGATAGATAGATAGATAGATAGATAGATAGATAGATAGATAGATAGATAGATAGATAGATAGATAGATAGATAGATAAAGAAGGAGGATATGGAAATGATGGATGGATGGATGGATGGATGGGGAAGGAAGGAAGGACGGAAAGAAGGAAGAAAGGAAGATATAATGAAGATCAGGATAGATAGATAGGATATGAAAATGATAGATGGATGCATGGATGCATGGATGGATGGAGAAGGAAGGAAGGAAGATATAATGGAGATGATTAGATAGATAGATAGATAGATAGATAGATAGATAGATAGATAGATAGATAGATAGACAGAGACAGACAGACAGACAGACAGACAGATAGATAGATAGACAGACAGATAAGGAGGGAGGAGAGGGAGGAAAGAGAAGGGAAGGGAATGGAAGAGAGAGAGAGAGGAAAAAAGAGATAGAAGAATGTAGAAAGAGAGAGAGAAATAGATAAACAGAGATAGAAGAGGAGGGGAGGATAGAAAAAGAAAGGGAAGGGGAAGGGAAGGGGAGAAGAGGAGAGGGAAGGGAAGGAAGACAGAGAGGTATCTGTAGACAGGGAGGGGGCTGGAGGGCCTGGAGAGGGAGGGGCATCCTTGTTGTCATGAGAACCCGGATTTCTCTCCTTGAATTGGGGAAGGTTGAAGGAGGCAAACGACAGCCGGTTCCCCCATCTGTGCCCTCGAGGCAGGCAAAGTGGGCTCCGTCTCACAAGCGGGCCTGCAAATCCCCTTCCGTGTTGATCTGTTCGCTTTGGGGGCGAGGAGCAGAGCCTCCCCAGCCAAGAGCAGTCTACCTGGGGGGAGGGGGGAGATCGGCGCTCAAGGCTCCCCAAAAGGGACTCTGTGCAATGCTTTGTGGTGTTTGTGATGCATTGGTGGTGGTGGGGGGGAATAGAGCTTTGGAAAGGAAACGGTGAAGGAGCCGAGCGTGTACACCAGGCTGATGAATAATAGAAGAGGAAGAGCTTATAGGACACTGGCTCTGCCCAACACACGGATTGCATGGCCGATATTTCAGTTGGAAATGGGGGTTGGGAAGGGGCTGTGTGAATGGAATGAGCTCATGGGAGGGAGAGAGGAATTGGGAAGGAAGGAAAGAAAAGGAGAAGAACAAGGAAGGAAGGAAGGAAGGAAGGAAGGAAGGAAGGAAGGAAGGAAGGAAGGAAGGAAGGAAGGACGAAGGAGAGGGGAATTGGGAAGGAAGGAAAGAAAAGGAGAGGAACTGAGAAGGAGAGAAGGAAGGAAGGAAGGAAGGAAGGAAGGAAGGAAGGAAGGAAGGAGAGAGGAACTGGGAAGGAAGGAAAGAAACGGAGAGGAACTGAGAAGGAAAGAAGGAAGGAAGGAAGGAAGGAAGGAAGGAAGGAAGGAGAGAGGAACTGGGAAGGAAGGAAAGAAACGGAGAGGAACTGAGAAGGAAAGAAGGAAGGAAGGAAGGAATGAAGGAAGGAAGGAAGGAAGGAAAGAAGGAAGGAATAGAGATAGATACTGATGGAGATGGAAGGAAGGAACAGATACAGATGGAGATGCAAGGAAGGATAGAAGGAATAGATAAACAGATCAAAAAGGAAGGAAGGAATATATAGATTCAGATGGAAAAAGAAGGAAGGAAGGAAGGAAGGAATAGAGATAGATACAGATGGAGATGAAAGGCAGGATGATAGATGCACATGGAGATGGGAGGAAGAATAGAAGGAAGGAAAAAATAGATAAACAGATGGAAAAGGAAGGAAGGAAGGAAGGAAGGAAGGAAGGAAGGAAGGAAGGAAGGAAGGAAGGAAGGAAGGAAGGAAGGGAGAGCATCCTGGTACTTGAAGTCCACCTACCTTAAAGTTGTTGAGGTTGAGATGGCGAGAGGGAAAGTAGACCAAGCAGTGATGTCCATTCTCCCCATCTATTTTTTCCCTACCGTTGTCTTCTCTGATCTTCCTCTTCAGAGACAGCTGGCCTGAATCCACAGACGGGCTCTTGCGTTGCCACGCCCCTCCCTCTGCACGTGCCCAGGAGCCATGCAGTCTCCCAAAAAGAGCTTGATCTGCAACTTAAACCACGTCCACCTGCAACACATCTCCTTGGGCCTCCACCTCTCCAGGCGCCCAGAACTTCAGGAGGAGGAGGACGCCAACACCTTGGGGCCATCCAGGGAGCAGGTGGGTTGCCACGAATGCGAGGAGCATGGGGGTCACCTGATCCCCAGCCTGGTGGACGACAACTTCAACAACCCCTCGTTGACTTGCCGCTGTTGTGAGGCTCACCCGGTATCATCTGAGGTCAAGCAGGGCCTCCAGTCTCCGTCTTCCTTGACCAACCGCCCAACTGTCAACCATGAAGAAGAAGAAGAAGTGGAGGAAGAAGAAGAGGAGGAGAAGGAGGAGGAGGAGGAGGAAGCATCTCCTTCAGACCCAACTTCTTCATCCATCAGCAGCTGCTCGGATCTCAGCTTGGACGAGTCTCCCGTCTCGGTCTACTGCAGGCCCTTCCCCGCTGAAGAGGCCCGGAGTCCAGAAAGCCAACCGAATATTGTCCCCTTGGAGGACACGCAGAATGTTCTGGTCCACCCTCAAGAGAGGGGTCCAAACCTTAATGTCCCCCTGGTTGGACATCCTGAGGTCCATATCTGGGATAGTCCAGACAGTTTGTACAGCAGCAGCTCACCAGAATCGTCTTCTGACAACTCTTCTCCTTGTCCGGAAGTTCTAGTTGGATCATCTCAGGTTGGGTCCATCAAAGTCCCTCCCCTTGTTCCGCCCCCTGTCCGCCCCTGCAGGGCACCTCCCGCGGTGCCGGTGGTGCCCCCTCGTGGGCCGGAAGTAGATTCCAACTGCAACGCCCTCCCAGCTCGCGAGGTCAAGTCCAACAGCGTCTCCTTGGTCCAAGTGGACATCAACTCCAACCGAGCCACGCCGGCGAGGTCTCGTTTTGGAGGCGTGCCTCCTCCGATCCCCCCTCGGACCAAGAGGGGTCTTCAGGGGTTGAGAAGAAGCGAAGGGGGGACGCCCGCTCCAGAGGTGGTCCCTCCTGAAGCTGTGGAGCACCACCGCGGCCAACCGCAAGGAGAAACATCTAAGAAGGTCATCACCTCCTTCCATGAGATGGCTCAGAAGAGGAAGAAGATGGCGTCCGCGCCGCCCGTTCTCCAGACCAAGAAGAACCAAAGCGATTGGCTGATTGTCTTTTCTCCCGACACGGAGATGCCTCCGTCTCACGAACTGTCCTGGGGAGCCGGACAGGAGACCACCAAGCCGCCCACTTGTCCGCCCAAGGAACCTTCTCCTCCTCCCCTCGGTGGGGTCCAGCGTGGGGTCATCACCTTCAAGGACCTCCGCCATCAGAAGCAGAACAGCCAACTGGCCGCCAAGGCGGGCAACCCGAGCCATCACCGGGGGCATCCTGGTCAAGGAGTCCCCGACGGTCGCGCCGGGCAAGAGACGAGCGACTCGGAACCCGCGGCCAATGGACATTTGTGGGGCGCGAAGGAAATCCCGCCCCGGATGAAGAGGTCCCGTCCGGGGCTACAGCCGATTGTGGAAGGAGGCTCGGACGATGGAGAAGATGTAGGAGTCCAGCCGAAACAGCTTGGGAGACCCTTGGAGACTCAACCCCAGGAGAGGTGGGATCTTGACGTCTGCGGGAAGGCCGAGGCGGCGGACAGGAAGGTCCCTAAGGGTAAGATCCCGCCCCTTTTCTTGATTGACAGAACCGTCACTCATTAGACGAAAACTTTGGAATGATTAGGATCAGGAGGCTGTGAGTTCGATCCTAGGTAGAGGCAGATATTTCTCTCTTTCTGAGCACGATGAGAAAAAAACTCCTCATTGGCAACAGGAGAGGCAATGGGCCAGTAAAACACTCTGCTAGCTCGATTCAGTTGCCCAGACTCCACCCCGCAAGGGATTATGGGGTCGTTAAACGAGGATGATGATAAGCAAGGATTCTGATATCAATAGACACAGCTCTAAGCAAGTAGTCCTCAACTTACGACCACAACCGAGACCAAACTTTCCGTTGCAAAACGAAACCACTGTTAAGGGAGTTTTGCTCCGTTTTACGACCTTCCTTGCCACGGTTTGTTAAAGGGAATCCCTGCAGTTCTTAAGTCAGTGACATGGTGGTTCAGTGAATCGGGCTTCCCCATGGACTTTACTTGCAACGGTCGTAATTGTGAAAAATAGTCATAAATTGCTTTTTTCCCAGTGACGTTGTAACTTTGGTCACTGTGAACTGTCGTAAGTGGAGGACTCCCTGTAAACAGAAGGAGATTTGAACGCCCATCCGAAAGGCATCCTCGCATTGTAGGAGGCTCAGGATACAAGAAGCGGGGAAAGTTTTCCCTTTCTCACATTGGCACAGAACCATTTAACCTCCGCGATAAGGATAATAAGGTTTCTAGTCCCTAAACTCTAATCCTATCTAATCTCACCTTATTTTATCAAGACTAATCAATAATAGCAGAGATCGATAGTAAGTAAATAGTAGAATCAAGAGTAAGGACGCGGTGACTCAGCAGCTAAGACGCTGAGGTTGTCGATCAGGAAGGCCGGCAGTTCGCCAGGTTCGAATCCCCAGCGCCGCGTAACGGAGGGAGCTCCCGTGACTCGTCCCAGCTTCTGCCAACCTAGCAATTCGAAAGCAGGTTAAAAAATGCGAGTAGAAAAACAGGAGCCACCTTTGGTGGGAAGGGAACAAGCGTTCCGTCCGCCTTCGGCGTTGAATCCTGCCGGCCACCTGACCACGGAGACGTCTCCGGACAGCGCTGGCTCTTCGGCCTTGAAACGGAGATGAGCACCGCCCCCTAGAGGTCAGGAACGACTGCCACAGATGTGCGAGGGGAACCTTTCCCTTTAATCAATAATAAGACAACAATAATTACAACACTAGGAAGGCTTAGATAGGCAGGATCAAAATGCCCCATCCAGCCTGAAGAACTAACTTTGCAATTATAATACTAAGACGATAATTATAATTCATAATAATTTAAAAAAAACAGGAAGTTTGCTGGGGATTTTTAACTGGGTTTTTACTTCCTTGTTTTATTCCTTTCCTTTTCTTTCCTGAAAGCTCCTCCCTGCGAGTCGATTAAATTTTTGATGGCTTCTCCCGGAAACCATTTTCTCTTTAGTTCTGCACGCTTCCACCTTCACCTTTCCGGCAAACGATCGGGAATGTTGGCAAACTCGCTTCCTGCTTTTATTTAAAGAGCCGGAGGGGAGGGGGAGGAAGGGGAGGGGGAGGTTGGCCGAAGGGACGAGAGGTCCCGAATTCAGGAATCCGAATCGGCTGCCTTTTCCTGTTCAGAGAAAGTTTCTTTCCCCCACCTCCCCACTCAAAAAAAACCACCAAAAAAAAAGGTAATCTGAATTTAGCTTCCTTCGTCAGCAGGAAGGAAGGAGGGAAACGAAGGCTTAGAATCGGGGTTTAATTGTGGCTTGGCTCTCGGGAATCCCTAGTGTGGTGTGACGGTGCCAAGAGGGGAGGAAAGCAGAGTGTAGGCCCCCCGTTTTTGCATGAGAGGGGGCTGTTTTGAACCTCGATATTCCTGCAGGGATCCTGACTCTCCCCCAGCCTCTATTTCTACCTTGTAACAAGGAAGCTGTCACCCAGCCGAGGAGGAAGGAGATTGTAGCAGTTGGAGGGGGGGGGGGAATTGCTACCGGTTCGGACCGGTTTGCCCGAACCGCTCGTAAAAATGCTACCGGTTCGCCCGAACCGGTAGCAAAATAAATGATCAGACGATCAGCCGTGACGCGCGATTTAGATCTAGCTAATCTAAATCGTGTGGCACTACGGATTCCCTCCCCTCCCCCTCCCCCGCTGTTCGCTTACCTTTGCAGGCGCTCGGTAGCAGGCTCCGCCCACCCGCTCGGACGTCATCCCGTCCGTTTCTGACGCTCTGCGCATGCGTGGAGGTGGTGGGTGGGGCTCACATTACTACCGACCGTTAGTAAATGTAAGTGGATTTCACCCCGGGATTGGAGTCCAAATTCCAGGCTTCCAGATAGAGAGGGGGAAGGTACTGGCTTTGTGGGTGGGTGGGCAGTGCCTCCCCCCCACCCACCCAATGATATGTCTGTTTTATTGTGGTGTCCAGAATTAACGGTTATTTTTTCTCGTCATATTCTCTCTTCCTTCCCTCCCTCCTGTCTCTGCAAACCTGCTTTTGGACCCCTTTCCTGATTCTGTGCCCACTCCCCTTTTTATTTCTTTCTGCGCCATCCTCATGTTCTCCTACTGGCTCCCCAATATTTCTTTCTGCCACCCCCAAAACCCTCCATCCGTCTGGTTCTTGTCTAACCCCCCCTCCCTGCCCCCGGCTGCTATTTTTCGGGACTCTGACTCGGCGTCTTCTGCGTTTCTCGTCCTTCGTTCCCGCCGCCTGCAGCTCACCAGATCCTCCCTCGGCCTCGGGGTCTCCTCGTCCCTTTCCCCCCAGCAAGGGGCCAGGCTGCTGGACCCTCTTCTCCCCTTCCCCACCCTCCCAGCTTGGAGAACGCGGCTCAGCTGCCCCCTGATCCATCCGTGACGGCCTTTTGCCCAAGGCTGAAGACTATCTCGTGCGAAGACGTGTGCTTATTGGCAACCCGGCAGGGACCGCTTTTCGACGCGGTGTCTCCGGACCTTCCCGTCCGTCTCTCGCCCATCGGGGCGTATTCCCCACCGGCTCGAAGCCTGCTCCCCTTCCTCAGCAGCCCCGATCTGGCCGTCCTGTTCTCTCCTTTCTTCCCCTCCAGCAAATCCTTCCCCGTCTTAGCTTTCCCCTCCCACCAGGTGTCCGAGCTGTCACTTGGAGCCCGAGACCCCCTGGGAAAGCAGGGTGGAAAGGGTCCCTGGGGGAAAGCTATGAGCGCCAAGGAGTCGGGAGCCCCTCGCCAACGTAAGCCTCTCCCCCTCTTCCTCGATGGTGCTTTGCAATCGGTCCTGTCTTTTTGAGGGGCGGGGGGGGGGAAGGAAGGACCCGAAAAGCAGAAGCAGCTTAGCGCAAAAGGAGGGAGGTGGTCTCAGCGAGAAATAGCCTTGCCTGACTTAATAAACTGACGTCGGAAAAACTCGCCAAGGTGAATTCACCAGCCTTGGGAGTTTCTTCCCGTACTGCGATATTTAAAACGGCATTTCCCCACAGCTCAAAGACGTGTGGACTTCGACTCCCAGAATCCCCCTCCCCCAGCATAGAATTCTGGGGGTTGAAGTCCACATGTCTTGAAGTTGCCAAGCTTGGGAAAACTTTGACTTTAAAAAACAAAAACCAGTCTGGTCCTGCATTGCAAAACGGATATCTTTTGGCTAGTCACCTGGAATCCATCCAGATCGCCCTAGATCAGGGCTCTCCAAACTTGGCAAACTTTAAGACTCGTGGACTTCAACTCCCAGAATTCCCCGGCCGCTATGGGGAATTCTGGGAGTTGAAGTCCACGAGTTTTAAAGTTCCCAAGTTTGGAGACCCTGCCCGAGATATGCAGACGAATCCTCAAATCTAACCCGACACTGGCTTTTTCTACGGATCTGGCAAAGTTTTAAACAGACACCAGGAAGAGAAAGTGGGGGGGTGGGAATCCATATCATGGGATGAAGAAAAAGCAGGGGAGGGAGGGGAGGAGGTTAAATAATGAAATAATTCATAAATTATGCCCACAGAGGAGCAAGTTCAGCCTATGAAAGCAGGTTAATTCTTACGTTCTCCACTTTTTCTCTCTCTCTCTCTCTCTTTTTTCCTTTTTACTAGTTCGGCATTCTCAGTCCTTCGCTGGGGTCTCACTCCAAGGATGCCCAGCGAGGGCAGGAGACGCTGTCTCTACACAGCTCCGACAACAGAAAAAAGGTAAGATAGTAGGGAGGTTCGATAAACTGGAAGGAAGGAAGGAGATGATGGATGGGTGGATGGGTGGATGGATGGACGGACAGATGGACGGACGGACAGACAAATAGGTAGAGAAAAGGAAGGAAGGAAGGAAGGAGGGAGGGAGGGAGGGAGGGAGGGAGGAAGATGATAGGTGGGTAGGTAAGTAAGTAGGTAGGTAAATAGGGATAGATGGATGGATGGATGGATGGATAGCCAGACAGACAGACAGACAAACGGGTAGATAGATACACAGATACATAGGTAAGTAGGTAAGGAAGGAAGGGAGATGATAGTTAGGTAGGCAGGTAGGTAGATAGAAAAAAAAGGAAGGGAGGGAGGGAGGGAGGGAGGAAGATGATAGGTGGGTAGGTAGATAGATAGATAGATAGAGATAGAGAGAGAGATAGAGAGAGAGAGAGAGAGAGAGAGAGAGAGAGAGAGAGAGAGAGACCCACAGACCCACAGGTAGATAGGTAGGGAAGGAAGGAAGGAAGATATAGGTAGGTAGACTGATAGACAGACAGACAGACAGAGACATACCGAAATAGATAGATAGATAGATAGATAGATAGATAGATAGATAGATAGATAGATAGATAGATAGAAAGAAGTAGGAAGGAAGGAAGATATGATGGGTAGAGAGACAAGGGGAGAGAGAGAGATAGAGAGAGAAAGAAAGAAAGAAAGAAAGAAAGAAAGAAAGAAAGAAAGAAAGAAAGAAAGAAAGAAGTCTATATGTTAGTATATGTCCTATTCACGTAACCTTTAAACGGGCAAAAAGCTGCGTCTGGGAGCAACCATTTTTGAGCCAAAGGACCTCAAAGGGTTCACTTCACAGAATGCACCCATAGTCTGGGGGTCCAAGACTCCCCCGGAATTGGGACGCTTCCCCCCCAACACTTTCCTTCCAGCGCTGCTGATGGCCGTCAGTGCTTCGGTGGACAAAATCCTGGCTCACTTCAACACCACCCGGAACCTCGTCCAAAAGGTCAGTTCGGCCCTTCGGCCTTTCCCCCCCCCCCCCCGTTTATCCCCACAACCCCCCTGCGAAGTAGGCCGAGCCAAATAAATGCCATCCTCGGGGTGCTGCGATTCAGCTCCACCATTGCAGGCGGTCCCCGACGTAACGACCGCGACGGAGCCCGACATTTTCTGCTGCTAAGCGAGACAGCGGCGAAGTCATCCTTTTTCGAAGGCCCTATCTTTTAACGACCTTCCTGGACTCACCGTTGTTAAGTGGATCCCCGCGGGGAAGGGGTGCGTGTTAGGGGAGTCACACGGTCGTTAAGCGAATACGGCTTCCCCGTTGACTTCTGCTCGTCGCAAAAGGGGATCGCGGCGCGCACACACACACACGATGTTGCGGCCATCATAAATAGGAGCCACGACGGTCATAAGTGTGAAAAACGCCCCAAAGTCACCCTTTTTTTCCGTGCCGCTGTAAATTCGAATGGTCACTAAACAGACTGTCGTAAGTCAAGGACTCGTTGTATGCACAACTGAAGGCGGGTTTCTGATTGGGGCCCAAAACCTGGAGACTTCTGACTTGTGTGTATCTCACGACAGCATGTTGCAGTTCGGTTGGTCGGGGTTCTGCTTGGCCGGAAGCCAAAATTAGGATGATTTTTCCTCCTTGGTTAAAAAGTTGGGTGGGCAGGAAGTTAAGTGTTAATTAGGATATGGCTAATTGGGGTAATTAGCAAAGGGGAGTTATTTGGCTTTTCTCCTGTTGGCACGGTCCTTCCTCCCCTGCACAGGCTCAGCTGGGGGACAGCCAGCTCACCCCCGAAGTGGGGTACCTGGTCTTGAACACGCTCTGCCCCGCCTTGCACGCCCTGGTGGGGGACGGCCTGAAGCCCTTTCAGAAGGACGTCATCACGGGGCACCGTCCCAGTTCTCCGTGGAGCGTCATCGAAGCTTCGGCCAGGCCAGGTAGGTGGTGGTGGTGGTGGGCAGGTTAGAGAAATAGGAGTATTTCTCAGCACAGACCTTATCTCGGTTGGAAAGCTGCCAATCTTTTCCCAAAGGAGGTGCTGTGCAAGGGAAGGCTGGGCACAGAGTCTCTGAGGTTCACGGACAGATCTTCACACTCCTGAAGGAACGAATGAATGAATGAATGAACAAATGAATGAATTGTTTCCTTGTAAAAGCCCACTCCCTCTCTCGTTCCTCGTTTATTTCCTCTGGAAGCATTTCGTGTGGATTATCGTGTGGGGGTGAAAAAGGGAGGGAGGGGAAGAGAAACAGAGGGGCGAGGGTGGGAGAGGAGGAGGAGAGAGAGAGAAGGAGTGAGGGAAGGAGAAAAGGAGAAAAGGAGAGGAGGGTCCTGAACCAATGAAGCGAACGAATCGTCTCCTGCAAGCTCCACTCCCCTTTCGCTCCCTCTTTCATTCCGACTCGTTCGTTTGTGCGAGGGAAAATCTTTTTACCTTTTAATGAGGTTGTTGCAAATTTATCCGATCTGGGTTTTTTCCCCCCCAGGTGTCCACACCAGATCCTTTACCGCCTTATACTGGCGGGTGTCACGGCTGGCCCCACTCCGGAGTAGCCACCAACGTTTCCACGCTTTTATCCTGGGACTTCTGAAGTGAGTCGGGGTGCGAGAATGGAGCAGAGGGGAAAGATTTAAAAGTTGTGGGGGTTTTTCGTTTTCGAAAGAGCTCCCAATTTGGGGGGCAAAAAAGTCCCTCTTATGCGTTAAAAAAAAGGGGAGGGATTTTGCCCAACATCAATTGTCAGCGTTCCAAATAACATCCAAAAGTAAATCGGAGTCCGAGGCAAAAGTTTCCTCAAAGTTCCAATTTATGAAGAGAGCCACGTTGGCACATCTGTGGAAAACCCGAATCTGGAAGCTTCCCAACTTTCCCCCACCCAGTTGAAAGGTGAAGACCTTGCCCCCCACACCCACCAGTCCATCCCATGGTCCCATCTTCCCCTGCCACGCTGGCAGTGCCACCCATCCAGTTCCGGTCAGGTGCAGAGGTGCAGAGACAAAGGATGACCTTGGTTTTCTAGAAAGGAATTTTGTTTTGGCTACATATGTTCTAAGTCCGACTGCGGGCCTGACAGGCAGCCTCTCCTCAAAAGGGATGCGTTTCCTGACCTCTATTGTAAAATGGGAATGCAGATTTCATTAGGCATGTATTAAAGGCCGCTAGAATTGTGTGTGCGCAACACTGGAAGAGTGAAGAGATCGGTTTTGCGCGAGCAAAACGTTTAAAAAATCAGGTGTGATGCGCTGAACGGCCGGCTGATTTTTTTTAGGGATGGGAATTCTGCTCCCCAATTGTTCAATGCTCCTCTTTTATGTCTCTTCCTTAGTTTGAAGCAAGTGGAGGGATGGTTCGCGCAGCTGCAAAGGAACCCAGGTAGGTCAGATTGTGTGTGTGTGTGTGTGTGTGTCTTTTCCAGAAAGAGGGAGGGGGGCTTAGCTGAACATGTCCAAGAAAAAAGGTGGTTTTTAAGAAGAGACTGGATTGGCATTTGTCTGGAATGGCATAAGTAGGGTCTCTTGCTTCGATAGAAGACCCCCAAGGTTCCTTCCAACTCGGTTATTCTGCTATTCTTCTTTTCCTTCCTTCCTTCCTTCCTTCCTTCCTTCCTTCCTTCCTTCCTTCTCCATCACTGGGGGGTTTCAAGAAGAGATTGGACAAACTTTTGTCTGTAATGGGATAGGGTCTCCTACTTGAGCAGAGGTTGAAGACCCCCAAGATCCCGTCCAACTTTTATTCTTCCTTTTGACCTTCCATTCTTCCTTCTCTAAATTTCCCTCTTTTTTGCTTTCCTTCATTTCTTTTTTTTCTCTAAATTTCTTTTCCTTCACTCCTTCCTTCCTTCCTTCCTTTTATGTTAGAAGACCTCCAAGGTCCCTTCCAGCTCTAATATTCTATTATCCTTCTGCCCTTCTTCCTTCTTTCCCTAAATTTCCCTTTCTCTCTGTTTTTGCTTTCCTTCATTTCTTCTTTCTCTACATTTCTCTTCCTTCCTTCCTTCCTTCCTTCCTTCCTTCCTGTTGTATTGGAAGACCTCCAAGGTCCCTTCCAGCTCTAATATTCTATTATCCTTCCTTCCTTCCTTCCTTCCTTCCTTCCTTCCTTCCTTCCTTCCTTCCTTCCTTCCTTCCTTCCCAAGGTTGAGACACAGTGGACTAGCACCTTGATTCCAACTCTCTTCTCTGCTTTTCGTTTTCCCTGCCCTGAGCCATCTCATTACCTTGTTTAAGATGTTCTTCTTCTCCACCGTTTCTGACCTGAGGTTTTCCCCGCCATTTGTATTCCCCCCCCCTCCCAAATGCAGAGCTGATCTCCTCCCTCTACCTGCCCACCGCCTTCCTCCTCCTCAGCCAGCGGTTCTGCCGCCGTTGGGCCGAAGAGCTCCTCCTCCTCCTGCAACCCCTCTCGGTCCTCACCTTCCAACTGGACTTGCTCTTCGAGAACCGCCACCTCCCCGTCGCCCAGCGGAGCAGCCCGTCTCCCGAACCCGAGGCCGGCTGTTGGGAGAGCCCCCGTTTGACCCCGCCGCAGGATTTCTCCGAAGCTCCGCTTCCTTTCGCTGCTTGGGAAGACGGGCTCTTGGCTCCATCCAGCCCTTTCCAAGAATGGCTTCTCCCCCAGAGGCTCCTGGGGTGGAAAGACCGGCTGGCCAGCGCCCTCCGTGGGAACGGCAGCCCGGCCTGGGACCAAGGGGAGAGCCCGGCCCCGGGGCCGAGCAGGTGGACCAAGCTATGGGTGGCCGTGAAGGAGAGCCGGGCTGCAGCCGGAGAGAACGCCGAAGGTGTCTCGGAGATCGGAAAACCGTCCCTGGGCTGCAAGGAGGAAGGCTCGGCGGCCGCGATGGGTACCCCTGAGGCAGGAGAAGTCTATCTGGAAGGAAGCCAAGCGGGCGAGGAGAAAGCAGAGGCGGGAAATGGGAATGAAAGGTGGCTGGGGTGGCTGTTTGGAGCCAATCCTCCTGGGACTTTGAATGAGGTGGATTCGAGTCTACCCCAGTCCAGGTAGGTGATGGTGGTGGTGGGGCTGTTCTCAGCTAGGCTTCCCTCCTCCAAAAAAGCAGGAGGCACATTCCTGGTCCGGGCCAAACCCCTTTTATGGGAAAAAATGTGAATTCCTCTCCTTTGCATTCATTAAAGGCCTAGCAAACAGTCTTTCAAAGGTGGATTTATGACCACCGACCTTATCTCGCTTGGCAAGCTGCCCTGTCAATATTCTCCCAAACGAGGTGCCGTGCGAGGGAAGGCCGGGCGCAGAGTCGTCATGTGTGTGAGGCCAAAGTAGTTTGGCTTTGAGAAGAGGAAAGGGGAAGAAGGGTTGGCTGCCCTGCCTGGAGGCGGCCTCGCTAAGGACTAGAAACTTTCTCTGCCCACATGGGAGAGTTTTGAAATGTGATTCTTCGTTTTAAAAAAAAACCAAAATTCAAAAAATTCAAAGGAATACTTGTTAGTGGACTGGATTGTTTCCGTTTCCCCCCACCCTTAAGACTCCGAGCCTCATCGGACGTTTAGATCCGTGGGGCAATTTCTTCAAGGAATTAATAACTAATATGAGCAATTCAGAACGACCCTGCTTCCTTCTGTGTCTCCGTCTCCAGCAGGCGCCCCTCGAGATGGCTCTGCCCCACTGTTAACACGCTGGGCCTCGCGAGGAAGGGGGCACCGACCCAGAAGGGCTGGCAGGAGGCAGACGGGGAACAGAATCCCCCAGACCCATTAGAGACCTACAAGTAAGTTGGCTTCTTGTTGGGACACATCTCCCCTTCATCCTTTCTCTTCTCCTTTTCTCCCATCTTTTCTTTTCTTCTTCCTTTCTCTTCTCTTCTCCCTTTCTCCCATCTTCTCTTCTCCCCTCCTTCCTTTCTCTTCTTTTCTCTTCTCCCCTTCCTCCTTTCTCTTCTCTTCTCCCCTTCTTCCTTTCTCTTCTCTTCTTCCTTTCTCCCATCTTCTCTTCTCCCCTCCTTCCTTTCTCTTCTCTTCTCCTTTTCTCCCATCTTCTCTTCTCCCCTTCTTCCTTTCTCTTCTCCCTTTCTCCCATCTTCTCTTCTCCCCTCCTTCCTTTCTCTTCTTTTCTCTTCTCCCCCTTTCTCTTCTCTTTTCTCTTCTCCCTTTCTTCCATCTTCTCTTCTCCTTCTTCCTTTCTCTTCTCTTGTCCCTTTCTCCCATCTTCTCTTCTTCTCCCTTTCTCTTCTTTTCTCCCTTTCTCCCATCTTCTCTTCTCCCTTTCTCTTCTCTTCTCCCTTTCTCCCATCATCTTCTCTTCTCTTCTGTTCTCTTGGGGTCCGCCCTGGGTCCTCTGTGGAGAAGGGCGGGATATAAATATAAATAAATTCAAATTCAAATTCTTCTCCTTCTTCCTTTCTCTTCTCTTTTCCCTCTCTCCCATCTTCTCTTCTTCTCTCTTTCTCTTCTTCCTTTCTCTCCCCTTCTCCCTTTCTCCCATCTTCTCTTCTCTTCTCCCCTCCCTTTCTCCCATCATCTTCTCTTCTCCTTCTTCCTTTCTCTTCTCCCTTTCTCCCATCTTCTCTTCTCCTTCTTCCTTTCTCTTCTCTTCTCTTCTCCAGAGCTGTGCGGGCGCTCTGCGACCACGCAGGGGATGCCGCTGGACACCTGGCCTTTTGCAAAGGGGACATCCTGCAAGTGATGGAGACGGTGGACGATGACTGGCTGAAATGCTTCTCCGGAGACCGGCTAGGTCTTGTCCCCGTGGCTTACACTTCCCTGATCATGTGAATGGCGGTCCAAGCCAGCCAGCCAGCCAGCCAGCCAGGCGGAACGAACGAGGGGGGACCCTCCCTCCACAAGGATGGAGGATCGAATTGACCCCCTGCCTCCAAACTGATTTAAAAAAAAATAGCCCACACCCTTAAAAGCATCACCGAGGAAGTTTCCTAGTGCATCCCCCGGGATCGTTTCACACCCACGTCCGAATTTCCCCTCCGAAGTTCTGAGCTCTCGAAATTTCTCGAAATCTGGGGACTCTTCAACTGGCCCATCCTCCCCCGTCGGAAGCTGGACGGGGATGATGGGGTATCGCAGGAAACCTGGGGTGTTGCGTATTGGAGGGGGAAGCTGGAAGTTCTGGAAACTTCTGGTTTTGTTCGCCACTCGTGTCTGCTGCACAGGCTCCCGAACGACGGTCTTTCCCGTAATGTGTATATTGCATATATCTGTGTACATATAGAGAAATGGGATATATACATATATATATATATATATAGATATATAATTTAATCTTTTCGGTTGGTCATAGCTCTGTTGCTTCTAAAGGAAAACCTCCTTTCATATTGATTAATCAGAATCTTGGCTTCCAATGGACGCTTCTCCTCTGATTCTTCCGGTTATTATTATTTTAAAGTCCTCCCGGCCTTCAAACAACGAAACTCAAAAGCGTCCAGGTAGTCCTCGAATTACAACGGCTCACTTAGTGACTTAGCAGCACTGAAAAACCGTGACTGACCATCTTTTTTTTCACACCTACGACCGTTGCAGCACACATACACCCCCGATCAGAATCTGGACGCTTGGTAACGGACTCGGTGCCTATGACGGCCGCAGCGTCCCCCCCGCGACAACGGAGGGAGGCGGATTCGCTTAACGACTGCGTGGCTGACTTCCGAAAGGGCCAGGGATTGGCTTAACCACGGTGGGAAGAAAGGTTGTAAAATTTCCTCGGCCAGGGGAATTTTCGGGCTCAGTTGTGGTCGTTAAGTCGAGGACCTGTCTGTATTGTTAGGGTTTAACTGGAAGAGAAGTCTCTAAGGAGCCTAATGTTTAATTCTTCTTATTATTATTTTTGCACGCTCTGTCGATTCATTCCTTCTAGAACCAGCCCTCTTATTGCTTTCTGGAAGGCCACTTGTACACTGGAGAGGGAAATAAAAATATTGTTCAGACAATCTATTGGTGAGCCAAGTTGCACGCCGCACACTCTGTTGGTTAGGAAGCAGCGGTGGCCCATTGGGAGAATTTTGAATTAAGTTGCCTTTTTCCTCTGTTGGGATGTTTTTTTGAGAAATTAAGTCTTAATTCAGATTTGGGATCACAGAGATGTGTCTTCGGCTCCCCCTGGTGGCGCAAGGTGAAAACAACACCTTTGGAAAATTATGCAGAAGTTTTGAAAGTCTCAAATTTGGGTCACTTGGATTTTTCACTCTCAGAATTCCCCAGCTGGGTGGGGTTCAATTGCCAGAATCCCCCAGTCAGAATGCTTTAAGATGGGTGGGGTTCAATTCCCAGAATCCCCCAGTCAGAATGCTTTAAGATGGGTGGGGTTCAATTCCCAGAATCCCCTAGTTCGCATCTTTAAGATGGGTGGATTTCAGCTCCCAGAATCCTTCGGCCAGCTGCTTTAACATGGACTTCAGTTCCCAGAATTCCCCAGCTACCATGCTTTAATACGGGTGGACGTCAACTCCCAGAATTCCCCAGCTGTCATACTTTGCAACTGTCCCGACTTATGACCAAATTGTGGGCTTAAGGTCAGAGGCCGAAGATGACCTGTGGTTGTGTCTTTTTTTTAAACCTTCGCAACCGTTAAGGTGTGTGGACTCCAACTCCCAGAATTCTCCCAGCCGTCCGGTTCAACCCCGCCCTTCTCCAACTCCCAGGCTCAATCATCCCTTGTTTAAATTAATTAATTTAATTAAATTTATTTAGATTTATAGAACCGCCCTTCTCCATCGAAATGGACCCAGGAAATTAAAATCGATAAATAACAATAAATACAGAAGAATTAAGAATAAATTAAACTAAAAGCCTGTGCTAAAAATCCCAATTAAAATTCTAAAATGCATTTACTCATTGGCTAAGTTAGGCTGGCTTGATGGAACAGGTAAGTCTTAAGTGAGCGGCGAAAGAGGGGAAGGTCTGTGATGGTCCGAAGTTCGGGGGGGGTAGGTCGTTCCAGAGGGATGGCCCAGCCACTGAGAAGGCCCTCCCCCTGGGCACCGCTAGCCGGCATTAAATTAAATTAATTAAATTTAAATTACAGCTTCAATCTTCAAGGCGCGCAAACCCACCCCCAATTCTCCACATCTGCAAGACGCATCGCTGACATCGCAAAAGGTGGATTGCAAAAGGAAGTGTGTCTGATTGACAGCTCTAACCACTAGTCGGGGCCACCAAATCCGCCACGTCTCTCCCCCAAACCACGAATCTGTTTCCTGAAATGTCCCAATTTCTCCCAATATTTGTCACTTTTGGTCCCGGCTTCCAAAACCACCCCTGGGAGATTTTGATTTCCGACTTAGTTAGTTCTCGACTTACAGCAGTTCCGGCACAGGAAAAAAAGTACCATTTCCCCCACTTACGACTGTTATAGCATCCCGCCTCCCCTGGCCATGTGATCAAAAGACGCTTGGCAACTGACTCGTCTTTACGACGGTCCCGAAATCCCCTCTTGCGACCTCCTGAGGGGGAAGCCAGATTCCGTTCTTCACTTAAGAACGAGGGGGAAGCCAACCACTTTCCTCACTTAACAACGGTGGGCAAGAACTCCCACCCTAATAATAATAATAATAATTTATTATATTTATAAACCGCCCCCTCTCCCCGAAGGGACCCTGGGGCAAAAGTGAACACGTTCCTCGCTTAGCCACCTCCATTGCGGTCGTAAGGGCGAGGACCACCTGTAATGAGGCTGCTAACGGCAGGGCTCCAAGAAATAACCCCTCCCCTCCCCAAAGTGAGGTCAAAGGGCAGCGAAAAATGGAAAAGGAGGGGAGGGGAATTTGGCCAACGCCGAGAGAAAAAAGAATACCCTGAAACTGCAAAATAAGAAACATGGAGGTTGTGTTTTTTCCATTTAATACTAGAATCTCTCAATATTTGAGATGCAGGCTCGTTTTGTTTTTTTTATGCAATTACATCCAATGTTAAAATTGGTAATACATAATTTACAAAGATTAACATCAAACAATGGTCTATTTAGATATGCTTTTGTAAAAAGGAAATATATTAGCAGCAATTCTTCTCCGTGGCCATGCAGGCTCGAGAAGAGTTTTGTTATCTCCACTTCGCCAAAAAAATGTAGTGCTTTTCGTTTTTCTTTCTTTCTTTCGTTTTTTCTTTCTTTCTTTTTAATTTTTCGCTGGGCTTTCTTTCTTTTTCATCAGCCGATCGGGGTTGGCTTTTTTTTTTTTTTTTTTTTTTGGTCTGGTCTTCCTTTCAAAAGTTTTCATACAAAAGAATTATTTCCTTCCCTCCCCACTCCAACCAATTTTCCCCTCAATTTTATTTTAGTTAAGTTTCCTCCTGAAAAAGTCAGCCATTCTCCTCCGAGTATTTTTTTTATAAAAAGAAAACAAAGCCCAAAATAAGAATAAAAACATCTTTTAAAAAGAAGAAAAAAAGGAAAAGAGGTGGAGGGGGGAAGCCAACACAAATTCTTCTTTTCTGCTTTTCCTAGAATTTGATTGTCTAAAAAACCATCGGCTTTTGTCTTTTTATCGATTTCGCTTATTTCTTTTCGATCCCCCCCAAAAAAGAAAGATGTCTCCCTTTTCTTTTAAAAAACAAAAATGGCAAAGGGTGTTTATTTTTATTTTTTTTAGTGTCTCATATCTCACGTTGCCTGGGCAGGCTTGAAAATTTTTTATTTTTTAAAAAAATCAACATTATTCTTCTCCGCTCTGTCGTCAGCAACATTGAACATTATTATTATTATTTTCTCTTTAAAAAGGACTTTTGTTTTTAAACTTCTTCTTTTTTTAGTGTTTGACACCATTTCGAGAACCAAAAAAAAAAAAAAAAAAAGAGGGGAAAAAAATCCCGCTCGCTCACATTTTTAAACTCGGCGCAACTCAAAAAAAACAAAACAAACAAAAAAGACCACCCCGAATTATTGTTTCTCGGCCCCCCACCCAAAAACACCCCTTATTTTTAAAACATGCGATTTTTGGGGGGTTCATCCCGCACGACACAAACGTTGAGTATCACATACTCTCTGAGTCCTGCTATACAATTGCTTCTCTACAAGTAAGAAAATATTCCAAACGGTTATTTTTTTGTCTTCTCTTTTTGTCTTCTGTTGTGGTTTTTTTTTTTCTCCTTTCGTAATAAAATATTTTTTTTTCTTTTTGCGCCGCGAAGGGCCGTCGTTATTCCCCGCCCCCTTTCCCTCCTCTCGTTTGATCTCCATAAAACCCCCTCTCTCTTTCCCCATTTCCAACCCCCACCCTCCCGCCCCCCATCATCAAACCCGTTGAAATCCTCAGGTTTTATGAATGGAATGGCGCCTTGGTTGTCGTTGTTTTGTGTGTGTGAGTGTGTCTTTTTTTCTCCGTTGTGGTTTCGAAACTAAGATCAAAACGAGGATTCGATAGACGACGAGGAAAATGTACAGTGGCTGGACGAAACGTCGGTCCGTCCAGAAGGAACGTGGAGAAAGAGAGAGAGAGAGAAAGAGAGACAGAGAGAGAGAGAGAAAGAGACAGAGAGAGCATATTGCTTTACAATCACACGAGAAAAATAAAATAAAAAATAAAAATAAAGGAAAAGGTTAAGATATATACAACTTGGCACATTTAAAAAACAGGATTTTTGTTTATAAGGACACCAAAAAACAGGACCAGAATATGCATGTGGACGACAAAGAGCGGGAAGCCACGTTAAAGAGCCAGTGTAAAAAAAAACACAAAAAACCCCCTCCCATTTTGGGGGGGTGGAAGAAAGGGGGGGGGTGTTGGTGTTGCAGAAAGTTTGATTCCCCCCCCCCCCGCGTGAAAATTCTGGAGTTTCGCAGCAAACCAGAAGGGGGGAGGAAAAAGAAGAAAAATGAACAAGCAACGCCGCCGCCCCCCCTCAAAATTCATCTGTCGTTGTCCAGTGGGTGTGTCTTCCATGATTTTTTAATTTTATCCCCCCACCTTTTGTTCCTGGCCGAAGAGGCGGAGTGCGAAATACACGGCCTCTTTAAGAGGCAGGCGCTTGGAAAAGCTGTACAGTTTTGTCTTTCGAAATTAAAAAGCAGGGAGGAAGAAGAAGAAAAAACCAAAAAGGAAAAAAAAATCAAAAAGGAAAAAAAACAAAAACCAACTCCAAAAGTAGTGTCATCGGCGGCGGACGTCATCTCGACGAGCGGTTGAGACGGACGCTCGCTCGGAAATACTGTTTCCACGGTTCGTGTAGTGAAGAGGGTATATTTCCACCTCCCCCTCTTCCTCCTCCTCCTCCTTCCCGTATCGTCGGGGCGTTTTCCCGCCCTCCCAATTTTTTTCTTTCTTTCCGCGGGACGCCACGGGAGGATGACAGCTCGGTACGAAAAGGGGGAGGCAGGAGAGAAAAAGGCCATTTAAAAAAAAAAAAAAGAGGAAGGGAAGAAAGGAAGGAAGGAAGAGGAAAGGGGGAAAAAAGAGAGAGAGAAAGAGGGGAGGAAAAAATGGGTGCTTTTTTCTGAGCCCGGAACCTGCTTTTTTTTCCCTTTTTTTTTTAAATGTCTCTGATGGAGGAGGAGGGGAAAAAGAATTTAAAATTAAAATTAAGCGCAGCGTCCGGCGTCGTCCGTTTCCGCCCTCCCCCCCTCCTGAAGTCCTGTCCTCTCTTGGGATGCACAACGTGGAACCCAAGTGCTTTTGAAAACTCAACTGTGGTTCCCCGGAGGGGGCTAGAGGGGTGGGTGGGCAATCCGTAGGAATGCGACGCCTCCTGGGTGTGCAAAATGTGTCCGGCAGGGAAATTCTTCCCCCGTCTTGCTCCGGGGGTGGGGGGGGATGTCCTGTCAGAGACAGGTTTTTTTTTTTTTTTTTTAATACATAGGTATATATATATTTTTGCAAGATGCTTTAAGGGAGGCTTTGATCCTGGATAATTTCCTGGATTTAAGGAAAGGGAAGGACCGACGAGGTGCACCGGGGGGGCGGGGGGAAGGAGGCAGCAGACACCTGCCCCCCCCCCCCGCCTGCTTTCCTAGGCGACGCTTCGACGCTCCCTCTGGGCCGTGGGATGGGGCAGGGGGATAAAAATAATAAATTAAACATTAAAACGGCGAGCGTCCCTCTCCCCGGAGGAGAGGGGCTTTTTCCTTAGTACCTTAAGAGGACCGAGAAGACATGGCTGGCTCCCCCTTCTCCTTCCCCGGGGAGGTGCCGAAGGCCGGACGCTCCTGCGGGATGGGTGGGTGGGTGCGTGGGTGGGTGGGAGGGGGCTTGCCTGCCCAAGTGCAGGGTCTAAGTGCTACAGAACCGTTTCGTCAGTTTCCTTCTGCTCGGCTGGACCAACTGTTGCTTCCTCCGGGAGGGCCGAGAGACGCTGGAGGGTCCCCCCAAAATCCGGCCCGGCTGTCAGTCTTTTAACGCCCCGCCGCCGAAGGACTGGACGAACTGCAAGATGACGCACACCTTGGCTTGAAGGGGGCCGAAGAGGGGAGGCGGGCGGTGCGTTGGGGGGGTGGGCGGGGGGAGGAGAAAAACACACGACGCAGGTTCACTTCCTGCAGCTGGTCTCCGGGAGGAGGAGGGTGCGACGTCGCAGTTTTCTTCCGGAACCTTCCTCCAACAGGTAGGTGACGTCGATGGCTGCATGGAAGGGGGAGGGGTGGGGGAGGGGAGAGGAAGCGGAGAGACAGAGAGGAAAAGTTAGGGTTGTAAGCCAGTGGGATGAACAGCACAACAGTCGTTTCGGTGTTTGTTTGTGTGGAAATACACAAAAGGATTCCACATTGGAGTGGAAAGGGGGCTGGAGGGTCCAGCTGGCATTTTTGAGACCGTTTTCAGAGCAGGGACTCTTCCGGAATACAGAAGAGCAGAGCTGGAAGGGCACCTTGGAGGTCTTCTAGTCCAACCCCCCCGCCCAAGCAGGAGACCCTCTACCATTCCAGACCAACGGTTGTCGCCAATCTCTTCTGTGATGGTGAAGGGAGGGAGGGAGGGAAGGAAAAGGAAGGAGAAAGAAAGGAAGGAGGAAGGGAGGGAAGGGGGAGAAGGAGAGAGGGAAGGAGTAAGGAGTGATGAGAGAGAGAGGGATGGATGGATGTTGGAAAGAAGGAAGGGAGAAAGGAAGGAAGGAAATGGAGGAAGAAGGAAGGGAAACTAAAATAGAGGAAGGAAGGAAGAAAAAGGAAGGAAGGAAAAGGAAAGAAAAGGAAGGAAGGAAGGAAAAGAAAGGAAAGAAGGAAGGAAGGAAGGAAAAGGAAGGAAGGAAAAGGAAAGAAAAGGAAGGAAGAAAAAGGAAGGAAAGAAGGAAGGAAGGAAGAAAAAGGAAGGAGGGAAAAGGAAAGAAAAGGAAGGAAGGAAAAGGAAAGAAAAGGAAGGAAGGAAGGAAGGAAGGAAAAGGAAGGAAAGAAGGAAGGAAGGAAGGAAGGAAAAGGAAAGAAAAGGAAGGAAGGAAGGAAAAGGAAGGAAAGAAGGAAGGAAGGAAGGAAAAGGAAGGAAGGAAAAGGAAAGAAAAGGAAGGAAGAAAAAGGAAGGAAAGAAGGAAGGAAGGAAGAAAAAGGAAGGAGGGAAAAGGAAAGAAAAGGAAGGAAGGAAAAGGAAAGAAAAGGAAGGAAGGAAGGAAGGAAAAGGAAGGAAAGAAGGAAGGAAGGAAGGAAGGAAAAGGAAGGAAGGAAAAGGAAAGAAAAGGAAGGAAGTAAAAGGAAAGGAAAGGAAGGAAGGAAGGAAGGAAAAGGAAAGAAAAGGAAGGAAGGAAGGAAAAGGAAGGAAAAGGAAGGAAGGAAGGAAGGAAAAGGAAGGAAAGAAGGAAGGAAGGAAGGAAGGAAGGAAAAGGAAGGAAGGAAAAGGAAAGAAAAGGAAGGAAAGAAAAGGAAGGAAGGAAGGAAGGAAGGAAGGAAGGAAGGAAAAGGAAGGAAGGAAAAGGAAAGAAAAGGAAGGAAGGAAGGAAGGAAGGAAGGAAGGAAAAGGAAGGAAGGAAAAGGAAAGAAAAGGAAGGAAAGAAAAGGAAGGAAGGAAGGAAGGAAGGGAAACTCACCATTTTTTCCTGGGATTCGCTCTAAGAGGGCGAGGAGGATTTGGTTCAGCCGCTCCCGCTGCAGGTGCCGCCGTTCTTCGGGGCTGCAAGGCTCCCTGGGCTCAGGGCTGCCCTCCTCCTCGGCCTTTTTCTCCAGCTCCACGTTCTCCAGGGGAGGGGCCTCCTTCTCGGGCTCCTCCACTTGGGCCGGGGGCTCTCCAGGAGGGGGCTCGGGGTTGGCGACGGCCTCTTCGGGCAGGGCGAGAGGCTCCTCCTCCTGAGGGAGGTCTTTATTTTGGGACTTGGAGCGGTCGGACTTCCAAGATGACCTGGAGGGAGGGAGACAAAAGGGAGGAAGAACGGAATAACTGAGCTGGAAAAGGGGCCTTGGAGGTCTTCTAGTCCAACCCCCCTGCTCAGGCTGGAGAGCCTATCCAATTCCAGACACGTAGCTTTTCCAATCTCTTCTTTAAAAGCCTCCAGTGATGAAGAAGGAAGGAAGAAAGGAAGGAAGGAAGGAAGGGAGGAAGGAAGGAAAAGAATAGCAGAATAACTGAATTAGAAGGGACCTTGGAGGTCTTCTAGTTCAACTCCAGGCTTAGGCAGGAGACCCTATCCCGTTTCAGACAAATGACTGTCCAATCTCTTCATAAAAACCTTCAGTGATGGGGAAGGAAAGGAGGGAGGGAAGGAAGGAAGAATAAAAGTTGGAAGGGACCTTGGAGGTCTTCTAGTCCAACCCCTTGCTCACGTAGGAGACCCTATCCCATTACAGGCAAAGGATGGTCCAATCTCATCTCGAAAACCCCCAGTGATAAAGAAGGGAGGGAGGGAGGGAGGGAGGGAGGAGAAAAGGAAAGGAAAGAAGAATAGCAGAATAACCGAGCTGGAAGGGACCTCGGAGGATTAAAATCAGACTCCAAAGTTGGGGAAAAGCAAGTCGGAATTCGGTTTCCTGGCCTGCACTACCTCAAAGGGCTGCTGTGAAGATCTTTTCACAACGACCCTCCAGGGGACTCACCTGCCTCCGTTCCTCTTGTAGTTGTCTGGTACGTAGTGAGGCTGAAATGAGAAAAAAAAGGAAAAGCAAAGAGTCAATGCCCAGGGTGAATTGAGGCCCATTGTTGTGGTTGGGTAGGAACCTGGGCCAGTCGTGGAGTCTGGGGAAGGCTCTGAGGAGGGCTCTGTGTCGGAGGCCAGGGCCGTCTGACAGTTATCAGCTGCCTTCGGAGTCAGGCATGTGAGGCAGAAGAACAGCTGGAGCCTGTTCCCAGTGGGCGCATGCGCAGAGTGGCCAGACGAAGGGAGCAGCTAAAGAACAGGGGTCGATTTGGGATTAAAGCCACAGGTGGAGGATGAAGGGCCCCTCCCAGAGGAAATAAAAGAGGAGCGACTGGGGATTGGAGTTTGCAGGAGACCATTCGTTCGCTTCATTGGTTCGTGACTCTCCGAGAGACTCCTGGCCAAGTTTTACAGATATCTGGCCTGGCCGGTCTCCAAGCCAGGTAAGGTCTGTGACCGTAAATCCTCCCTTGAAAGACTTTGCTGGAGGGGAAGGAGCAGAATTCGCAGGGAATGAAGAAAAGGGGTTTTTGTCGGGACCGGAGGGGCTCCTTGGCCGGGGAGGGTCCGTTGTGCTTACCGAGAAGTCTCTCTTGGGGGCCAGCCGTTTGGGGAAGTGGTCGAAGGCGTAGGATTTGGTGCAAACCGGATAGCGGTTCCGGTGGATTTTGTAGAAGAGATGGGCCGACTTGTCCAGCCGGTAATCGCAGATGTAGACGTCCGGCTCCTTCGCCCCTTTGGGTCTCCCTGAAAAGGGGGAAGGGAGAGAGGCTCTCAAGGTTGCTCTCAGCCAGCAGCCCTTCCTTTGACTGGGGGGTGGGTGGGTGGGTGGGTGGGAGCCCTTTGTCTGAAACGATCTAGGGCAGGAGTTAGGGTCCTCCCAATTGCCCGCCCTTCCTTCCTTCCTTCCTTCCTTCCTTCCTTCCTTCCTTCCTTCCTTCCTTCCTTCCTTCCTTCCTTCCTTCCTTCCTTCCTTCTTTCCTTCCTTCCTTCCTTCCTCCCTCCCTCCGTCCCTCCCTTTGGGATCTGTCCGACTTGCCTTTGCAGTAGGTGTAGAGATCCAGCACGCAGCAGGTCCCCACCACGGCCTCCAGCGGGATGATCTCGTACAGCGGCACCCGGAAGAGCTCGTTGTGGTAGAACTTGCGGGAGGGCGAGTGGTGGGTTTCGTGCGGGCGGAAGTAGTGGTGGCCGAAGGCGAATCGTTCCCCCCTGCAGGAAGGCGAGAAGGAAAGGGGGGGTTCCCCACCCTGTCAAGCCACTGCGCTCAAAGAGGAAAAGGCTTCTCTGGGCAACCAATCCTGACTTACAAGGGTTTGGTTTTTTTTAAAAAATTTAAACTCAAGAGTTCGTGGCTGATCGCTGCTCTAAGGGAACGTTTCTCAGTTTTAGCAACTTTAAGAGGAGTGGGCTTCAGCTCCCAGAATCCCCCAGTTTGCATGCTTTAAGAGGGGTGGGCTTCCACTCCCAGAATCCCTCAGTCAGAATACTTTAAGAGGGGTGGGCTTCAACTCCCAGAATCCCTCAGTCAGAATACTTTAAGAGGGGTGGGCTTCCACTCCCAGAATCCCCCAGTTTGCATGCTTTAAGAGGGGTGGGCTTCCACTCCCAGAATCCCTCAGTCAGAATACTTTAAGAGGGGTGGGCTTCAACTCCCAGAATCCCTCAGTCAGAATACTTTAAGAGGGGTGGGCTTCCACTCCCAGAATCCCCCAGTTTGCATGCTTTAAGAGGGGTGGGCTTCAACTCCCAGAATCCCTCAGTCAGAATACTTTAAGAGGGGTGGGCTTCCACTCCCAGAATCCCCCAGTTTGCATGCTTTAAGAGGGGTGGGCTTCCACTCCCAGAATCCCCCAGCCAGGATGCTTTAAGATGCGAGAGACGAAAAGATCCGACTTATTTTTTTCCCCCCTGGAGGAAGACGTGGAAAAAAGAACAACTCACTTCTCATTTTTCCACAGCTTCTCGATCCGGAAGATATCCAGCCTCTCGCGGTTGATGTGGGACAGCAGGCGGTACGACTGTCGGACTGGGTGGCCGTCGGGGGTCCTCCGGCTGTCTCGCATCAGGTAGACGCAGTCTCCTGCGGGCGGAAAGCAGAGGAGGGAAGCCTCAAATACACCAGCAGGGGGCGTAAGGGTGGTGGGGGTGGGGAAACCCCACCAGGAGAAGCGCGAGAAATAATCCCCCAAAGACATTTGAACATCCCGAAAGATATTTCGGAAAGTGGGCTGCCTGCCCCACGCAACCCTCCTGGCTGCCTCTCTCTCACCCAACACACACCTTGGCGTAACAAGAGATCGTCCCGTAACAGGCAGATGAAGTAAACGCAGCCCGGTTGGGTGTAATGAGGCCGGGGAATCATCGGTACCTCCTAAGGGAAGAGGAGAGAGATATTGAGGGGGAATGACATAAAAGAGAAACCTTTCCAAACCCTTTAGGAATTCTTCTCCAAGGTGGTTCAAAGTTGTGGTTGAAGCGGCAGGCTAGGAAAGGGGAGTTCTAGTCCTGCCTTAGGCATGAAAGCCAGCTGGGTGACTTTGGGCCAATCACCAGGAGTTCTAGTCCTGCCTTAGGCATGAAAGCCAGCTGCGTGACTTTGGGCCAATCACCAGGAGTTCTAGTCCTGCCTTAGGCATGAAAGCCAGCTGGGTGACTTTGGGCCAATCACCAGGAGAATGGGAGTTCTAGTCCTGCCTTAGGCATGAAAGCCAGCTGGGTGACTTTGGGCCAATCACCAGGAGAATGGGAGTTCTAGTCCTGCCTTAGGCACGAACGCCAGCTGGGTGGCTTTGGGTCAATCACCAGGAGACTGGGAGTTCTAGTCCTGCCTTAGGCATGAAAGCCAGCTGGGTGACTTTGGGTCAATCACCAGGAGACTGGGAGTTCTAGTCCTGCCTTAGGCATGAAAGCCAGCTGGGTGACTTTGATCCAATCACCAGGAGAATGGGAGTTCTAGTCCTGCCTTAGGCACGAACGCCAGCTGGGTGGCTTTGGGTCAATCACCAGGAGACTGGGAGTTCTAGTCCTGCCTTAGGCATGAAAGCCAGCTGGGTGACTTTGGGTCAATCACCAGGAGAATGGGAGTTCTAGTCCTGCCTTAGGCATGAAAGCCAGCTGGGTGACTTTGGGTCAATCACCAGGAGAATGGGAGTTCTAGTCCTGCCTTAGGCATGAAAACCGTCTGGGTGACTTTGGGTCAATCACCAGGAGAATGGGAGTTCTAGTCCTGCCTTAGGCATGGAAGTCGGCTGGGTGACTTTGGGTCAATCACCAGGAGAATGGGAGTTCTAGTCCTGCCTTAGGCATGAAAGCCAGCTGGGTGACTTTGGGTCAATCACCAGGAGATGGGAGTTCTAGTCCTGCCTTAGGCATGAAAGCCAGCTGGGTGACTTTGGGTCAATCACCAGGAGATGGGAGTTCTAGTCCTGCCTTAGGCATGAAAACCGTCTGGGTGACTTTGGGTCAATCACCAGGAGACTGGGAGTTCTAGTCCTGCCTTAGGCATGAAAGCCAGCTGGGTGACTTTGGGTCAATCACCAGGAGAATGGGAGTTCTAGTCCTGCCTTAGGCATGAAAGCCAGCTGGGTGACTTTGGGTCAATCACCAGGAGAATGGGAGTTCTAGTCCTGCCTTAGGCATGAAAGCCAGCTGGGTGACTTTGGGTCAATCACCAGGAGAATGGGAGTTCTAGTCCTGCCTTAGGCATGAAAGGCAGCTGGGTGACTTTGGGTCAATCACCAGGAGACTGGGAGTTCTAGTCCTGCCTTAGGCATGAAAGCCAGCTGGGTGACTTTGGGTCAATCACCAGGAGAATGGGAGTTCTAGTCCTGCCTTAGGCATGAAAGCCAGCTGGGTGACTTTGGGTCAATCACCAGGAGAATGGGAGTTCTAGTCCTGCCTTAGGCATGAAAGCCAGCTGGGTGACTTTGGGTCAATCACCAGGAGAATGGGAGTTCTAGTCCTGCCTTAGGCATGAAAGCCAGCTGGGTGACTTTGGGTCAATCACCAGGAGAATGGGAGTTCTAGTCCTGCCTTAGGCATGAAAACCGTCTGGGTGACTTTGGGTCAATCACCAGGAGACTGGGAGTTCTAGTCCTGCCTTAGGCATGAAAACCGTCTGGGTGACTTTGGGTCAATCACCAGGAGAATGGGAGTTCTAGTCCTGCCTTAGGCATGAAAGCCAGCTGGGTGACTTTGGGTCAATCACCAGGAGAATGGGAGTTCTAGTCCTGCCTTAGGCATGAAAACCGTCTGGGTGACTTTGGGTCAATCACCAGGAGACTGGGAGTTCTAGTCCTGCCTTAGGCATGAAAGCCAGCTGGGTGACTTTGGGTCAATCACCAGGAGAATGGGAGTTCTAGTCCTGCCTTAGGCATGAAAGCCAGCTGGGTGACTTTGGGTCAATCACCAGGAGAATGGGAGTTCTAGTCCTGCCTTAGGCATGAAAGCCAGCTGGGTGACTTTGGGTCAATCACCAGGAGAATGGGAGTTCTAGTCCTGCCTTAGGCATGAAAGCCAGCTGGGTGACTTTGGGTCAATCACCAGGAGAATGGGAGTTCTAGTCCTGCCTTAGGCATGAAAACCGTCTGGGTGACTTTGGGTCAATCACCAGGAGACTGGGAGTTCTAGTCCTGCCTTAGGCATGAAAGCCAGCTGGGTGACTTTGGGTCAATCACCAGGAGAATGGGAGTTCTAGTCCTGCCTTAGGCATGAAAGCCAGCTGGGTGACTTTGGGTCAATCACCAGGAGAATGGGAGTTCTAGTCCTGCCTTAGGCATGAAAGCCAGCTGGGTGACTTTGGGTCAATCACCAGGAGAATGGGAGTTCTAGTCCTGCCTTAGGCATGAAAGCCAGCTGGGTGACTTTGGGTCAATCACCAGGAGAATGGGAGTTCTAGTCCTGCCTTAGGCATGAAAGCCAGCTGGGTGACTTTGGGTCAATCACCAGGAGAATGGGAGTTCTAGTCCTGCCTTAGGCATGAAAGCCAGCTGGGTGACTTTGGGTCAATCACCAGGAGAATGGGAGTTCTAGTCCTGCCTTAGGCATGAAAACCGTCTGGGTGACTTTGGGTCAATCACCAGGAGAATGGGAGTTCTAGTCCTGCCTTAGGTACAAAAGCCAGCTGGGTGACTTTGATCCAATCACCAGGGGATGGGGGAGTTCTAGTCCCGCCTTAGGGACGAAAGCCAGCTGGGTGTCTAGGGGCCAGTCCCTCCCTCTCTCTCAGCCCAACCCATCTTGGTTGTGATTGTGGGGGAAAGTCGGAGGAGGAACTATTGTGTGTGTTCACAGCACGGAGCTCCTCCTCTCTCTTGCTCTCTGTCTCTTTCTACTTAAAGGCACTTACCCGATCCACTATGCGCAACTCGCACTGTTCGCACATATAGTGCTCGACGTCTGAGTTCACACCCATGCAGTCGCAGTGCTGCCAAACCTGCAAGAAAAAAGGGAGGACTCAGGAAATGCCGAGAAAGAAATCTTGGCTCCGTAGAGGCGGGGGAATTTTTTTTTACATATTATAGGGAAAAAAACACCCCAAAAGAGAACATAATCCCCCTGGTTAGAAACTCTGGAATATTCCCTGGCTAATTTCAGCCAAAGTTAGCAGTAGTGACCTAACCGGAGTAATGAAACAGCAAGAGAAGGCGACTGCAATTTTGCAAACTTCAGGGTTTCCCCAAAAGTGGCCACTCTTAAGATCCCTGCATGTTGTGGTCGGACAAGTGAGGAGGTTGGGGAGGAACACGGGACGGTCCTGGGGGCCGAGGAAAGCTCAGATGAGGGCTCTGCGTCAGGAGGCAGAGAGGGGGGGCTAGACAGCAGCAGGGCAGAGGAACAGCTGGAGCCGTTCCCGGAGTGCGCATGCGCAGAGCTGCCAGAAGAGAACTCAGAAAGCAGGGTCGACTTGGGAGTAAGGCCCCACCTTGGAGGGGATTGGCCCCTCCCAGAGGAAACAAAAGAGGGGCAAATGGGGAGGGGGGCTTTTGCAGGAAACAATTAGTTCCTTCGGTCGGTTCAAGAGTGGGAAGTTCTGTTTGTGACTGTAAGAGACTCTGTGCCAAGTTTGGCTTTGCCCTGCGGTTGGAAACTAGTTATCTGGCAGCTCGCCAAGCGAGATGAGGTTCGTGTGGATAAACATTCCTTTGAAAGACTGTTTGCTGAGTCTTGCTGACTGGGAATGAAAGGAATTCACAGTCGTGGTTAATAAAAGACGTTTTGCAGGGACCAAGACTCTGCTTCTTGCTTTCTAAGGAAGCCTGGGACAGAACACTGGACTTCAACTCCCAGAATTCCGGGAGTTGAAGCCTAGGCATCTTAAAGCGGGCAAGATTGGGAAACCCGTTTTAGATCCAGTCCATGGGGTGAATTTCCTCTATTTTCGGAGCGGAGAACCTGCCCCTCTTTCTCCTGAGGGTCCGGGCAGAGCAGGGACCCTTCGGGGCTCCTCACCATGCACTTGTCGCACTGGATCATCAGCCCTTCGTCTTTGTACAAGCCGCAGATGCAACGGATGACGTCTTCGTCCTTCTCGTGCCCGCTCTCCTTCTCGCACAGGGAGGTCTCGCTGCTGTCCGCCTCGCTGGCCGTCTCGCCCACGATCTCGTCAATCTGAGCGGCCGCTTCGTGACGGGCGTTGTAGTAGGCTTTCCGCAGCCGGCAGACGTCCCGCCCGATCGGAGATTTGCGGCCGTAGTATTTCTGCAGGGGGAAAAAGGAGAAAAGGAAAGGAAGGGGTGGGTGGGGAGAGAAGACGGGCGGTCATCTCCTCTGTGGGAACTTCCAGGATTTAACGCGGTCGTGAAATTCTAGGGTTGGCTCGTGTCAAGTTAGACTAGTATTTATAGACTGGGCAGGTGACATTGGGTGGGCTTCAACTCCCAGAATCCCCCAGTCAGCAGGGGAAGATGAGTGGGCTTCAACTCCCAGAATGTCCCAGCCTGCATGCTTTAAGAGGGGTGGACTCCAACTCCCAGAATCTCCCAGTTTGCATGCTTTAAGAGGGGTGGAGTCCAACTCCCAGAATCCCCCAGTCAGCAGGGGAAGATGGGTGGGCTTCCACTCCCAGAATGTCCCAGCCTGCATGCTTTAAGAGGGGTGGAGTCCAACTCCCAGAATCCCCCAGTCAGCAGGGGAAGATGGGTGGGCTTCCACTCCCAGAATCCCCCAGCCTGCATGCTTTAAGAGGGGTGGGCCTCCACTCACAGGCTGGCTGGGGAATTCTGGGAGCCAATGCCCCCCTATCTTAAAAGTTGCTGATCTCGTGAAATATTCGTGATGGCTGCAACGTTATTCCCAGTGCCGAAGCGAGAAATCAAACAGAGGCGGGAACCTTTGGGAACGGAGGTTTTGGGAGTGTGTGTGTGTGTGTGTGTGTGTGTGTGTGTGTGTGTGTGTGTAGAGAAACTCTCCTTGCTTTCCCAACAACCGTGTGCCTAGCTGCCCGCTCACCTCGGCGTTGCGGAAAACCTTCAGCATGTCCCCGTCGAAGGCCTCCACCGTTTTGTAGTAGCCCGTCAGGATCTGCTTCTCGATGGTGGTGAGATCGAGCGGGTCGGAGATCTTCTCGTAGTAATCGGCGTTCCTGGTCCAGGGAAGAGGTTGGAAGGGCGGAAAGCGAGGACCAAGGGGTTCAGTTTGGACGAGTGAGGGGAGGGGGAGAAGAGCCCTCCCCACGTACCCCCAAGTGCCCCCGCTCCCCAATTTGGCGAAAGGACTTACTTTTTTTTCGGAGGGACAACCAGCAAAGGGGTGGCCAAGACTTGCCGGGAGGAATCTGGAAGTCAAAAGGAGAGGAGAACTGTGAGGACCACGGAGACGTCCAAAGCCTCTTGAGATGGGGGTTGTCATTCCTCTGAGCATCCTGGGCTTGGAGATCCAACGGCTGGGCATGGGAACTGTCATCCAAAACCATGTTGGGGGAAGGATGGGGGGGGGGGGGGGGGGGGAGAACAACGGCTTGTTGTGGCCCGCCAGTGGCCCGCGGAGTCGGACAGTGAGGAGGAGGGTTGGGGAGGAAGCTGGGCCAGTGGTGGAGTGTGGGGAAGGCTCTGAGGAGGGCTCTGTGTCGGAGGCAGAGAGGGGGCCCGACTGTCAATCAGCTGCCTTTAGAGTCAGGCATCAGTGAGGCAGAAGAACAGCTGGAGCCTGATTCTGTAAATTAGTAATCTGGATTTATCGGCTCCAGAAGGAAAGTACAGATAATAATAATAATAATAATAATAATAATAATAATAATAATAATAATAATAATAATAATCTTTATTGTCATTGTAATAATATTACAATGAAATTGGTTGATCAGCTAAGTATTGTTGATGTTCCCTAGTTGGATCATGAAATGTCTCCCAAGAAAGCCACCAAGCTCAGAGAGCACCAAGGACCCCAGTCCTCCTCCTTCCCCCTTCTAACAGTGATGATGTTCCCTAGTTGGGTCAAGAAACGTCAGCAAGGAAACCACCCAGCTCAGAGAGCACTATGGACCCCACACTCTTCCTCCCCCTCCTCTTC
The DNA here is from genome assembly GCA_039707465.1 of Rhabdophis nuchalis. Lineage (NCBI taxonomy): Eukaryota > Metazoa > Chordata > Lepidosauria > Squamata > Natricidae > Rhabdophis > Rhabdophis nuchalis. The sequence goes on from CM077662.1 coordinate 3,484,605, forward strand.
TTCCTCCTCCTCCTCCTCCCCCCACCCTTCACCTCTTCCTCTCCACAATCCCCTTTCCCTTCTAACACTGAGGATGTTACCTATTTGGGTCATGAAACGTCTGCAAGAAAACCACCAAGCTCAGGCAGCACCAAGGACCCCACAGTCCTCCTCCTCCTCCTCCCCTCTTTTAGCACTGATGATGCTACCTAGTTGGGTCAAGAAACGTCTGCAAGGAAGCCACCCAACTCAGAGAGCGTCAAAGGAGCCCAGAAAGGTGCAGAGTTTGCAACACTGAAGGCCTGCAAATCAACCCGTGCTTTCCTGCTTCAGGTTTCAAGCCTCCTTGAGCCCTGTCCTGCGTTCGAGGGGACTCTGGCCCAAAGACTCCAGATCCTCGCCTGCCGTCACCTTTATAGGCAATGATGCCGTCGCAGATCTCCTTGAAGATCTGGGCGAGGCGCGCCGCTCGGGCCACTTCGAGGTTTTCTTCGGCGGCCGCCAGCCGTCGCGTCCTCACCGAGCGGGCGGTCTGCAGGGCGGAGAACTGGGTCATGAAGACATCTGAAAGAGAAGGGGAGGGCGATGAGGGAGGGAGGGAGGGAGGGAGCCACTGAGGCACTCGGAGAAGGGGGGTTCGGAGGTCCGACCCTCACCGGATTTGATGTTGCCATCGTCCCGGCACATCCCATTCCAGCGGGTGTACAACGAGGGCGAGTGGAGGCTGTCGCTGTCGTGTTTGACCTCCTCCTGCTTCTGACGGATCTTGTCCCAGTTGCGCATCAGGAAAACGTGGTGTTTCAGCACAAAATTTCTAGAAGGATGGGAGGGAATGTCAGAGAGGGTTTCCCCCACACTGAACCACATCGTCCTTCTGGCTTCTCCTTCCGGCTCTACAATTATAGGACGCCGGGCAAGCACCGCAAGGATAGGCTGAGCATCTAGAGCACACTAGAACTGCTCGGCTTCCTTAATGGGTTCCTGGACACGCCTTTACAACTCTAGGGTAGCAGAGCTAACTTCCATATTAAAACCAACCAACCAATCAAATCAATCAACCAACCAGTGACCAAGCAAGGAATCTGTTACCAACCAATCACCACCCAACCAACCAATGCATCATCAACCAACCAACCAAGCAACAACCAACAATAACCAACCCATCAACAGACCAATCACCATCCAACCATCAACCAACCAATCAACCACCAACCCTCCACCAGACAGCCAACCAGCAAGAAACAACCACCCACCAACCAATCAACCACCAACCACCCAACCATCAAGCAACAACCACCCATCAACCAACCAACAAGAAACAACCACCCATCAACCAATCTACCACCAACCAACCAATCACCAACCAACCAGCAAGAACAACCATCCATCAACCATCCAAGCAACAACCAACCAACAAGAAACAAGCATCCACCAACCAATCAACCACCAACCACCCAACCACCAAGCAACAACCAACCAACCAACAAGAAACAACCACCCACCAACCAATCAACCACCAACCACCCAACCATCAAGCAACAACCAACCAGCCAACCAACAAGAAACAACCACCCACCAACCAATCAACCACCAACCACCCAACCATCAAGCAACAACCAACCAGCCAACCAACAAGAAACAACCACCCACCAACCAATCAACCACCAACCACCCAACCATCAAGCAACAACCAACCAGCCAACCAACAAGAAACAACCACCCATCAACCAATCTACCACCAACCAACCAACCAATCACCAACCAACCAGCAAGAACAACCATCCATCAACCATCCAAGCAACAACCAACCAACCAACCAACCAACCAACCAACCAACCAACAAGAAACAAGCATCCACCAACCAATCTACCATCAACCAACCAACCAATCACCAAGCAACAACTCCCACTCCTGCCTAGCCAAGTTGTGGGGCAAACCAGGGCTTATCCATTCCGAAGCACCACGCGGGGCCTACTTAGTTCTTTAACCCGCCCAGGGGTTGCAAGACCCACCAACTAGGCCCGAGGAAGGATCGCTCCGCCCTTGGGTTGAGGCTGGCAAGAGCCCAGGCCGAGAACCAGCAGCCCCCTTCCCTTCTCCTCACCTTTCCCTGTTGGACATGGGCTTCATCTGCAGCTGGGGAGTCAGCCGAGTTGGGGGGGTGGCGTTATCGCCGGGCTCTTCGGGAAGGTGGCCCTTCTGGAAAACAAGAGCGGAGGGGAATCTCAGAGCGCTACACTGGGAGGGGGGGGGATGTTTCCAAACTCACACACACACAGGACCTTCTCTGTGGCAGGGCCAGCCCTCTGGAATGACCTACCCCCCGAGCTTCGTACTATCACAGACCTTCCCCTCTTTCGCCGCTCACTTAAGACGTATCTTTTCCATCAAGCCGGTCTAGCTTAGAGCTTAGAGCTCAGACGCGACACAATCTTAGCCAATAAGTAAATGGAGTTTAGAATTTTAATGGGAATATTTTAGCACAGGTTCTAAGTGTAATTGCATTTTAGGTATTACTATTGTATTTATTGTTTGTTTGTTTGTTTGTTTATTGTATTGATTTTTAATTCCCTGTGCACCGCCCTGAGTCCATCTTGATGGAGAAGGAGCGGTATATAAATCAAATAAAACTAAAACTAAACTAAACCCCCGCTAGGAAGGAACGTTTTGGGCCACTTCTGAAATGTCGATGGGGGCTGCGGGCGATGGAAGTCAAGGGCAGAATTGTCACCTGAAGCTCCCTGCTGTTGTGGCCCGCCAGTGGCCAGATCCCCGATGAGATCTCCGTTTCTCTGAAGCGGACTTGCAAGAGGTTAAAGACCTCCAGGGTGCGTGGGGGAGGCTGGGGGGGACACCGAGGCAAAGGTGCAAACTCACCCTCTTTTTCAGCTTGTGCTTGGACTTCCTCTTCTCTTTGGACCGGCTCGGCCGCCTCTGAGCCGTGACCATCTGGTTGGTTTTGCTGAGCAGGCCGTTCATCCGCTGGCTTTTCCCGCCGATGATCCCTCGGCACTTTTCAAAGCCGCACTTGCAGAGTTGCTACGGGGAAGGGGGTGTGTGATCAAAAGCACCACTGGAAGTTTTTTTAAGAAGATGTTGGATAACCCTTTGCCTGAAGGGTTGTAGGGTTTCCTGCCTAAGCAGAGGGGTTGGACTAGAAGACCTCCAAGGTCCCTTCCGACTCTTTTCTTCTTTCCTCTTATTCTATTCTATTTTTCCTCTTACTCTATTTTATTCTATTCTGTTCTTTCCTCTTATTCTATTCTATTCTATTATTCTATTCTTTCCTTTCCTCTTATTCTATTCTATTTTTCTCTTATTCTATTCTTTCCTTTCCTCTTATTCTATTCTATTCTTTTATTCTATTCTATTTTTTCCTCTTATTCTATTTTATTCTATTCTATTCTATTCTTTCCTTACTCTATTCTATTCTTCTTTCCTCTTATTCTATTCTATTCTTTTCTCTTATTCTATTCTATTTTCCTCTTATTCTATTTTATTTTTTCCTCTTACTCTATTCTATTCTATTCTGTTCTATTCTGTTCTTTTATTCTATTCTATTTCTTTCCTCTTACTCTATTTTATTCTATTCTATCCTATTTCTTTTCTCTTATTCTATTCTATTTTTTCCTCTTTATTTTATTCTATTCTATTCTTTTATTCTATTCTATTCTATCCTATTTCTTTTCTCTTATTCTATTCTATTTTTTCCTCTTTATTTTATTCTATTCTATTCTTTTATTCTATTCTATTCTATTTCTTTTCTCTTATTCTATTCTATTTTTTCCTCTTTATTTTATTCTATTCTATTCTTTTCTCTTATTCTATTCTATTTTCCTCTTATTCTATTTTATTTTTTCCTCTTACTCTATTCTATTCTATTCCATTCTCCTGTAATTTATGAATAAGTGACTCAAGGCAGTGAACAGATCTAATATTCCACCCATTTTCCACGCAACGACAACCCTGTGGGGTGGCGTGGGCAAGGAGAGGGAAGGGACCGACCCAGTTGGCAGAAGAGGATCCAGAACAGAGGCACACCCCTTTCTCCCCCCAAAAGCCCCCTGCCCTCACCTGCTTCTCCACATTGAACGAGTGGAAATTGTAGTCGTAGGTCAGCTCGGTGCCGGCCGGCATGTCCTTCAACGCGTACAGCCCGATCCGGTAAACGCCGTTGACCGACCTGGAGGCGAAGAGAGGAAAATGAAGTATGATGATTGTTATTTTTTTTGTAACTTTGGTCACTAAATGAACTGTTGTAAGTCAAAGACTACCTGGATTTGAGCTTCTATTTGCTTTCTGGGGCACGTAAGGCAGGAGGCGTCTTCCGACGGCGGGGGGGGGGGGGGGGAGAGGGAGGGAGGGGGGGGGGGCTCTTACCATTTCTGCATCTCGCAGTTGGGGTTGCAGCTGTGGTTGATGAAACGGGCCTCGTTCCCCATGCGGTAGCTGTCAATCACCATCCCGCTGTCCAGGTTGAGGCAGTAGTGGTCGCTGTGGTTGTGGTATTGCTCAATCATCCGGTTCCTGGAAAGCCAAACAAGCAGGAGTAATAAGGGGGCTGGACTAGAAGACCTCCAAGGTCCCTTCCACCTCTGTCATCCTGTCTTCTGAGCAGGGGGCTGGACTAGAAGACCCCCCAAGGTCCCTTCCAAGTCTGGTTTTCTACATTGGGCAGGGGTCAGACTAGCAGACTTCTAAGGTACCTTCCACGTGTTATCCTGTATTCTGAGCAGGGGGTCGGATTAGTTAGTAGAAGACCTCCGAGGTCCCTTCCGATTTGATTATTCTGTGTTCTGAGCAGGGGGGTCAGACTAGAAGAGCCCCAAGGTCCTTTCCACCTCTGTCATTCTGTCTTCTGAGTAACGGGTTGGACTAGAAGACCTCCAAGGTTCCTTCTGATTCTGTCATTCTGTCTTCTGAGCAGGGGGTTGGACTAGAAGACCCCCAAGGTCCCTTCTGTTATTCTGTCTACTGAGCAGGGGGTCGGACTAGAAGACCTCTGAAGTCCCTTCTGATTCTGTTATTCTGTCTACTGAGCAGGGGGGGGTCGGACTAGAAGACCTCCGAGGTTCCCCCCCAGCTCAGTCCTTCTCCATCATAGCAGGGATAACTCAGGCATTGCTCCCCAGCTTCCCTTTCTGCGCGGAACGGATCCCCCTCCACCCCCCAAACCCTTCCTCCAACCCGGGCGTTTACCTGAACTCCTGCTCGCTGACCACCTCTCCCAGGTACTCGATGATGAACTGGCCGGCCTTGAGGGACTCCTTGGTGCGGATGCCCCAGCCTTTCTCCTCCGCCCGGAAGCGCTCCAGGCACTGCACCCACTCGTGCCTCTGGATCCGCTGGTTGCAGCACTTCTCTCCGCAGGGACAGGTGTTGGGCGAACACTCGGCAAAGATCATCCTGAGGGGGTGGGGGGGCAGAGAGGGGAGACAAGGCGGGGGTGGGGGTGAGAAGGGTGGGCTTCACCTCCCCGAATTCCCCTGCCAAGGTGGGAGGGGGCCGGAAGGGAAGCCGTGTGGGAGGGGAAGGTCCACCCGCCCGAAAAGTTTGGTGAGGTTGAGGGAGGCCACCCTGGAAGCCACCGAGAAAGAGAATAAAGAAAGATATATATAGTTTTAGTTGGAAAAGATGTTTCCAACCACGGCAACTTTAAGATGTGTGGACTTCAACGACCACAATTCTTCCCTTCCCTTTTCTCTTTCTTTCTTTCTTTCTTTCTTTCTTTCTTTCTTTCTTTCTTTCTTTCTTTCTTTCTTTCCTTTCTCTTTATCTCCCTCTTTTTCTTGCCAGCTTTTTTCTTTCCCTTTTTTCCTTTCTCTTCTTTCTTTTTCTTTCTTTCTTTCTATCTCCCTTTTTCTCACTAGCTTCTTTTTCTTTCCCTTCCTTCCTCTTCCCTTTTTTCTTTCTTTCTTTCTTTCTTCTTTCTCTTTATCCCTCTTTTTCTTGCCAGCTTCTCTTTTTCTTTCCCTTTTTTCTTTTTCTTCTTTCTCTTTCTTTCTTTCTTTCCTTTTTTCTTTCTATCTCCCTCTTTTTCTCACTAGCTTCTTTTTCTTTCCCTTCCTTCCTCTTCCCTTTCTTTCCTCTCTTTTCTTTCTCTTTCTCTCCCTCTTTCTTGCCACCTTTTCTCTTCTCTCCGTTCCTCTCTTCCCTTTTCTTTCCTTCCTTTTTCTTTCTTTCTCTACCACTTTTTCTCACCACCTTTTCTCTTTTCTTCCCTTCCTTCCTCTTCTTTTCTTTCTTTCCTTTCTTTTCCTTTGTCTTTATCTCTTTTTTGCCACCTTTTCTTTTTCTTTCCCTCTTCCCTTCTTTCTTTCCTTTTTCTTTTCTTTCTTTCTTCTCTTTCTCTCCCTCTTTTTATTGCCACTTTTTCTCTTTTTCTTTCCCTTCCTTCCTCTTCCCTTTCTTTCCTCTCATTTCTTTCTCTTTATCTCCCTCTTTCTTGCCACCTTTTCTCTTCTTTCCGTTCCTTCCTCTTCCCTTTTCTTTCCTTCCTTTTTCTTTCTTGCATCTTTCTCTTTATCTCCTTCTTTTTCTCGCCAGCTTCTCTTTTCTTCCCTTCCTTCCTCTTCTTTTCTTTCTTTCCTTTCTTTTCCTTTCTCTTTATCTCTTTTTTACCACCTTTTCTTTCCCCCCCTTCTTTCCTCTTCCCTTCTTTCTTTCCTTTTTCTTTCTTTCTCTCCCTCTTTTTATTGCCACTTTTTCTCTTTTTCTTTCCCTTCCTTCTTCCTCTTCCCTTCCCTTTCTCTTTTTCGGTCCAAAGTTCCTTTCCTCCCCAGTTCTGCTGTAACTTCGGTCGCTAAACGAGACGCTGTTAAGTCGAGGATAACCGGTATTCGAATCCGCCGCGTACCTGTTCAAACAGTCGTCCACACATCCGCTTTTCCGGCTGTCTTCGGGCTGTTTGCAGTTGCAAGTGGTGGCTTCGTAACCAGACAGAGGTTTGACGTCCACATAAACATCTGGGCGGGAGGGGGGAGCGGGAGAGAAAAAGGCACAGGATGAGGAGAGATCCTGAACCTGGTGGAGGATGGATGGGGGGAAGGGGCTTCCAATGACAAAGGCTTTGCTCACCCACCCACCCCCAAATTTTCAACCTGTCTGCCAGACGGACAGCCTGAGATGACAGAAGGTCACGGGAGGGAGGGGGGTATAGGAGACTGGGAAGAGGTGGGGGGGCTGTCTGGGGGGAAACCCCTCCCCCTCCAAGCCGTTACAAACACCAGGCGGACTTACTTGATCGGATTTTTTTATAAAGTGGGACGTCCGGCTTTTTGTAGAGCTGAAAGGAAAGGGAGAAAGGGGCTGTTTATAGTGTTGCACGATGGAGGGCCTCCCAGGAATGGACTCACAGGGCTGGGAAGGACCTGGGAGGGCTTCTAGTTCAACCCCCTGCTCAGGATACACAATGACACAGTTGGGAAGGACCTTGGAGGACTTCTAGTCTGACCCCTGCTCAGAAGACAGAATAAGAGAGCCGGAAGGGACCTTAGAGGTCTTCCAGTCTAACCCCCTGCTCAGAAGACAGAATAACAGAGGTATAAGGGACCTTGGAGGTCTTCTAGTCCAACCCCCTGCTCAGAAGACAGAATAACAGAGCTGGAAGGGACCTTGGAGGTCTTCTAGTCCAGCCCCCTGCTCAGAAGACAGAATAACGGAGCTGGAAGGGACCTTGGAGGTCTTCTAGTCCAGCCCCCTGCTCAGAAGACAGAATAACAGGGCTGGAAGGGACCTTGGAGGTCTTCTAGTCCAGCCCCCTGCTCAGAAGACAGAATAACAGGGCTGGAAGGGACCTTGGAGGTCTTCTAGTCCAGCCCCCTGCTCAGAAGACAGAATAACAGGGCTGGAAGGGACCTTGGAGGTCTTCTAGTCCAGCCCCCTGCTCAGAAGACAGAATAACAGGGCTGGAAGGGACCTTGGAGGTCTTCTAGTCCAGCCCCCTGCTCAGAAGACAGAATAACAGGGCTGGAAGGGACCTTGGAGGTCTTCTAGTCCAGCCCCCTGCTGAGAATGCAGAAGAACCGGAGTTGGAAGAGACTTCGGGTATAAAGCGTTTCCCCCCCCCCCCCCCCTTTCCTGTTTCTCTTTCGGCTTTTAAGGCGGGAGGAATAAAATGGAGAAAATGTGGAGGGGAAAAAGCTTTCTTTTTTGGGCCCGGATCCAAGAAAAATAAGGCCTGAAATTTTTTCAGGGCTGTTGGCAGAACATCTAAATTCTCCAGAGGGGTGTCTCATACTCACACACACACACACACACACACATCCACGCACAACACATCCTCGCTGAAGAGCCGCTGTCAGAATAAAAGTCCCCAGCAGGATTAAGAGAGCACACGTTTTGCCAAGTGAGCAGGGGAGGGAAGGAAGGAGGGAGCAGGCAGAGGCAGGCATGGCTAGAGGGGATGGAAAGAGGCAGGCAGGCAGGCAGGAAAAGTAGAATAGCAGAATAACCAAATTGGAAAGAACCTTGGAGGTCTTCTATCCAAGCAGGAGACCCAATACTATTCCAGGAGGAAGGAAGGAAGGAAGGAAGGAAGGAAGGAAGGAAGGAAGGAAGGAAGGAAGGAAGGAAGGAAGGAAGGAAGAGGAAAGGAGGGAGAAAGGAATGGGGAAAGAGGAAGGAGGGAAGGAAGAGAGGGAGGGAGGGAGGGAGAAAGTAAGGAGCAAAGAGGAGGGAGGGAGGGAGGAAAGAAGGGGAAAGGAGCGAGGGAAGGAAGGAAGGGAGAAAGGAAGGAAGGGGAAAGGAGGAAGGAGGAAAGAGGAAGGAAGGAAGGGGAAAGGAGGAGGGAGGAAGAGGGAGGAAGGGAAAGTGGAAAGGATGGAGAAAGGAAGGAGGAAAGAGGAAGGAAGGAGGGAGGAAGAGGAAGGAAGGGAAAGTGGAAAGGATGGAGAAAGGAAGGAGGAAAGAGGGAGGGAGGGAGGGAGGGAGGGAGGGAGGGAGGGAGGGAGGAAGGAAGGAAGGAAGGGGAATGGAAGGAGGGAGGGGGGAGGGAAGAAGCAAGGAAGAGGAAAAGGGGTAGAAAGGAATAAGGAAAGAGGAAGGAAGGAATAAGGAAAGAGGAAGGAAGGAAGGAAGGAAGGAAGGAAGGAAGGAAGGAAGGAAGGAAGGAAGGAAGGAAGGAAGAAGACGTCTTCAACCTCTTCCCTTCCTTCTCTCCTTTTGTAACCATTGCCATTGACCAAAGACGGCTGGCTGAGTTCAGGGCAGTGGCAGAAAGCAGGTGACTCTGAAAACGGAGGGGCCCGAATTCGGAGCCAGGCGCCGCTCTTCCCCTCACCTGGTTATGCTTCCACTGCCAGAGAATGTCGTAGGGCAACTGGAAGTCGATCCTCTTCTGCCGAAGGTATTTTCCTGCGAGAGAAAAGGACGCGGAGAAACACACCCCATCAGAACAGAGCTGGAAGGGGCACCTCGGAGGTCTTCTAGTCCAGCCCCCCGACCCCACCCCCTTCTACAATAGCCTCTGTTTAAACGGCGCCTCGACGCTTCTGGAAGAGGGGGAAACCAGGAACGTGCTCCCAGTGGGCGCATGCGCAGAGTGGCCAGACGAAGGGAAGAGCCAAAGAACAGGGGTCGATTTGGGATTAAAGCCACAGGTGGAGGATGAATGGCCCCTCCCAGAGGGAATAAAAGAGGAGCGACTGGGGAGTGGAGTTTGCAGGAGACCATTCGTTCGCTTCATTGGTTCCTGACTCTCCTTTGAGGCTCCTGGCCAAGTTCTGCAGAGATCTCGGCCTGGCAGCTCTCCAAGCCAGATGAGGTCTGTGACCGTAAATCCTCCCTTGAAAGACTTTGCTGGAGGGGAAGGAGCAGAATTCACAAGGAGTTGCCTTCCGGCTCCTGGCCAAGTTCTGGAATTCACAGGCAGCTGTTCCACAGGTGTCCTTTGAGCCACAGAACCGAATTCAGGAGAGGCTGTTATCCACTTGCACGGCAGGCTTCCCAGAATCCCATTGGCTGGGGCTGAGGATTCTGGGATTGGACGCCCAGGACACCCGGAGGGCGTCGGAGCCTGAGAAGGGAGCGCGAAGTCCCGGTGTCGAGACGTCTTTGCGAAAGAGGCGGAGGGGAGGAGAGAGGACATGTTTTGAGCTTCATTTAACGCTCGTGCGGATTTTTCCAGAGCCTCGAGTTGGTCTCGGGGCGCGTTCCAGGAAGCGGCCGAATCCGCTGGGAATCTGTTTTCACTTCGATGACCTCACCGGAGGAAACAAAAGTCTCTTTCAAGAGCCTGGCAGCTGGCCCGGAGGGTGGGTGGGTGGCAGGGTGGGTGGGGGGAACGCTCCCTCTCGCCCTCAAAATAAAGGAGCCACCCAGCTTGAGGCAAGATGAAATCATCCAGGGATTCGGAGAGGCTCTTAAGGCCCCCCCCAGGGCGGGGAGCTCATTAAAGCAGCCGTGTCTTTCCGAGGAAGGTCTCAAGGAAACGGCGGGCTGGGATTGGAGAAGGGAAGAGGGGGTGGGAGTGGGGGGGATCTGTTTGTTAAGGCCCAATTCACTAGGGGATCCGGAGGGATTCTCCCACAGGCTGTCTTAAGTGCGAGGGGCCCCCCAACCAAGCGGGATTGTCACCGGCTCTTTGCCGATGTGCCTCGGTCCAGCCGAGCTTCCTTTGTCCAAGACCAAGTGGGATCAGCTCAGCGCTAGAAGTCCCGAAGGTGGGCTGTTTTTTTTTTCCCAAAGAGGAAACTGGACTTTCTTGTTTTTCTTTTGAAGACGTTTCGCTTCCCCTCCGAGAAGCTTCTTCTGCTCTGACTGGAGGTTGGGGAAGGGAAGGATTGACGCTTCTTGCAGACCACTGGTCCTTCGCGTCCTTTTTTAGAGGGTCGTTGAGGCCACTTGGAGGTTGATCTGTGTCCTGGGGGGGGGGGTGTCACCTGAGTGGTACCAATGGTTCCTGTAGTCTGAAATTTTACCTACGTGATTTGGGATGGGGACCCTTGGGATGGGATGGGAGAAAAATTGCAGACTACAGGAACCATTGGCAGCACTCAGGTGACCCTCCTGAGGGCACAGATCAACCCCCAAGTGGCCTCGACGACCCTCTAAAAAGGAGGCAAAGGAACAGCGGTCTGCAAGGAGGCTCAATCCTTCCCTTCCCCACCATCCAGTCAGAGCTGAAGAAGCTTCTCGGAGGAGAAGCGAATCGTCTTCAAAAGAAAGAAAAAAAGTCCAGGTGCCTCTTGAAAAAAAACACACCACCAGGACCTTGGATGACTTGAGAATCTCCACAGATGCTCAGCACTGGGTCAAAAGATGGTGGGAGCTTTCCTCTCTGATAGCGACGAAGCTCCCACGACTTCTGTTCAATGGGTGGATGGTTCTCCCTGTCAGGAAATCCCTCCTTATTTCCACGTTGAATCTCTCCTTGGTCAGTTTCCATCCATTATTCCTCGTCTGGGCCTTCGGATGCCTTGGAGAATAGCTTGAACCCCTCTTCTCTGGGGCAGCCCCTCAAATATTAAAACTTTATTCATTATTAAAATTATTAAAAGACTGCTCTCCTGTCTCCCCTGGTCCTTCTCTTCCCTAGACTAGCCAGGCCTGTTCATTGTAGGTTTGAGCCTCCAGGACTTTGATCATCTTAGATAGATTCAGATTAACAGAGTTGGAAGGGAACTTGTAGGTCATCTAGTCCAACCCCCCCGCCTAAGTAGGAAACCCTACACCACTTCAGACCAGTGGGCTATCCAATTTCTTCTTTAAAATGTCCAGTGTTGGAGCATAACCAATTTCATTGTAATTTTTACAATGACAATAAAGATTATTATTATTATTATTATTTGCAACTTCTGGAGGCCAGTTGTTCCACTGATTAATTGTTCCCCGTTAGGAAATCCCTCCTTATTTCCAGGTTGAATCTCTCCTTGGTCAGTTTCCATCCATTCTTCCTCATCTGGCCTTTAAAGGGGCTTTGGAGAATAGCTTGACCCCCTTCCTCCTCTCTGGGGCAGCCCCTTAAATATTGGAAGATGCTCTCCTGTCTGCCCTGGTCCTTCTCTTCCCTAGACTAGCCAGGCCCAGTTCCTGCAACCGTTCGTCGTAGGTTTGAGCCTCCAGTCCCCATCATCCTGGTTGCTCTTCTCTGCACTCTTATTGACTCCTCCTGTGGAAAAGTCGCGGAGAGCCGTGATTTGTTCTAACTGTGGGGGCGAGGGTCACTACAGATTTGGGGGTGGGAGGAGCGAAGGAGGCTCAGTGGGACTGTGCAAGGCGGATTCAGCTCGGACTGGCAGCCAGGCCAGGCCTCCTCACTGGCTCGGTTCCAGGCGGTTGTTACCCTTGGCAGCTTGCCTCTGCCGTGTAACTACAAACAGGGCTGGAGGGTGCTTGCCATAATTGGGGAAGACGGCGGGCTGTGTGTAAATATCCCCCCTCCTCCCGTTCTGGGGAAAAGTAAGGCCCACACCCACTTCTGGAATGCAAACGTGGCTTCCAGGCTCTGGATTCAAGGGTTGCAAACTCTTTTAAAGGGGAAAACAAATAATTAAAAAAAAAACCCACACAGACAATGGAACGGAACAAAGTACTGAAGGGCTGTAAGCTTTTGTCGTTTTATTTAACCCCGAAACCTATCTTGCTGAACCTCAAAAGCTGGCGTGCTTCATTGCTTTAAATTACTAGAGTTTCCAAACATTTTGGGAAACGATGGTAGTAGGCGTGGTGTTGGGGGGGGGGGGTGTCTTTTTTCTGCCTTGGAAACGCAGCAGGGGCGTTTGTAGCATTTTTAAAAAAATTGGGTTTAGATCTTTTTTTAAAATCTTGCTTTTCTTATTTTTAGGAGTAGCTCAAGGCGGGGAACGTACCTAACAGTCCTTCCTCCTCCTGTTTTCCCCATGACGATAACCCTGCGAGGAGGGACTGGCCCCAAAATGTCACCCAGCCGGCTTTCGAGCCCAAGGCAGGACTAGAACTCTCTGGCGATTGGCCCAAAGTCACCCAGCCTCTTTCAAGCCTAAGGTGGTGACTAGAACTCCCAGTTTCTTGGTGATTGGCCCAAAGTCACCCACCTGGCTTTCATGCCTAAGGCAGGACTAGAACTCCCCTTCGCCTAGGGATTGGCCCACAGACACCCAGCCTCTTTCATGCCTAAGGCAGGACTAGAACTCCCCTTCGCCTAGGGATTGGCCCACAGACACCCAGCCTCTTTCATGCCTAAGGCAGGACTAGAACTCCCCTTCGCCTAGGGATTGGCCCACAGACACCCAGCCTCTTTCATGCCTAAGGCAGGACTAGAACTCCCCTTCGCCTAGGGATTGGCCCACAGACACCCAGCCTCTTTCATGCCTAAGGCGGGACTAGAACTCCCCTTCGCCTAGGGATTGGCCCACAGACACCCAGCCTCTTTCATGCCTAAGGCAGGACTAGAACTCCCCTTCGCCTAGGGATTGGCCCACAGACACCCAGCCTCTTTCATGCCTAAGGCAGGACTAGAACTCCCCTTCGCCTAGGGATTGGCCCACAGACACCCAGCCTCTTTCATGCCTAAGGCAGGACTAGAACTCCCCTTCGCCTAGGGATTGGCCCAAAGACACCCAGCCTCTTTCATGCCTAAGGCAGGACTAGAACTCCCCTTCGCCTAGGGATTGGCCCAGACACCCAGCCTCTTTCATGCCTAAGGCAGGACTAGAACTCCCCTTCGCCTAGGGATTGGCCCAAAGTCACCCAGCCTCTTTCATGCCTAAGGCGGGACTAGAACTCCCCTTCGCCTAGGGATTGGCCCAAAGTCACCCAGCCTCTTTCATGCCTAAGGCGGGACTAGAACTCCCCTTCGCCTAGGGATTGGCCCAAAGTCACCCAGCCTCTTTCATGCCTAAGGCGGGACTAGAACTCCCCTTCGCCTAGGGATTGGCCCAAAGACACCCAGCCTCTTTCATGCCTAAGGCAGGACTAGAACTCCCCTTCACCTAGGGATTGGCCCACAGACACCCAGCCTCTTTCATGCCTAAGGCAGGACTAGAACTCCCCTTCGCCTAGGGATTGGCCCAAAGACACCCAGCCTCTTTCATGCCTAAGGCGGGACTAGAACTCCCCTTCGCCTAGGGATTGGCCCAAAGTCACCCAGCCTCTTTCATGCCTAAGGCGGGACTAGAACTCCCCTTCGCCTAGGGATTGGCCCAAAGTCACCCAGCCTCTTTCATGCCTAAGGCGGGACTAGAACTCCCCTTCGCCTAGGGATTGGCCCAAAGTCACCCAGCCTCTTTCATGCCTAAGGCGGGACTAGAACTCCCCTTCGCCTAGGGATTGGCCCAAAGACACCCAGCCTCTTTCATGCCTAAGGCAGGACTAGAACTCCCCTTCACCTAGGGATTGGCCCACAGACACCCAGCCTCTTTCATGCCTAAGGCAGGACTAGAACTCCCCTTCGCCTAGGGATTGGCCCAAAGACACCCAGCCTCTTTCATGCCTAAGGCGGGACTAGAACTCCCCTTCGCCTAGGGATTGGCCCAAAGTCACCCAGCCTCTTTCATGCCTAAGGCGGGACTAGAACTCCCCTTCACCTAGGGATTGGCCCAAAGACACCCAGCCTCTTTCATGCCTAAGGCAGGACTAGAACTCCCCTTCACCTAGGGATTGGCCCACAGACACCCAGCCTCTTTCATGCCTAAGGCAGGACTAGAACTCCCCTTCGCCTAGGGATTGGCCCAAAGACACCCAGCCTCTTTCATGCCTAAGGCAGGACTAGAACTCCCCTTTGCCTAGGGATTGGCCCAGACACCCAGCCTCTTTCATGCCTAAGGCAGGACTAGAACTCCCCTTCGCCTAGGGATTGGCCCAAAGTCACCCAGCCTCTTTCATGCCTAAGGTGGTGACTAGAACTCTCTGTCTCCTGGCGACTGTCCCAAAATTACCCAGCTGATTTTCAAGCCTGCCGTTGAACTAGAACTCGCAGCCTCCTTGGTTTTAGCCCGGTGCCTCAACGCTACATCAAACTGACTCTAATTACTCTAGCCTTTATGGTCGTGGTACATCATGCGTACAACGAAACTGGTTAGTTGGTTAATTCTAGTGAAGGAAGGTTTGGTGTCCTCGGGGCCTCTTGCCCTGAGGAACAGCAATCCTTGGTTAAACCCTAAAGCCACGCGGGACCCTCCTTCACAGGACCCCTTTCCCCCCACCACTCTGAAGAAAGCAGCCCATGTCTTGTAGATCCTCCAGAGTTGAGTCCGAGGAGGAGGAGGCCTTCCCTCAAAAGCAACAGAGACGGTGGTCTTCACTCACCTACGTGAATAGGTGCAGGGAACAAGCCGTATTCATGCTCTCCGGGCGTGTATTCCAGTTTTTCTTTCTTTAACTGGATCAGGCGGCTTTTGGGGCTAAGGGAGAGAGGGAGAGAGAGAGGGAGAGAGAGAGAGAGAGAGAGGATGAGAGACCCTAAAGGATGATGTCCCAATTCCACCCAAAAGAGATAAGCATGGACATTTCTTTGAGTGGCATTAGGATTCAACTACGGACACTCTTGAACCTACGACCGTAACCATAACCGCAACTTCTCTCTGCAAGAAAACCGCCAAGCTCAGAGAGAACCCAGGACCCCACAGTCCTCCTCCTCTCTGCAAACCCTTCTCCCTTCTGGCACTGATGACGTCACCTAGTTGGGTCGCGAAACGTCTGCAAGAAAACCACCCAGCTCAGGGAGCACCAAGGACCCCCACAATTCTCTCCTCCTCCTTTTTCTTGGAGGTTCTGTGCGTTGTTTCAACCTGGCATAGTTTTTAACTGGCGTAGTTTTAAATGGTATAGTTTTGAATGGTTTTTTTAGCAGGGATTTTAACAAGGTTTTAAGACAGGCTATTTATCATTTAATGTATTTTTAAAAGTTTCTATGTTTTCGACTTGTGATTTTATTGTTGCCTGTACACCGCCCTGAGTCCTGGAAGGGAGAAGGGCGGCATAGAAATTTAAACAATCATCATCATCATCATCATCATCATCATCATCATCACAGGGAAGGGAGAAAAACAAGACCCTCTGCTTTTAACGTGGTTAACTTCGGCACGTGGAGCCCCCTCCCCACCCTCTCTGGGAAACCACATGGTTGCCAAGGAGAGAGGCTACATGATGGTCTTCCTCGCTCGGGGGAATTTAAATATACATATACATATATATATATATATATATATATGGAGGAAACCTTCCTGGAAATAAATGGCTCTTTCTGGGGCGCATGTGCCTCTGTCCCCTGAAAGCCGAGAGGGAGGGGGCGGAGGGGGAGGGCCAGATAAGATCAAAATAGGAAGCGCCGGGTGAGTCATTCTTTGACTTGGACGCCACTCAGGAATTCTGTGTGTGGGCTCCAGAGGAGGCGGCGAGCGGAGTCCAACCACACCGAGCGTGTCTACACTTGAGGTTCCCCCCTGGGCTGAGAGGGTTTGGAAAGAGGGAAAGAGAGAAAGGGAGAGTGGGAGGGGGTGAGGAAGGAAGGAAGGAAGGAAGGAAGGAAGGAAGAAGAGGGTGAGAGGAGAAAGAGAAAGAGAGAGAGAGAAGGAAGAAAGGAAAAGAGAAAGAAAAAAGAAGGCGGGAGAGGTGGGGGAGAGAAAGAAGGAAGGAAAGAAGGAAAAAAATAAGAGGGTGAGAGGGGGGAAAAGAGAAAGGAGGAAGGAAGGAAGGAAGAGAAAGAAAAAAGAAGGCGAGAGAGAGGAAAGGGAAAGGAGGAAGGAAGGAAAAGAGAAAGAAAAAAGAAGGCAAGAGAAGGAAAAGAGAAAGAAGGAAGCAAGAAAAAGAAGAGAGAAAGGGGAAAGAGCAAGAAAGAAAGAAAAGAGGAAGGAAGGAGGGGAGAAAGGAAGAGGAAAGAGAGAAAGAGAAAGAAGGAGGCAAGATAAGAGATGAAGAGGAGGAAAAGAAAGAAAGAAAAGAAAGAAAGAAAAGAAAGAAAGAAAGGAAAGAAAGAAAGAAAGAAAGAAAGAAAGAAAGAAAGAGAGAGAGAGAGAGAGAGAAAGAAAGAAAGGACAATCCCAAGCAAACACCAAATTGGCAGGTGCGAACGGTCGCTAAGTGAGGACTATCTGCCTTGGCCAATGAGAACCTGGCCGTGGTGGGGGGCTCCCCCTTGGGAGGAGAGCTCAGCCTCTCTGACTTACTCGCTGGTCTTGTAGACGTCCGAGTAGAGGCCGGCCTTCTGGTACTTCTTCTTGGGCGGACGGGCGGCTTTCTTCTCGCGCTGGACCAGGGGGGTCGACGATGGCCGCTCGGCTTTCTCCGGGGGCTTCCCAGCAGCCTCCGAGGGGAGGGGGGGAGGGGGAGGGAGGAGAGGGGGTGGAGGAAGGGGAGGGGGAGGAGGAGGAGGAGGAGGAGGAAGAGGGTCGGGTGGGGCTTCTGAAAAGCTGGAAGGAGAAATTGGGGGGGGGTGAGTTTTGAGTCAGTGGTCTGGAGGTGAATCTGGGGCCCACCCCTTGGTGTGTGTGTGTGTGTGTGTGTGTGTGTGTGTGTGTGTGTCTGTTACACAATCCACCCCATAGAGAAATCTGCCCACCCACAGCAAAGGAAGCCCAACCAGCAGGTGCCAAGCTGTTGCATGGGTAGTCCTCCACTTACGACAGCTCAGTGACCTCCTTCTAACTCTCCATCCCTCCCCTCTAATCTTTCCTCCATCCCTCCCTTTTCTCTAACCCTTCCTTCTTTCCTTCTCCTTCCTTCTAATCCTTCCTTCCCCTCTAATCCTCCCTCCCTCTGGGGGGAAAAAAACCAACAACCCGTGACCCCTTTTTTCGCCCTTCCGACCGTCGTAGCATTTCCCGCGGTCGGCCGATCAAAATTGGGATGCCTTGGCCCCCCCGACTCATATTTATGACGGTCCCAGCGTCCTCATCATGGAGATAAAGGGGAGAAGGTGGTTTCCCCTAACAACTGTCCGACCGACTTAACAAACGGCAGCGGTTCCCTTAACAACGGTGGCGGGGAAGGTCGTAAAACGAGACCAAATCCCCTTATCCAATGTTTGGCTTAGCAGCAAGAGATTTGGGAGGGGGGGGGGGTTGACAAGGGTCGTTAAGTCGAGGACTAGCTGCATTTCCCCCTTTGGAAAGAAGGGCCCCCCTCTCCGTGGCCTTGTGGCGATCATGAGGACTACAGCCTTGTTTTAACCCTCCCCAAATCCGAAGGGCTCACTTTGGATGGCTCTCTTGCTCCTCGCCAGGCAGCGGCTTCTGCTTCTTCCTGGTCAGCTCTTCCTCCAGCCACCGTTTCCTCTTCGGCCCCTTCTCGCTCACGCCCTGGACCACCGACTCGATGGCGTCGGTCACCGTGTCGGGGCCGCCGTAGTGGAAGAGACAGCCGGGCTCCGGGCTGACGCCGATGAGCTCGGGACCGAGGAATCGGCTGACCGGGAGCCCGTGGGGGGGGATGGCCGGCGCTGAGGGGTACTTCCGGGGCCTCCCCGGTCGGCGCTTGACGAAATTATTGCCGGTGCGGGATTGTCTTTGGAGCTTCTTGGCTTTGAGGATCTTGTTGACGTGGTCCAGGTTCTTCTTGGTGGCCAGGATCTTGTCGTAGCTGCACATCCGCCGTGTCTGGCTCTGCATGGCTTCCGCCACGCTCCTCTTGAAGTGGTGGTGCGAGAGGAGGGAGAGCCTG
Organism: Rhabdophis nuchalis; assembly: GCA_039707465.1. Taxonomy (NCBI): domain Eukaryota; kingdom Metazoa; phylum Chordata; class Lepidosauria; order Squamata; family Natricidae; genus Rhabdophis; species Rhabdophis nuchalis. The sequence goes on from CM077662.1 coordinate 3,503,160, forward strand.
TCCACGGGATTCCCGGGGAGCAAGAGGTCGCAGGGTTTCTCCCGGCCGGGGCTGCGGCTGGGGCTGTCCGAGGGCAGGACGGGGGCGCCGGCCAGGACCGACTCCAGGGTCTTGTCCAAGGCTACCTGGCTCTCGTGGTGAGCCATGCGCTGCAGGAGGTGGTCGGTGGAATCGTCCAAGGAAGAGCCGACTCTGGAACCGCGCGACGGGATCCCAACGACTGAGGAGGGGAAAAGAAAAGAAAGGAAGGTTGGGAAGGTTTCGCTCGGGTTTAAAAGCAATGGCTTTGCAACTGCGGGTGAGAATGGAAACTTTGCAGTGGCTCTCAGTTAGTCGCCGCATAAGCTCCATTACAGTCGTAAGTCAAGGACTACCTTTATCTCTAACCCAGTGTTTCTCAAGCTTGGTCACTTTAAGATGGGCAGACTTCAACTCTCAGATGGCTGGGGGATTCTGGGAGTTGAAGTCCTCCCCTCTTAAAGCATGCAGGCTGGGGAATTCTGGGGAAGTCCTCCCCTCTTAAAGCCTGCTGGCTGGGGGATTCTGGGAGTGGCAGTCCATCCCTCTTAAATCTTTCAAACTGGGGGATTCTGGGAGTGGAAACCCAACCCTCTTAAAGCAGGCTACCTGGGGAATTCTGGGAGTGGAAGTCTAGACATTCTAATAGTATTGAGGTTGAGCTACACTGGTTTAGAATTCCAGGTCGGTGACACCTGAAGGGCTCCCTACACCTGTCTTGGAATAAAAGTCACCCAGCCCACCTGTGGAAGAGGTGCTCTCAGAGGAAGACCGCTTCCTGGAAGGACTGCAACTGGTGCCCTCCGCTGACCTCTGTGAGAGCTTCTCCTGGCCTGGAAGGGCACCTGGCGAAGGAAATCGGACAGGTCAAAATTTAATAATAATAATAATAATAAAGGGAGAGAGAATGAGAGGTGGAGACACAGATTCCAAACCACCTTTCCCTCGGCAGTTTCAACAGAGTCCCAGATTCGGGCAGTGGGGAGGGTTGGGGAGGAATCTGGGCCGGTCCTGGAGTCTGGGGAAGGCTCTAAGGAGGGCTCTGTGTCGGAGGCAGAGAGGGGGCCAGGGCCCTCTGACAGTTACCAGCTGCCTTCGGAGTCAGACATCTGTGGGGCAGATGAACAGCTGGAGCCTGTTCTCAGGGTGCGCATGCGCAGAACTGCCAGAGGAAGGGACCAGCTAAAGAACAGGGGTCCACTTGGGAGGAAGGCCACAGGTGGACGATGAATGGCCCCTCCCAGAGGAAACAAAAGAGGAGCGAAAGGGGAGTGGAGTTTGCAGGAGGCCGTTAGTTCCTTCCTGCATTCTTGCCAAGTATGAAAGATATCAGCCTGGCCACTCTCCAAGCCGGATAAAGGTCGGTAAGTGTGAACTCCCTTGAAAGACGGTGGGAGAGGAAAGGCTTTGCTGGAGAGGAATTCCCTGTCAATCAAATAAAAGGGACAAAGACTCGGCTTCGTGCTGCTGGGGAAGCTGAGGTCGGAACTGGAGGGAGACCCCCAAGTCAAATGTCCTTGGTGGGCTCCCCTTCAGCGAGCAGCTGGGTCAAGAGCGAAGCAGTGCCTGAGGGGTGGGAAGCTTCACCCTAAAGCCGAAGAAGCTCCTCGAATGAGAAGCGAAAAGTCTTCAAAGGAAAACCACAAGGTCCATCTTGACAAAAATGCACCTTTTGGGGCAACCAGGAGGGCTGAGCATCTCCGCAGACATCGCCCTAAAATAACAACGCACCTCGCAAGATGCCACACACCACACCAGGGCCTTCGATTCCTCCTCAAAGCTTCAAGGTTGGGGACCCCTGGCCTGATGGATCCTTCAAGGGAAGCAGAGGGCGACCTTGTGTCCTTCTCAATGCGCCGACCTTTGGCCCCGGGGCGCTAAATGGACGCGGCGGGCGGGAGTGAGGACCAGATGGCTAGAAAGCCTCCCTGGGGGACGTTTGGGGAAGATTAAAAGAGCAGGTGTCTTCGCAGCCCAGCTGGCGGGCCTTTGAAGGAGCTTGTGTGTGTGTGTGTGTGAAAAGCTTGGCAACAGGCCAAAGGATGCTACGTACTGATGTCACCTCCCTCCCTCTCTTTCTCTCTCTCCCCTGAGCAAAGTCAACTGGGTTGTCTAATTTAAGGACCGCAGGGATCCGGTTTAACGAAGGGGACAAGAAACGGTCGTAAAACGGGGCAGAACTCGCTGGACGAATTTCACACACTTAGCAACGTCGATTTTGGGCTCAACTGTGGGGTTGTAAGTTGAGGACAATCTGTATGCATGTATGTGTATGTATATATATATATATATATAGAGAGAGAGAGAGAGAGAGAGAGAACGAACGAACCCAGTGGTGCGTGACGCAGGAATGGAGGAATGTGAACCTGGGTTTCAGTCGTTGGCCAACGTGGCTCTCAACATCTGGAGAGCGAAGGCCTGGCCACAGGAGAGACAGCCGGGGTTCCTGTTTAGACGCCTGGATGGGGGGGGGGGGGAGGGATGGGGGGCGAGAGGAGGCCTAAGAGAATCTATTTTTAATGATTGTGTTTTTGCACTGAAGGGCTGGGCTGGGGCGAGGTCTAGGGACAGCTGCAGCCCCCTTCTTCCCCCTCCTCTCGGGGAGGTTGGTGCCATACCTGCCCTGTTATCCGAGATGAGCCCAAGCAGGGGCTTTTGGGGGGAGGGGGAGGATGCCCTGGGCGGAAGAGGGAAAGTGGGAGAGCAGAGGCTTCGTTTGGCTAGGAAAAATGAGATCAGGCTCTGGATGGACGAATGAAGCAAGTGCTTTCTTTCTTTCCTTCCTTATATCCCTCCTTCTTTCCCTCCTTTCCCTCTAATCCTATCTCCCTCCCCTCTAATCGCCCCTCCCTTTTCTCTAATCCTTCCTTCCTTCTAACTCTCCCTTCTTTCCCTCTCTCCTTCTTTCACTCCATCCCTCCCCTCTAATCCTCCCTCCCTCCTTTTTCTCTAACCCTTCCTTCTTTCCTTTCCTCCCTTCTAATCCTTCCTCCCTGCCTCTTTGGGCCAATCACCAGGAGACGGTGAGTTCTAGTCCTGCCTTAGCAACGAAAGCTGGCTGGGTGACTTTGGGCCAATCAACCCGGAGGCGGCGAGTTCCAGTCCTGCCTTAAGCCTCGCTGGGTGGCTTTGGGTCGGTCCTCTCTCTCTCTCAGACAACCCCCCCCCCTCACAGGATTGTTGTTGTGGGGAAAATAGGGAGAAAGTGAAGGAGCTCTAGCTGTGTCCATCGCCCCTCTCGAGTAATAAAAAGCCGGGATAAATATCTCATAAAACCACAGAAATAATGAGTTGGCGCTCCAGAGTTGGCGCCTTTTAAAGCCTCTGGCTGCCCAACTGGCTTGGAGAAGCGGCACAGGGAGGGAGGGAGGGAATAAAAATGCAGGAACAGATGGTCCCAATTGCTGGAAGGCGGGGGGGACGGGTGAGGAGGACGGGACGAGGGTTGGGGGACGAGAGGAAGGCAAGAGAGGACAGCTTTACCCGAAAGACGATCCATTTTTCCTCTGACTCACCCCTGAAATGAGCCCAGCGGGGAGAGAGAGAGAGAGAGAGAGAGAGAGAGAGAGAGAGAGAGAGAGAGAGAGGGGTGGTGATTCAGAGAGACTGGCACTCCGGGGAGGAGGGGCGTGGGGGGCCGAGAGCGCACAGCACACGTCTCTGTTTTCTTTCTAATTAGGGCTGTTTCTCATCAAACCTCGCTGCTCACTCACGCTAATGGAATTCCGCAGGAAATTCCCAGGACTCTAACTAACCAAGGCAACCTGTTTTCTCTGCCCCCCCCCCACTCCTTCCTTGTTTCTCTCAACCCCCCACCCCACCCCACAGCATTTAACCCCTTGGGGAATGTTCACGCTCTGCAACACTGGCGCAGGGGTGCGAGAGAGAGAGAGGGGGGGGGAGGAATTTCATTTATTTGCACAGCCGTCCTTCGGTGCACAAGGCTGGATCTATCTAGGCACAGAGAGGATGGTGAAGGAAGGCTGCAAGGGAGCCATCGTGGCTCGGTTTCCCTTCTTTTTTTATTTGGAAAGGGCCGTCCTCGGGCCAGTCCCACAGAGGTGGCCGTTCCACCAAGGACCAAAGAAAAAAGCAAAAAAGAGAGAGAGAGAGAGAGCCAGGAGCTTCAAGCTGGCCGCGGCAGAAATTGATGAGGACATCCAGGCATCGTTGTGAAAAGTTTACAGGCCCCGATAAATCCGGCCAGCCTTTTTTTCTAATGGGAAACGTGAGCAAAAGGGGTCAGATGGGGGGACGGGTGATTAGAGTTACTGAGGCATGGCTCCAGCAGGGCAAATGGCCAGCACTTAAAATCATCATCATCATCATCATCATCATCATCATCATCATCATCATCATCATCACAACGATGAAAGGCAAGGGCAGAAGGAGGAGGAGGAGGAGGAGAAGAAAGAGAAAGGAGGATAATGAGGAAGAGAAAGGCGGAAAAGAAGGAGGAGGAGGAGGAGGAGGAGGAGGAGGAAGGAAAAGAGGAGGAGGGGGAAAAGAAGAAGAGGGAGGAGGAGAATGAGGAGAATGAGGAGAATGAAGAAGAAGAAGAAGAAGAAGAAGAAGAAGAAGAAGAAGAAGAAGAAGAAGAAGAAGAAGAAGAAGAAGAAGAGGGAGGAGAAGGAGAAGGAGAAGAAAGAGGAAGGAAAAGAGGAGGAGGGGGAAAAGAAGAGGGAGGAGGAGAATGAGGAGGAGAATGAGGAGAATGAAGAAGAAGAAGAAGAAGAAGAAGAAGAAGAAGAAGAAGAAGAAGAAGGAGAAGGAGAAGAAGAAGAAGAGGAAGGAGAAGAAGAAAGAGGAAGGAAAAGAGGAGGGGGAAAAGAAGAAGAGGGAGGAGAATGATGAAGAGAATGAGGAGGAGGAGGAGGAGGAGGAGGAGGAGGAGGAGGAGGAGGAGGAGGAGAAGAAGAAGAAGAAGAAGAAGAGGTATTTCTGAATGTTCAGTTGACTGACTTTCATGTTTAATATATAAACAACAACAACAACAACAACTCTTTAAACTAAAGTAGCTCAACCTGCCAAAACCAAAAGTTCTCTGGAGAATAAAAATGAAAGAATAAAATACAATAACCAGCAAAGGAAGGAGGAGAGATTGCAAAGCCGAATGAATCCACTGCCAAGGAAAACGGGAGTCCGTTGGTTTTAGGTGCCATTCAAACGCTCAGCCGCCAAGATTCGATCCCTCAACAGCCAAGGCAGGAACAGCCCCCTCCTTCCACCCACCGTGCCAGCGTGGTGAATGTGCCAGCGCCGAGCCTGGTGGGACAGGCCCACCGGAGAAGAGGCACGCTAGAGAAGATACAGGGCATAGGGTCTCCTGCTTGTGTAGGGGTCCTTCCTTTTCTCTCTTTCTTTCCTACCTTCCCTCCCTCCTCCCACCACAAACCTCCATTCCCTTCCAGCACTGATGACGTTCCCTAGTTGGGTCATGAAACGTCTGCAACAAAACCACCAGGCTCAGAGAGCACCAAGGACCCCACAGTCCTTTTCTTCCTCCTCCTCTTCTTCCCTTTTCCTTTCTCCTCCTCTCCACAATCCCCATTCCTTTCTAGCACTGATGACGTTCCCTAGTTGGGTCATGGAACGTCTGCAACAAAACCACCAGGCTCAGAGAGCACCAAGGACCCCCACAGTCCTTTTCTTCCTCCTCTTCTTCCGTTTTCCTTTCTCCTCCTCTCCACAATCCCCATTCCTTTCTAGCACTGATGACGTTCCCTAGTTGGGTCATGGAACGTCTGCAACAAAACCACCAGGCTCAGAGAGCACCAAGGACCCCCACAGTCCTTTTCTTCCTCCTCTTCTTCCGTTTTCCTTTCTCCTCCTCTCCACAATCCCCATTCCTTTCTAGCACTGATGACGTTCCCTAGTTGGGTCATGGAACGTCTGCAAGGAAGCCACCAAGCTCAGAGAACACCAAGGGGCCCCACAGTCCTTCCCCCCCCCTCCTCCTCTTCTCCACAACCTCCATTCCCTTCTAACACTGATGATGTTCCCTAGTTGGGTCATGGAACGTCTGCAAGGAAGCCACCAAGCTCAGAGAGCACCAAGGGGCCCCACAGTTCGATCCCAACCTCCCAAGAATTCTGGGAAAAGCCACCTAACTCCCAGAAACCCATGGAGAAAGCGGGTTCTCATTCAACTTTAGAGGCGGGGAGAGAGGCCGGCTTACCTGAGAGGCCTTGCACGACCTTCTCGATGGGAGGCAAGGTCTCCTTGCGGAGGGGCCGGCCGAGCGATCCATCTTGGGGGCTGAAGAGTCCAGAGCCCTCGGACAGTTTCTTACGGCCACCGGCCGAGCCCGTGGAGCGACAGCTGCCTATTGCACTGGTGAAAAGATTGGTGTGTTCGTCGCTACTTGCCGGCTCGGAACTGGGAGTGAACCTCCCCAGCGGGAGGTTGGGAGGAGAATCGGAGCAGTCTATCTGCAGCGGGGTCTGTAACCCCAAAGTCCGGGCCCCGCTCTCGGCGGTCTCCCGCCGGGCCCACTGCTCCTCCCGCCCCAGCAGCCCCTTGGCGGGCGAGAGGTGCGGGCAAGTCATGTGGCAGCGGTGCTTCTCCTTATGCTTGTACCGCTCGCCCGCAGCCTCCTTGCCGAAACGGTAGCGCTTCAGGGACTCCAGGACCGTCCGCGAAGAGCCGGCGGGCGCCAAGGCCTCGAGGGAGACCGGCGGCTGCTCCGAGGAGCGGTGCTCCCGGTGCTTGTGGCGGTGACGGTGTTTGTGCTCCAGCATCCAGCTGTAGGCCATCTCGGGCGGGACGCTGGGGTGGTAGGTGCTCATGGAGAGAAGCGGGGCCCGGCTGGCGGTCAGGAAGGCCTCCTGGCGCAAGAGCTTGTGCTTCTTCTTGTGGTACTTGGCGGGGTTGAGGAGCAGGTGGCCGGCGTGCATGTACGAGGGGGGAGGGAGCGGGGTGGTGAACGACGGGGAAGGGGGAGGAGGGTACAGGGTCGGAGGGTAGCGTCCGTAATAGCCCAAGCCAATGGGGGCCGCCAGGGGCGACGGAGAATAAGGCATGCCGTAGGACGGGTAGAAGCCGGTCCCGGACAGCGGGAAACTGAGCCCGTGCATGAAGGGCATCTCGGCCATGGCTTCCCGCATTTTGGGGGGCCTCCCCCGTTTCTTCTTCAGGTCCGGCTTGCGGATGTAGTGCAAAGGGTCCAGGGAGAAGCTGGGGTGGCTGTAGATGCTGTTGAAGTTGATGCGGAAGATGGTGGGTAGCAGGTCCCGGGGGATGAAATGGTGGCTGCGGTGGGTGATGCGGATCTCGCTCAGCCGGCTGATCAGCTCCTCCAGCTCGGCCAGGAAGTCGGGGTCCTGCCGGCCCCGCAGCTGCGGGAACTTCTTCTTGCGCTTGCGCCGCTTGAGCTTGTCGTAGGCCAGGTAGTCGTGGGCCCGGCGCTTGCACTTGTGCTTGTGCTTCTCCTTCAGGCCGGCCAGGACGGCCGAGGCCTCGGGGGTCACCAGGGAGACGTGCTCGAAGGAGTGCCGGCGCTTCTTGGGCCCGCAGAACTTCTCCGCCCGGTCCGAGGTGCTGTTGTTGTCGGTGCCGATGCCGCTGTCGCTGGGCACCGTCTCGTCGCTGTGGGACTCGCTGACGGGCGACGGGGTGGCCTCCTTCAGGGAGCCCAGCTCGCTCATGTGCGACGGGGAGTTGGGGAAGAGGGTGGGCGGGGAGAGCCGCCGGCGGGCCCGCGAGGCCTTCCGCATGGCCAAGGTCTGAACCACGCTCCCTTGCCGGCTGTGCAGGTGGAAGCAGGGCACCGAGTGGGGCTCCACGAAGCTCGTGTCGCTGCTGATGGGGCTCTGCCCGCCGCTGGTGCCCGATGACTGGGAGCAGACGGGCGACGGAAGGACCTCGGGGTTGCTACTGGGGCCCGACGGAAGCAAGGGGGCGCCTGCTTGTCCCAGCATCGCCCCACTGGCCTGTTGGCCTGATTTCTCCAGGACGGCAAAATTCGAACTGGCCGCCAGAAGGCTGCTGAAGCTGGCTTTGGGCTTCCGGCCCCGTCTCTTCCCTATGTAGATGGTTCCTTTCTTGCTGACGTTGATCTGCTGGCCCAGTTTGGTGCTGAAGGTGGCTGCCAAGCTGGAGACACCGGTGTGGGCTTTGGATTGGACCTTCCCCTTATTGGAGTCCGCCGAGGAGGAGAGGATTTGGTTGAGGATCTTCTTCCTCTTCAGCGTCTTCATCTTGTTGATTTTCCGGATGATGGTTTTCACCAGCTGACCGTTGCTACGCTTGACTTCCTGGCGCTCCGGCTCGCCTTCCGGGTCGCTGGCGCTGCCGGCGCTCGAGTCCCTGTTGTCCTCGGTGTTGCTGAGCTGGCTGTGGCTTTCGAAAAAGTCCCCGCTCGGCGGCGGCGGCAGTGGCGACAGCCGCGGCTGGTCCATGCCGTCCTCCATCTCGTCCGTCTTTTCGGGCATGACGAAAGGAGCGGCAGAGAGGACGGGCGGCTTCATCTTGATCGCCGAGCGGATCTGCCGCTTAGGGCGGCCTCGCTTCTTCGGGAAACCTGGTCCCGCGAGGGTCTGGCGGAGGGAAGGGATCTCCACTTCCGGGTGCAGGACAGGGGGCTCCTGCTCTTCCTTGGACTGCACCGAGAAGACTTTGGAGGCCGGGATTTTCAAGGCCCGCTTGGGCGGCCCTTCCAACTGGGGCATCTCCTTGGATTTCGACCGGTTGCGTTTGGACTTGTACATGTCCGGGAACAAGTCGCTCGACAGGCAGCCCGCGGACGTAGGCACGTGGGCGCCGTAGAACTTCCCTGCTTCCTTCTCCGTGCTGCCCAGCAGGGAGAGCGACTGCAGGCTGCTGCTTTTGCTCAGCTTGGGCAAATGGCGTTTCAGGAAGTCGTGCTCGGCGAAGGCGGGCGAGGGGCCCGTGCTTTCAAAGAGCTTGGCCTGGTCCAGACCACCGCTGGACAGCGGGCCGCAAGAAGCTGTTTTTAAAAGCTCGGGCCTCTCTAACTCCAGTTCTTTGGGAGACTGGCAGGCTTTCGTCCAATGGGGTTTCCTCCCTTTCCGTTTCTTTAAGGGCTTGCCCTGGGAGTCGGCGCTACTGCTCCCCCTCAAGATCTCCAGGCCTTGCCTCGGTTTCCCTAAGGAGCTCACCGCCCCCATCTTTAGAAAGGGCTTGTTGTTGAACAAGCTGGAGAAGCTGACCACCGAAGGGGCAATGGAAGCGTGGAGGTTGCTTTCGCTGACCAGGCTGGCTTTCTTGCCTGGGGTAGGACCAAGTTTCGATTCCTCCGTGCAGACCGAGGTGGGATTGCTCGCCTCCCGCACAAACCCTTTGCTCGCCGCGTACAAGCCGGGATTCCCCAGCCTGTTCATACCGGAGCGGGCGCCGTCGGAGGCGGACGGCGTCTTGCTGCTCTGTTCGGACAGGCTGTCTAAGAGATCTGGCATGTGGCTTGAATGCAATGGGTTGGAAGGGACCTGAGACAGAGCTGTTGGGGGGCCGTGGGTTAGAGTAGCGACCGAGGCGGTTGGGGAAGGGGAGGGGAGGCCCCCCTCCCCTACGGCACTAAACGGAGACTTGGCGGTAGAGATCTCTGAAGCGCCTCCAGCGGTCCTGAATTCGGGAGAAGTGCAATACACCGGGAGATGCTTCTCTGGCTTGGAGGATTCGGACGGGCCCCTTTCGCTGGGGGAGAATTCCTGCGGGCCGCAGGCCCCGTCTTTGGCGCCGCTGGAAACTTCTCGCTGGGACGGCAACTTTTCCGGGAGGCTATCTTTGCTCTGTCTTGCCAGGTGCTTTTCGAAGGGTTTACTGCCCCCAGCCCCGTCCTTTAGAAGCCCGGCAGGCGCGTGGCTTTCCAGAGGGGCCGAGCCACTACCACAACACCGCTTATAGGGCTCCGCCGGAAGGTTAGCGGTGTCGGCTTTCAGCGCTCCCAAATCCTTGCCGGCTAAACCCGCCAAATGGGCGTTCCCCATCAATTTCTTCCCAGAGTCCTTCGAAGTCAGAGAGGCCAGAATGCCCACCCCGATGTGTTTCTTGCCAGACTCTTTCGCCATCAACCCAATCGGGAGGCCGGCTGCCGATGGCTTCTTTCCGGAGTCTCTATTAATCAAGCCGCTCGAGGTCCCAAAACCTGGCGGCTTCTTCGCCGAGTCCTTACTGACCGATCCGACTGGACCGTCGGACCCCAGGTGTCTCTTTGCAACGTCCTTATTAAATAATCCAACCGCACTTCCAGGCAACGGAATCTTCTTCAGCGAGTCTTTATTAATCAATCCAGGCGGGCTGACCATGCCGAGAGATTTTTTCCCGGGATCCCTGTTGAGCAATCCGATGGGACTACTGGTCCCCAGCAGCCTTTTCCCACAGTCTTTGCTGGCCATTCCAGACGGCGCCATGCTTGTCACAAGCAGGGGTTTCTTTCCTCCTTCCTTGCTGACCAGTCCGACCGGGCAGCTAAGGACGGATGGCCTTTTCTCATAGTCCTTGTTGGTGAGCCCAGCCATGCTTGGACAGGACCCTGGCTGTTTTTTGCTGCCGTTTTCCTTACTAATTAAACCCCCGGAACAGCCGCCGGTTCCTGGCGCTTTCTTGGCAAACTCCTTGTTGACCAAGTCGAGGCCGAGGGTCCCGCTTGAAATGGGTTTCTTCAGGAAGTCCTTGGTCGCAGTAGCCGCGGCGGCCCCAGGCGTCGGCAGCTTCTTCCCGGGCTCCTTGGCGAATCCGGACAGGACCGTCATGGGCGGCTTCTTCTGCTTTGGTTTGGAAGACTTTGCCAGAGGGCAGGTGGAGATCAGCTGGGCCAGTTTCTCCGTTACCGTCGGGGGTCCGTTGGCCTGGGCTCGCTCTTTCAAGTCGGGATCGCGGCTGCCGATGGGAGCGGAGAAGGCCGACTTCACGTAGTCCAGCCCAACCGGGTGCAGCGGGGAAAGCTTCTTCAAAGCCGGGCTGCTGGCTCTGGCTCTGCTCTCGGCAAGCAAGCTTTCCACCGTCGCTGGGCCATCCTCCCCGCTCTTCTTGTACAGCTTCGAGGGGTCCTACAAAACAGAACAAAAAACAAACACTTGAAAGCATCTGCGCTGTGGAGAAAAGCACACTTGTTATCAAAACCAAATCATACGGCAGACTGGGAAATACGTATGTCACGCTGCCAGGATTAGATTATTGTTATTTTGCAAACCACGTTATTGACAATGGGAACCCAAGTCTTGCTCACAAATATTTTAAGACTGGAAAGTGTGGACAAGATAAAGAGGTGGGGGGTGGTGATGGAGGGGAAACACATCTGGAAAGGCAGGGTCTTTCTTCCTCAAGGGAAGAAACGAAGTCCGGCTGCCTTTTGAAAAAGCACCTTTGAGACAACCGTGACCTGGATGACTAAGAATCTCAAAGACAAAAGCTTTAAACATGTCGTCTCAGGACAGAAATAAAAATGCTACTGGTAGAATGCAAGAAAGAAACCAAAGATCATTCAGAATATGAATATGTATGTATGTATGTAAAGTTTTGAACTGATCAATAAATAAACCAGGGAGACTAGGATAGATCTATTTCGAGCTATTTAGCTCTCATCAGCTAGCCATACCCTTACTGGGATTTGAACCAGGGCTGTATTTACATGTTAGGCAGTTGTATTAGCCACTAATACAATATTTGGACGTGCCAGGTGCTTTGACATAACACTTACACACACACACACACACATATACTTCAATCAATACTTGTGATAGGTCGACAGTAGCTGGAGGCCTCCTATCCCACCTAGCGTTCAATTATGGCCAAAGTATAACAAATTGGGAAGCTAGTGATTCCTTACTACTTTGTAGGAAAAACAAGGAGGAGGGAAAGCGTAGGCCCTGAGCCCCTCAACCTGCAAAACTAGTTGCTGGATGGAGGTATAAAGAATTTGGAAAAAGAGATACTGGGAAAAATCCCCCCCCCCCCCAATCCTCAGGTTTTCTCCTCCTTCCAAAGATCTCTTCCTATTTAAAAAGGCATCTATAGGTCTAAACTCCTGGCTGAAAGGGATTCCCTGGATTTATCCATGTTGCTAATTAATATTTCATTCGTAGGTCCTTGAGCCTGCTGGGGGATTTCCAGAACAGAAGGAAATTAAAAAAAGAAAGAAAGAAAGACAGACCCGACTATTTAACTGGAGACATAATTTAGTGTAGGCAAGGAGGCATAATTAGGGGAGGAAAGGAAGGCCATAAAACAAACACATATACACACCACTTACTGGAACTGCGCCATAAATGCTCTACCAGGAGCCACAAGGCTTAATCTTACCTGCTGGTAGGAAGGCGAAGCAAAATGGAGCGAGTAAAAATGGAGTGACTAAAGAAGCAGAAACTAGATGGATGGATGGATGGATGGATGGAGAGGGAGAGAGGGATAGATACAGTTGGTAGAGCATACAGACATAGAAATAGAAGACAGGCAGAGAGACAGAGACAGACAGACATAATAGAGCATAGAGACACAGGCATAGAAGACAGACAGATGATAGACAGACAGACAGACAGAGAGATGGGCTAGGGCCATGATGGCAAATCTATGGCACACTTGCCACAGGTGGCAGGTGGAGCCATCTTTGCTGGCATGACAGCCCTCAGCTGTGGCGTGCCAGCCAGCTGATTTTCGGCCTTCTGGAGCACACTCACACACACAATTTTGGCACGCCTTTTGAAAAAGGTTCGCCATCCCTGGGCTAGGGAATCAAAACAAGTGGCCAGAGGAAGTTTGTTTTTTATTTACTCCGAGTATTTATCTCTCAAAAGCCTTACCAGAAACGATAAAGCCATCCGTTGCAACCGCAGAGAGAGATTAAGAAGCAAACAGCCGGCGCAGAAACCAAAATAACCTCTGGAGGGAAAGAAACGTATTTTCAATAGATGCCTCTCCAAGGTGAAGACTCCTAGAGGTCTGAGGGACAGGGAGTCCCTGTCATCCAGCAATTCGTTTAGTGACCGTTCACAAGTTACAAGGGCACTGAAGAAAAAGGGGCTTCTGGCCGTTTCCCCACACTTACGGCCTTTGCCGCATGACCGTGCGATCAGAATTCAGACGCTTGGCGGCTGACCCATACTTATGACGGTTGCAGTGATCACCCTTTGAGGCCTTCTGACAAACAGAGTCGATGGGGAAGCCGGCCTCGCTTGACAAACAGGTGAACTAAGTTTGCAACTGCAGTGATTCCCTTAACAACTGTGGCAAGGAAGGTCGTAAAATGGGGCAAAACTCACTTAACGAACATCTCGCTTAACAACAGAAGTTCAGGCTCCTTGTGGTTGTAAGTAGAGAACCAGCTGTTTTTGGGAAGGTTTTGAATCTGAAGACCACAACAGAAAAGGGCTTTCTTGTGTTAGCTATGCACCTCACTTCTAAAAAGGTAAAAGTTCCCCTCACACAGATGTGCTAGTCCTTCCCGACTCTAGGGGGCGGTGCTCATCTCCGTTTCAAAGCCGAAGAGCCAGCGCTGTCCGAAGACGTCTCCGTGGTCATGTGGCCAGCATGACTCAATGCTGAAGGTGCACGGAACGCTGTTCCCCTCCCACCAAAGGTGGCTCCTGTTTTTCTACCTGCATTTTTTACCTGCTTTCGAACTGCTAGGTTGGCAGAAGCCGGGACAAGGATCGGGAGCTCGCTCTGTTACACGGCACTAGGGATTCGAACCGCCGAACTGCCTGATCGACAAGCTCAGCGTCTTAGCCACTGCTTCGCCTTTTCTAAAAAGGTAAGCAGTTCTGGTCGCAGATACAAGATACGACAGTGTGAGGCATCGTGATTTTGCTTTATTCTGATTTTCTAGAAAAGGACCCAGCTCAAAATGTCAAATGCACGACCTGGCTTTTTTTTTTTTTAAAAGAACAACAACTTTTAAATCACAGGGTACATATTGTCTGCAAAGTGAGACCTAAGCGGATAATCCAAACAAATCATACCGACACTTCAGAAAAATGTTTCAAAGGAAGAAAAACCAAGCAATAAGCAAACAGGAAATAAAACAGACACCCCCCCCCCCAAAAAAAAGGCCGGCCACGTCGCGAGAACGTGACTGCCTGCTTCGGTGAACAAACACTGAGGTGAGAACCAAACCCACAACAACAAGTGGTTTGAAGGGAATTTAAAAAATAAGTGAAAAAGCCGTAACAAAACAATTACTTGGGTTTTAGTTCCATCTATTGATGTGCGTGGAGCTTAAAATATTTTCGTATTTTAAAAAGATAAATTATTGGGGTAGTCCACTAACAGGCAGTCATCTTGGGAGAGAGAGAAACAGAGAGAGACAGAGAGAGAGAGAGAGAGAGAGAGAGAGAGAGAGAGAGAGAGAGAGAGAGAGAGAGAGAGAGAGAGAGAGAGAGAGAGAGAGAGGGGAGGTGGGAGAAGGAGGCAAGACTGGCATCCAGCCGAGCTTGGCGTGGTGGCAGTTGCTCCCCTGTGCAAATTCTCATCAGGAACCTACAAGGGCTCCGATGCTTCACTCTTTGCTGAAGGAGAAGGAGCCAGCAGCTGGAGAGGCAGCCGCAGTCTGGGGCACCGGAGCTGAAATGACTGACAAACCCATGCGCCTTTTCCCAAAATAGGCACCCGGCATGCTCCATGGCCAAAGGAACAAGTTTCAAGCTGGAATTCTCGGCCTGGTCCAGCGAGGCAGCGTCTCGAGAGCCAAATGGGGCTACAGAGCTGGTTTGGTGGACTTTTTGAAAATAATAATAATAATAATAATAATAATAATAATAATAATAATAATAATAATAATAATAATAATAATAATAATAATAATTTCTAACCAGCCACCAGCTCTATTCGCTCGGTCTGCGGCTTTCATTTTCTCCTGCCAAACTTCAGAGGGTGGTGGAGGGTGTCACGGGCCCAGAAGGTATTATACAATAATACAATAATACAATAGCAGAGTTGGAAGGGACCTTGTAGGTCTTCTAGTCCAACCCCCTGCATGGGCAGGAACCTTATACCATTTCAGACAAATGGCTGTCTAACATCTTATTAAAGACTTCCAGGGTTGGGGCATTCACAACTTCTGGAGGCAAGCTGTTCCAGAGGTTAATTGTTCTGACTGTCAGGAAATGTCTCCTTAGTTCTAAGTTGCTTCTCTCCTTGGTTAGTTTCCACCCATTGCTCCTTGTCCTGCCCCCCAGGTGCCTTGGAGAATAGTTTGACTCCCTCTTCTTTGTGGCACCCTCTGAGATATCGGAACACTGCTATCATGTCTCCCTTGGTCCTTCTCTTCATCAAACTAGACATACCCAGCTCCTGCAACCGTTCTTCATATGTTTTAGTCTCCAGTCCCCTAATCATCTTGGTTGCTCTTCTCTGCACTCTTTCCAGAGCCTCCACGTCTTTTCTACATCGTGGCGACCAAAACTGTATGCAGTATTCCAAGTGTGGCCTTACCAAGGCACTATACAGTGGCATTAACACTTCACGTGATCTAGATTCTATCCCTCTGTTGATGCAGCCTAGAACTGTGTTGGCTTTTTTGGCAGCTGCTGCACACTGCTGGCTCATATTTAAATGGTTGTCCACTAGGATTCCGAGATCCCTCTCACAGTTGCTACTATTGAGCAAGGTACCACCTATACTGTACTTGTGCATTTGGTTTTTCTTGCCTATATGTTTTACTTCCTCTTGTTGCGGTTGGGTGGAGAAGGGGAAGGCGGCTTTAGCCGTCATTGGCATGGCAACCTCTCTCGAAATTAGAACCCAGCCCTTCCGCAAAGCCACCAGCAGCTCACTGGAGGACCCCTGTCAAAAATCAGCAGGTGGAAACGGTGGGTGGGTGAGGGGTTGGAGTTGTGTGTGAGGAGGGTGGGATCTGCATACCCGATTTTTTGGGGTTATTGTTTTAATGATGATGATGATTAAAGTCTCTTAAGCATTCAGGATGTCACTTAAGGAAAAGAAATAAAAGAAGTGAAAAAGACAGTGCTGGTAGGGAAAAAAACCCCAATCTTCTTCTTAATAGTTATGAATACATTTCATTACCTCTCCTCCTTTTAAAGTTACTTATAACAGAATAACAGAGTGGGAAGGGACCGTGGAGGTCTTCTAGTCCAACCCCTTGCTCAAGCAGGAAACTTTTCCCATTTCAAGCCAACGGCTGTCCAATCTCTTCTTAAAATCCCCTCCCTGATGGAGCACAACTTTTGGAGGCAAAAACCTCCTTAGGAACTAAGCCTTGCTGGGGTGGGGGCTCAACTTTACGAAACCTCTTTTCCCTGAATGTCATTACGGTAGAAACTTGCTTAGTTGCCTTTCAAAATACAGATTAGAAGATGGAGAATAGATCGATTTGTAATCGACAGGCCAACGAGCAAATCTTCCGCCGTTCGGGATTCCAGCGAGTGCTGTGAAAATTGAAGAGGGCGGGCCCCAAACACCTCTGCTCTTTCTGGCCAGCTCAGAAACAGCAGCTGGACGCATCTCGTCTCTGCCCTGTTTATTATTCATGATAGATTATTTCGGGGGAATTGTGTATGATGTCTATAAGTCGTCTCCTTGTCAAGCCAAAGGAGCAACTGGGGATTAGCAAACCTATCTTAAAACTTGCCACGAAATAGATGACAGCTGTCGTACGAGCAGAGGGGATTAACAAAAGGTTTAAGTTTCTATCTCCACCTGATTTCATGCCGGCTTTATTTATTGATGTCCGGGCAGGTAGTCCTCAACAATACAGCCACAGTTGAGCCCAATGTTTCTGTCACCTAAGCGAGACAGCGGTTAAGCGAATTCTTTTGCCCTGTTTTTATGACTGTTCTTGCAATGGGTGTTAAGGGGATCGTGGCAGTTGTTGATAGCAATGGCCTTATATATCCCTTCACGGGGCCTTTCCAGACCTCTCTAAGCGGTTTACAGAGTCAGCCTCTTGCCCCCCAACGATCTGGGTCCTCATTTTACCCACCTTGGAAGGATGGAAGGGTGAGTCAACCTTTAGGAGGGAGGGAGGGAGGGGGGGGAGGGACAAAAAAAAGGAAGATAGATAGATGATAACTAGATAGAAATAACACTTAGACTTATATGCCGCTTTCCAGTGCTTTCAGAGCCCTCTCTAAGCGGTTTACAGAGTCAGCCTCTTGCCCTCATCAATCTGGGTCCTCATTTGACCCACCTCGGAAGGATGGAAGGCTGAGTCAACCTTGAGCCTGGTGGGATTCGAACTGCCAAATTGCAGGCAGTCAGCAGAAGCAGCAGCCTGCAGGACTGCGCTCTAACCACTGCGCCACCGTGGCTCATATAGTTACGTGAGGAACACAGTCGTTAAGAGAATGCCGCTTCCCCATTGGCTTGGGGAACATTACAACCATCATCCTTGAGACATTGCGACCATCATCAACAGGAGTCAGTGGCCAAGCCTGTGATCACATGACCACTGGGATGCTGCAACGGTCGTTAAGTGTGAAAAATGGCCCTGCGTCGCCTTTTTTTCAGCGCCGCTGTAATTTCCAAGGCTCATGAAATGAACTGGGGTAACCTGGGCTCGCTTGTTTGATTTTTATCCTGCCTTGGAGGAGATGGCTGCTTTCAGCCGAAGGGCGTTTCCTTTTAACCTTGAGATGTCTCTGTGGGTGGCTCCTTGGGAAACTGAGGCAGCGGCAGCATCAGAATCCACAGGCCGTGGGTTACGTGCCAGCTGGCGAATTCTGGGCGTTGAAATCCACCCAGGCCGAGAGGTGGAGAAATGGATCTAGAGCATTACAAGAAAGAAAGAAAGAAAGAAAGAAAGAAAGAAAGAAAGAAAGAAAGAAAAAAAGGTGGGGGGAGATTAGCTTCTCTGCCTTTCCCTAACTTGCTAGGGAACGTATGGCGAGGAAAGGGAGGCAGGTAGACAGGCTTTGTTAGCCAATCCCACAAAACGTGGGCTTGAAAGGAAATCCTCGCAGGGCGTTTTTCTCCGTAGCGAGGAAGGCTGAAGGACGGCCCACGGTGGCAGGGAGGAGGAGGAGGAGGAGGAGGGGGAAGCATTCTGCAGAGTTCACCTGCAGTATCCAAGGACGTTGCGGGGACTGGAGAGACACCTGCGTTCAGCAGTTTCTCGGGGAAGCGAGAGCGAGGGAGAGCGAGAGCCGATTCCATCTTGTTTGGCTGCTTTGAGGGAATCGCAAGCTGTGTAGCGTGCCGCCCGCGGGGGTTGGCTGTCCCCTCCACCTCGTTGCCGACACTCGGCAGGGTTTGGCTATAAATAGGTGGAAGATTCCAGGAGCTCTGCGCTTGCTCATCTGGGCCGCTGCTCTCTTGCTGGGGGGGGGGGGGGGAGGAGCGCTGAGTCGTGATTTCCCAAGGAAGCGACGCCACCGAGGGCGGCTGAGCACACTTACTAACAGAGAGACAAAGGAGGCTTAAATAATAATAATAATAATAACAAGGATGATGATGGTGAGGCCTTGGTTGGATGTGTTGGTATGCAGAACAGCAGGCAGTAATATCTGGGCTGTTATAAAAGCCCAGCCAAGCCGAGAGGTGAGCAATTATGTGCGAGAGTCAGATGGGAGATAAATTTCCAGCCCGTTTGGTTTTGTTCAGGTTCCCCTCAAGGGCAAACTTCTGAGCCTTGCGGTTTGAACCAGGTGTTGCCCCGGCTCTCCTTTCCAACTTCTTCTACTCCAGGGCCCTGGTTGAAAGCGAAGCGAGGCCCAGCTCTGTAGTGAGTGCTTCTTTCGCCGAGAGCGCACTCCCGAGGACTTGCAAAATCCTCTCCCTCGGGAGGAAATCCGAAGGCAGGAGAAGCAGCAACGGATGGAAACTGATCAAGGAGGGAAGCAACCTAGAACTACAGAGGATTTTCCTGACAGTGAGAAAAATCAATCAGAGGAACAGCTTGCCACTAGAAGTTGGGGGGTGCTCCATCCCTGGAGGCTTTGAAGAAGAGATTGGCCACCAATTGCCTGAAATGGCATAGGGTCTCCTGCTTGAGCAGGGGTTGGGATAGAGGATCTCCACGGTCCCTTCCAACTCTGTTCTTCTGTAAGGACTGGTTCTGCATGGCCTATTTCCTCTCCCCCTTCCTTCCCCAGCTTCTTCGGCGCCCACCCTTGATCGTTTCCGAGGCTGGGACTTTCCTCCAGGTGGGAAGACTCGCAGTTCAAAACCTATGCAAATCTACCAAGCTGCTATTGCGTCATGCAAGCTCCGCATTCTGCTTTTAGCTCAATCACAGGCTTGCTCATCATTAGCAAATTCCACTTCAGGCAAAAACAAACAAACAACCTTAAGTTCAAAAAGGGAGCCCTAGGGATAAATTAAATAATCCCCACAAAATATTTGGACAACTTACTGCCCTATTATGTCAGACGAAATCCTTGGCCCTGTGGGTATCTTTAAAAATAAAAGAAAAAATCCTTCTCCTTGGGGATTAGCCGCATTTCCCGCCCGTTGCAATTTAGGCTGCAGGTTGCTGCATTTTGCAACTCCTGCATGGACCTTGCAGTGATGTGGTGCACAGGTCAGCCTTGCAGCTGGGCTGGGATATTAGTAGTAGTATAGTCTTTATTGTCATTGTACAAAATGCATACAACGAAATTGGCTTTAGCTCACTGGTGCAAAATTATAGCAGAATTATTATAAAATTATTACGATCTCCATCGTGCGGGTGGGGAATTCTGAGACCTATGGCCCCCTATGTATTTGGGGAACCCCTAAGAGGATGGCTTATGTCGAAAGATGAAGAGTCAAAAAAGCATTCTGAATGTTACGCTCAAAAGATCACTTCACTTTTAGTAACCAAGAACGCCTCCCAAACACCAACGTCTCATTAACTTGAGTGTTAACGTTCTTCATTATGTCTTTTATTCACTTATAAAAACATGTCTTAAAAAAAAAAGATAGCCAGGAGAGGAGAAAGGGAAGTCCCTGCCCGGGAGGCTCACCGCACAGAAAATAAAACATCCTGTGAAGGGTGAGGTGACCAGAATGTTACCTGTGAACATCTTTTGCAAATTAAAACACACACACACTCCCAAAACTCTCTTTAAATTTCAGCTGTGATTGTAAAGTGTGATACGAAAGAGGAAACATCTTGATGTCATGTTCATTGGGGAAGCATCCCTGGAAATCTGCTCACTAAAGGGGGGAGTTGTGTATAGGAAACAACAACAACATTAGCAACTGTAGCATTTCAGTGTTTGGCAAGCCTATTCCCTGACATGCCTGCTTGGTTCCTACTTGTTACTCTTTGAGTATCAACTCGGCTTTTTAAAAAACAAAAATCTCAGCCTGTTAGTGGTAATAATTGTTTGTGTTTCTAATGTGGGGTCCTTGGTGCTGTTTGAACTCTGGCTGCTTTCTTGCAGATTATCCAACCAGGTTACGTCACAATCGTCAGCAAATCTCATGGCTTTCTAGCACTGATGATATAACCCGGTTGGGTAAAGAAATGTCTACAAGTTCAGACAGCACCAGGGACACCGCAGTCATCTCCCTCACCCTCCTCTGCAAAACCCATACCTTTCTAACACTGATGGTGTTGCCTAGTTGGGTCATGAAACATCTGCAAGAAAACCGCCCAGCTCCGAGAGCACCAAGGACCCCCACAACTCAAATAGTCTCTTCGCTTGTATTTAGAATGTCCACCTTGATGCTTTTTCCTAAAATGTCTGGGCAAAAGACTATGATTTCCCTTTGACAAGGCCTTTATTCCTTAATCCTCTCTCTCTCTCCAATAAATTTACACGCATCATACGGGAAATACATTTACGTCCAATCAACAACAACAACCACCAAGAGCACACAGTTTCGATTTTAGAAAAGGCTTCCCTCTGAACAAAGGGAGAGGACAGACGGAATGCTGCTTCTAAAATGGCAATGACAAAGTACAGACGGTACCCAGGGATAACAGGTGGTGGCTATCCAAGAACATCTGGAGAACGATAGATTCCCCCACACACACACACACACCTCCACTCTGCAAAATATTGGAGAGAAAGATGGACCTCAACAGGCAAGCAACCTAAATATTTATAGAGTGAAAAAGAACTGGGGGGAAATGGGAGACAAAAGAGAGAGAGAGAGAGAGAATGAGAGAGGGAAAGAGAGAGGATGAGAGACAGAGAATGAGAGATGGAGAATGAGGAAGAGAGGGAAAAAGGAAGAGAGGGGGAGAGAGTTGAAGAGAGGATGAGAATGAGAGGGAGAATGAGAAAGAGAGATGGAGAGGAAAGAGAGAGAGATGGAGAGGAAGAATGAGGAAGAGATGGAAAGAGAAAAAGGAAGAGAGGGCGAGATAGTTGAAGAGAGAGGGTGAGAGACAGAGAATGAGGGAGAATGAGAAAGAGAGAGAATGAGCAAGAGAGAGTTGGAGAGGGAGAATGAGGAAGAGATGGAGAGGAAGAATGAAGAAGAGAAGGAAAGAGAAAAAGGAAGAGAGGGCGAGAGGGTTGAAGAGAGAGGATGAGAGACAGAGAATGAGATAGAGAATGAGAAAAAGAGAGAGAGAGAGAGAGAAGGTATTTAGACTTTCTCTACAAAATTTCTATATTAACCTCTCTGTTCTTAAAGGGCAAGGCATGTATTGGGTTCTTTTGATGGGGGGAACCTTAGATACTGAAATTGTGACAGCTGAAGAAACAGAGGTGTGTGTGTGTGTGTGTGTGTGTGTGTGTTTTACTTTCTGCCTTCCGACAATGGCCCGGGGTTACAGGTATAGAGGATACATCATTCTGCTAATTTTAGCAAAGTTACGTCCCCATAGCAGAGGTTGGAGACCACCTGCTTACATGGCAAAACACCCGGCAGAGGTCTGAATTATGGCACTCTCTCGCAAGGAGCTGGTGGGCGCCGTTTCGTCAAGCTGTTCAGTTCTGGAATTAAAACACCTGGATTTTCTGATGTTTTTATGTGCAACCAATCATCACAGGACACTCGCCAAAGCTTCCAAGCTGTATTTTAAAGTATCCACCATGGCATGGGTTCAAAACCGCCCGTCCAATTAAGCCGTGCTATGAAAAGGAATACTGATATCTGTTTTGTTTTGTTTTTTAAAAAGGATATATTCTCTTGCAGCTAATTTTGTTATCTAAATATGTTTGGAACCTAACTTTATTTTGTAGGACCGAAATTCAAAGGAACCAGGCGATTTAGGAGAGAGCCTGAGATCTCGCCCCCTCTGGCTCCATATTCTCAGCCTTTACCATGGGAACATTAAATCTCGAAAGCATTTTGGAGAGCTTTTGAAAAAACATTTTAAGCCTGCAAACGAAGGCATTAGATAGATTCCTTCAACAAGGATAAATTGATGAGTACTTAGAGGAGAGAGAGAGAGAGAGAGAGAGAGAGAGAGAGAGAGAGAGAGAGAGATATTCTATCCGATCAGAAACTTATTTATCTGAAGCCCAGGTTTGCAAAGACATGAAGATTTTGGGGATAAACAGAGGTCAAATCCTGAAGGTGAACCAATGTCACCTGGGAGAAAGGGCAGAATGGGAATTTTTAAACATCACCACACACACACATGCGTGCGCATACTCAGCGTCCTGCCTCTACCAGACAATTTCTCGCTGACCTTCAAAATACAATGTTTATTGAAATGCGGGCCGTTGGGAAGCTGTTGTCCCCGGAGAAATGAACTGTATCTCTAGCCAATTACCAAAAAAACACCCCACCCCCTTTTCTTGCAACTGATACACCTGTCTTCTTTATACTTCATTTCTCCTCTTACCATTCCTACCTGCTCTGGTTACATCCCCGCACCACCTTGCGGGCGAGACCGACAAGTTTATGCATTTAGAAAACCAACACGCGCAGCCTGAGAAGCGTCATTG
This sequence comes from Rhabdophis nuchalis, assembly GCA_039707465.1. NCBI lineage: Eukaryota > Metazoa > Chordata > Lepidosauria > Squamata > Natricidae > Rhabdophis > Rhabdophis nuchalis. The sequence continues at coordinate 3,525,923 of CM077662.1, forward strand.
CTGATCGATAACTATGAACGTGCAAGAGCTTATCGCAAGAAAAGCAGAATATAAATGGAATAGAGAAAGGTTATCTTTGGGCCTTCGGACAGCATGCAGAGGTTTCCCCACCACCACCACATCTGGATGGACGATTCAGAGGCCACTGGAAATCAGACCACTGGCCGAGGCCACTACCAACCCTTTCAGATCATTGTCTATGGAGATTTGTTTCCTAGTATGATTTGATAGCTTATTAAGTCACCTTGTCTAGCACTAAGCGTTGCATCTTTAATTCTTGGTCAATGTATTTTTATTCTCCTTATGTACACTGAGAGCATATGCATCGAAGACAAATTCCTTGTGTGTCCAGTCACACTTGGCCAAAAAAGAATTCTAATTCTCAGTCATCCAGGTCACGGTGATTCCAAAGGTGCTTTTTCATGAGGCAACTGGAAATCTTTTGTTTTTCCTTGAAGGCCTTCCGCTTCTCATCCAAGAAGCTTCTTCGGTTCTGAAGAACTGAAGAAGCTTCTTGGATAAAAAGCGAAAGGTCTTCCAGGAAAAACAAAGGTGTCTTCCTGATCAACAAATCCTGATAAACTGCCCAGATACGGGGTCTACGTAACATAAGGGTTAAAAGCCTGAGCTACAAATCAGAGAATTTGCCCATTCAAATCTCAATTTGCTCCTGAACTTTGGAGATAAATCAGCATTTTTTCAAGGTGCTGGTACTGTACCCCATAATATTGGGAGAATACCAACCAACCACACCCTGTTATAAGGACCGCCACAAGATAAGCGTGGGGGCAAGCAGGATTCACCCTCCAAGCCCCTGGGTTGGGTTACCGTTGGGATTCGCAAAACTGCATTGCGAGCCAGTCTAAATCAGAACAAAGATCTAGCATAGCGCAACCCAACATCAAGTGGGTTTTTAACTCAGGGCGAGGGGAGGAGGGAAACAGGCAGTTCTCGACTTTATTTAGTGATGGTTCAAAGTTATGACAGCCCAGGAAAAAGTGACTTATGGCCGTTTTTCACACTTAACGACCGTTGCAGTATCCCCATGATCACGTGATCAGAATTCAGACGCTTGGGAACTGATGCAGATTTATGATTGGGGCAGCATCCTGGTGTGTGTGTGTGTGTGTGTAACCCTTTTGCCACCTGCTGACAACCAAAGTCAATGGGGAAGCCAGATTAATAATCGCGCTACTAATTTTAACCACTGCCGCGTTTCGCTTAACGGCTGCGGCAAGGAAGGTCGTTAAAATGGAGCCCGAGTCACTTCAGAAAAGTTTCTCACTTAGCAAGGAAGAGTCTGGGCTCAGTTAATGGTCGTTAAGTCGAGGACAGCCTGCGTTGAAAAAGGGGGCAGAGAGAATCCAAAACCCAGTCCTGTGTCAAGAATAATATGGATATACAAACCAGGATTAAAACCCAAGCGCGACTCACCTGCTTCGCAGATCCTGGATCGTTCTTCTCCTCGCCCATCTTTCCAACTTTCGGCACCCTCCTGGGCTGTTTAATAGTGGTTTTTATGGCAGGGCGGCAGACATAGTTTTCCAAGTTCTTGGGAGGTTTCTTAGTTCTTTTAGCCTGGAGGCCAATTTTAAGTTTTAAATTCCCTTCGGAAAAGTTTGTCTCCTTCACAGAAAACTGGTGCTGGGCATCGGGCAGGCTTCCCTCTTTCCCCGCCTCATCGCTGGCGCTCTTCTCCCGGCCCCGCCTCTTCTCCTCCTCTTCCTCCTTTGCGCTACCATCAACCTCTGCTTCTCGCCTAACTCCCGTGGCGCCCGCAGAGGGGCTCTTCCCAGAAAACCCTTCAGAACCAGAGCCCAACCCTAACATAGCAGTACGCTGAGGGTCCATCCCAGTTATGTGCCGTGGCAAAAGGTCTCCTCTTAAAAGATGGCAGGCCGGCGGTCCGTAGGGCGCTCTTCCCGGACGTTGGTGGCCAACATCTTCTCACTGTGAACAGAAAGACAGAGGAGAGAATGATTTCCCTTCCGAGGACACAGGTTCGGAATTATGTCGGGGGGGGGGGGGGGAATAATAATAATTGGAGTTTTGTTGTGCAAATACAAAACGGTAATTTAGCTTTACCATTTATGAAAATTAAAAAGGAAACACTTTAAAGAGAAACACAAGCATTAAAAAAAATGCTTCAAGCGAAACGTTTTTCTCAAAATATCCTTTCAGAAGGAGGGAGATTTGTCTTGAACAAGTCTATTTTTCATGGATTTCACGCACATTTTTCTGTTGCGCAAGCCGCCTCTGGACGAGACGGGTGGCACATAAATCTAAACAAACAAACATACATCTTTACATCTACCTATGGACGCTGATTGGCTTCTCTTAAAGACTATTTGATAGACGAATGAAGGCAAATATATTATTTGATTCAGACAGGTATATCTTTTTTAAAACTGTAATAAATTACACCATTGGGCATGTCAATCTTGCTACTGGTTTAGAGAGGCTCTTCCTGTTTCTCCTCCCAATGGCTGAAATAGCTGGAGGATTCTGGGAAAATGTATCCCTAATTTATCCATTTACCACGTTTATTCGCTGCCCATCTCGCGGTTTCAGGAGGGCCACCATCCCTATGGTCAACAAGAGATAACGGTGGTTGAATTTAAAGGACGTGTCCAAGACGGAACTCCCAACTAATAGGCTGCCTAGGGAAAGAGAGGTAATCATAACCCTGGAATTCCCAAAAATGGCCAAAATGGTTTTTCATTCTCTCAAAAAGAAGAGAAATACCCCACCCCACCCCAAAAATCTCAATCAAGCTCTGAACAAGTCAACAAGAAGGGATGGGTAGCATGAGTGATAAGTATTTTGGTCTAACATTGATGAAAAAAAGGGATGAAAGTTATCACACAAGGAAAACAAGGAGAATCCTTATTCTCTGAGGATAATAATAACAAAAGCCAAATTGCTTAGCTAAAAACATTTTGTTTCGTGGACAAACAGAAGTCCGTGGGAGCTTACGCATTGTGGCGTACGACAACAAAAATTATTAACCATCTTTATAAAACTGTCTGCGCAGGAATTGCTCTCCAGGGCAGTTCTACAAACAGGTTAACCTGATTGTCAAGAATTTCTTTCGCCATATGGGAGCCAAAGGCTACATTTAAATAAAAAATTAGCATGCAAAGCACATGTAATCTGTCATGTGTGATGATCTATTATGGTGCATGGACACGCTGGGAAACAGCGATTGGCTAGGAGTTTTCCAACATTTGTATATCAAACAAAGCACGTGTGTGTTTATGCATGGGTGTGCGTGTGCACATCGCACACTCTGTGCTACTTCTCACAAATGAAATATGTCTTATGCTGAATATATGGCAATACTAAGGTAATTTCAAGAAATCAGTCTTCAGCTTCTAAGTACAGCTCATGCTGGGGGCACCCAGCATTAATTCTTGGAAGTCAAATGTATTTAGTAACCCTTTATAAAAGTTTCTAACTATGGAAATGTGTGGTCAAGAGTTTCACACACGTTTTACAAAGTTCAGCCATCTGAATTTCCATCATACTGATGACCCAAAAAGACTTTTTATAAATAGATATCTAAAACCAGAAGTCTACACACATAGACATATAGTTAAACAAACAAACAACCATAGAGATACACATCACAATTAAGAAGAGGAAGACTTTGACACCCAAATCAAGAACTCTGGAACTGTGCCACAAATCCCCGTGTAAACGGAGAAGGACCCAAGAATCTGACAACACAAAGTCTCAATACTAGGGAATCCCACAAGTTCAGTGTGTAAATTCCCCTATTGCAATGGATTCCCCCATCTGGCCCTGGACACTATTAAAAAAAAACATGTGCAAGAGTGTGAACAAATATCCCAAATGGGAAGTGTGAGACTGCAACTGGCTCAGTCAAATCTCCCAATATGACAGAAGCCTTCCCAAAATGCCCACGTGTGTTTTGTTGGTGAGCCCCCCTTCTCAAAACCCTTTGCCAAAATAGAAAGAACACCCCCGCCCCCGCTACACCTAACTAGAGATCAAGCAGTTGTCTTAAGCTATCATCTCTCATTATGTAGGTATTGGGTGAGGGGGGGTGTATCATGCCTGCAGGTGTATAGCTTATACACCCATGCATTTATGAGATACCCTCATATATCATTGGAAGTACACACAGGTGCATGTAAAACTGTGTGTAGAAGCGTAATACACCCCCCCCATAAACATGTGCATATGCACGCACACCCATAATATATCCCCTATAACTGTGCTCACAGTCCTAAAAGACTCACACACAACACTCAGATAAAAGATGTACACATGTATAATATACTTCCCCCCGTAAATGGCTGCACCTAGACTTAATGAAGGTATGCACACCTATCTAATACACAGTAAAAGTGTGCTGACATACTACACACACACACACACAACCCCCTCCCCCGTAAACTGGTGCACATCCAATCCTAACAGACTCACACAAACGTGCCCTCACATACATGACACTTCAAGGTGTGTGGGCAGATGACACTCCCCCATAAATGTTGTGCGCACGCACACATACAAAGGTAATAGACTCCTGTGTGCAAGCACACCTAACAGATACTCAGATAAAGGTTTGCTCACACAATACACACACACCATAAACACCCATAAATGGGTGCATACATAAACCTAACAGATGAACGTTACCCACAAACTCACAAGTAAATGCAATACACATATTGATACACATAATAATGTGCACACACAATATACACCTCACCCCACACACAAAAGGTACACACACCCCTCACAGGCTTACACAAAAACGTGCACTCACACACGACACTTAAACGTGTGTACACATGCAGAACCTACTCCCCCATAAATGGTGTGCACACACACCCACAAGCTAATAGACTCAGAGGAAGGTGTGCAGGCACCCCTAATACACACTCAAGAGAAATTTTAGCACAGACACCCAAACACTCAATGCACATATTGATACACACACCCACACCCCTCAATGAATACACATCCCCAAAGGAGATGTGCTCCTGTAATACACACTTTTGCATACCCCCATGAACCCCTCCCACCCATGAATTGTGCACACACTCAGGATACTCCCCCATAAACGTTGTGTTCACATATTCACACACTGTTAATGGACTCAAGACGATGCATGCACACCTAACACACCTAATGCAACGCACACACACACACACACCACTGTTAATGGACTCAGAGGATACACACACACCTAATACACACGAAGATTTCAGCACACACACACACAGAGCTAATAGATTCAGAGGATACACACACACACCTAATACACACTCAGATTTCAGCACACACCCCTAATAGACTGTTAATACATGCACACCTAATACACACTCAGATAAATTTCGACACACAGAGCTAATAGACTCCGAGGATACGCACACACCTAATACACACTGAAATTTCAGCACACACAGAGAGAGCTAATAGACTCAGAGGACGCATGCACACACAGACACACACACCCGCACTGGCAGAGGATGGCACCTCAACCCCAACCTTGGGAGACCCTCGCTGCAGCAAAACCTGGGCAAAGCCAGCACTCCCCGCCCCCCACACCCTTCGCCACCCCCGCCCCCAAAAAGGGGATCCCCCCCTTCTCCCCCCTCCACGCCCCGAAGCCTCGGCCTAGGCGAGCGGGTCTTCCCTTCCTCTCGCCCCCTCCTCTCCTTCCCGGCCTCTGGGAAACCCCCGCCTGGGCCTAGCTGTCAGGGCGGTGGCATGGAAGCCCCCCCCCCCACCCTCGTCCCCGTCCTTTTCCCTCACTCCTCTCCCGCCTCTCCGCCGCCTCGCGCTCACCGTATCGCGGCCAGGCCGCCGCCTCATCCCGAAGGGCTGCTGCTGCTGCTGGTGGTGTTGGTGTTTGGCTCGGGGGCGAAGGGCGGCCTCGGCCTGGCTTCTTTCTCGCTCGCCCCCTCACTCCTGAGGGGCGGCCGCGGATCCAAAATGGCGGCGGCGAGCGGCGGCAGCGGCGGCGGCGGCGGCGACGACGGCAGCGGCGCTCTTTCGCCTCAGCAGCGCGCGCATGCGCGCCCCTGCCTCGCGCTCGAGCGCGCCCTGGCCACGCCCACGCCTCCTTCCCCCCCCCCCCCCAAAATAATCAACGCCAACCTCCTCCCTCCCTCCCTCCCTCCCTCAGCGCTTGGATGCCTCCCCCCCTCCCGTTAGCTCTGAGGGAGGGAGAGACAAGACCAGACAGAGGAGAGAGAGAGAGAGAGACGCGGGCCTCCGCCAATCAACGCCCTCTCCTCAAGGCCGCCCGCCAATCAACGTGGAGGGAACCGGGGTAAGGGAGGAGCGGCGCCGACTCGCGCTCCTATGGGGGGTGGGGGCGGGGGAGAAGGAAAGGTGGTGGTGGGGGGGGGGGAGGAAGAGAAATGAATTAAAAAAAAAAAGAGTCGGACGGAGGAAGAATGTCCCTCGCAGGGACCCGTCGGCCGAACGCGGAGACGCCGTTGGGCTGAGGCGCGCGGCGGGTTAAGATGGCGGCGCCCAGCACGACGAAAACCTCCTGAGGGAAACGGCGGGGGATTTTAGGTTTTTTAAACCCTTCCGGGCGGTCTAGCGCGCCGGTTGGCTTTTTTAAATCCTTTTTTCTCGTAGGGAGGAAGATATATCTCGTTTTGGGGCGAAAGGCGGGGACGGCTAAGCCTTTTTTGGGCGGCTGTTGTGCTTCTATTCCCCATTGAATGCGAGGTTTGTGAGGGAAAGGGACGACCCGGGATCAGACACCGCCCGTCGTTTCTCTTCATAGAACGTTTTGGGACGAGCGAGCGAGGAGCGGGAGGGTTATCCTTCGCCCGGGGGACTCGTTCTCTCCAATCGAGCCTACCTCGCAGGGTTGTTGTGCAGCCTTTCCCGACTTGGGGGGAGAGGGGGCAGGAAGCTTTCCTGTCATTGTAGTGGCTACGAAGTGGAGAGGCTTTTTCTGAAGTTAAAACGTATTCCTTTAACATTTATTGCATAAATAAGAAGAAGAAACAAGTGGCGGGAGGGAAAACTGCACTTAACAACCCAGCAAGAACCAAACGCAGGTAGTCCTCGATTTATGACCATCACTGAGCTAACTGAGACACGTGAGGTGAATTTCCCTGCCCCCTCCCCCGTTTTTACCACCTTTTTTGCCGCAGTCGTTAAGTGGATTGCTCGGGGGTTACGTTAGGAACTCGGTCGCTAAGTGAATGTGGCCTCCCCATTGATTTTGCAGAAGGTTCCAAAAGGGGATCGCGGGACACTGCGACCATCGTAAATATGAACCAGTTGCCAATTTTGATTGATTTTGGCCACGTGACCACAGGGACGCTGCAGCAGTCATAAGTGGGGGGGAAGGGGGGGAAATGGTTTGCAAGTCACTTTTTTCAGCGCTGTTGTCATTTCAAACGGTCACTAAATGAATGGTCATAAGTCGAGGACTACCTGTATGTTCGATGTTGGAGGTTGGACAGTAAAAATACTGAAAAATTGAGAATTCTGGGGGGGGGGGGGAATTGAAATATCACTGTATTTTCATTGTATATATTGTGGCGATGAAAGCGAACGAAGGAAGACCAGATCCTTTCGTAATCTTATTTACACTTTTTCTAGAGTTGGTTTGCTGGTTCTCTGATAGATCTGGAAACTTCATTTTCTCCTTTAAGCCCTCAAGGGAAGTGATATAACTGCTTGGCTATATCAGAAAGTTAAAACAGTGAAAATCCTGCTTAAAATAAACATCTCGCTACCTTTTGCTCAAAACAACTGCTACTGTTGTTATTATTTTCAGGGGGGACAATGCTGAGGAGTTTGAGAAAACTCATCCCTCGGGGATACCAGGTGAGTTCGCCCACCCCTCGCTGATTTGGGGACAAGGAATGGCTTTTGAGGTACCAAAAGGGATCATAATCATGCTGTTCTTTTCTTCTTCTTTTTCAACCAGTTGTTTTCAAATACCCTGTTTCCCAGAAAATAAGTCCTAACCTGAAAATAAACCCTAGCATGATTTTTAAGGATGCTTGTAATATAACCCCTACCCCCAAAATAAGCCCCAGTTCAGATCATCAGCCAGACGGGCGCAATTACCCTAGGACTGTATTTTTCCCAAAATTAGACCTAACCAGAAAATAAGCCCTAAATCATCTTTTGGAGCAAAAAATAATATAAGACTCAGTGTTATTTTCAGGGAAACATGGTATTTGATTTATTTTTTATTTTTTTAAAGTTCTAGTGGTTCATTCCCTCTCCCCACCCCCCACCCCGCCCCCAGCTATCATTTTGAAAAGCCAGGGTATATTCTTATTCACGCAAACTCTTTCTCTCCTTAGCTGGAACAGGATGGCTTTCTCTACCCCAGAACCTGGCAGAGGACAATGTCAACTCAGAACGTCCAGCTTCAACCAGAAATGCTCAGAGCGGCCTTTGTTACCAGCGAGAATGACCCAGTGAGTTAACATTATGAGGCGTTGAAGCTTGGCTATTCTGGACCGATGATCCCAATTGAGCCCAAAGTTTTAGTTGTGAAGCGAGACAGTGGTTGAAGTGAGTCTGCTCCTTTGTATGACCTTTCTTGGCATCTTGAATCACTGCAGTTGTTAAGTTAGTAACATGGTTGTTAAGTGAAGTCCGGCTTACCTATTGGCTTTGCTTGTCAGAAGATATGAAAAGATGATCATGTGACCTCGGGACACTGCAGCCGTCATAAATATCAGCCAGTTGCCAAGTCCTCACTGGAGACTTTCAAGAAGAGATTGGACTGCCATTTGTCAGAAATGGCTTAGGGTCTCCTGCTTGGGTAGGGGGTTGGTCTAGATGACCAACAAGGTCCCTTCCAATTCTGTTAATCTGAATGTTGATCACATAACCATGGGGGTGCTGCTTTTTTCAGTGCTATTGTAACTTTCAAACGGTCACTACATGAACTTGTAAGTTGAGAAGTACCGGTATTTCCAATCCTTTGTGGACTCCGGCAAGCGTTTGCGACTCTGAGCCAAGCAAAGTAGAATATTTAATAGTTTGATGGAGCCTGTGGGTGCTCATTTGGGAAGGTGGTTGTTGCCTTGGTCAACAATGCAAATTGCATTTGACTGTGTAATCAGGTGATCCTTTTAAATTATATGTAAGCAACCACGGGCTTCGCCTTTTCTCCAGCATCTACTTAACTTGGATTGGTGGGGTGGGGAGATCGGCCTTTTGAGGTAAACCAGATCATGAAACCCACCAAAACTTGCAAGATTCTGTTACTGTTTTTTTGATTACCTGCCACCAATTTGGGTTCAGCTCCTAGCAACCAAACACCTAAGTTATCTCTATGGCAATCTGTCCCTTATCTCTTCTTTCAAGCCTCCCAATGGTTCCACCCCCAGCTTCTTGCTGGTTATCCTCTTCCCCCCCCCCCCCCCACCTTTCCCTGCATTAGAGCGTTTTCATCAGGTCACCCTCTAATTGTGTACATGTCTGTTAGAATACCCCACAAGGAAAGCGAGTTCTAGTTTTCCTACAGAGTAGGTTTTCAGTAGCACAATTTTACCCACAGCCTCCAGGGAATCTGCTTGGGAGATCCCAAGTCCCCTCTCCACCTATAAGAAAGCAGAAAGCATTCTCTAAAAACCTGGAATTAAAGGTTGTTTCTTTACATAAAGAGCAAACATTTAGGGCATACTTGTGAGGCCCCTAAAGACTTGCCAACGTGCAGCTTTTGGTTGCAATTTGTTGTTAAATGTCAGGCTGGTGGTGCCATCGCAGCCCCTTCACCACACAATATCATTTGTGGTATCTGTAGAAACAGCCCTGCCATTTAAAAAGGAGTACATCCTAAAAAAAAAACCCCAGACTTTTCCCTTAGGTGTGTGTCTGCTGGGAAGAAGATATCACAATCATTTTCGTTTTTACAATATGAGACTGCGGCAACCCAAAACGTGGCAGGCAAAACCATCCTCGGGAGGTTTCATAGCTGCCTCTGCCATTGAGATTTTTTTTTCTCCCCTGCTGAATCTTCTGGGGGGTCTCCATGGAAACCGCAACAGGCAGCCAAGACCCTGTCGTGCAACACACACACACACACACACCCTCCCAGCATCTGCAGAAGCACAGTGCCAGCCCCTGCCATCCAGAGTCTCTCAGTTGCCTGGCAACAGATCTTTCCCTGTTGCTTGGAACAAACAAACCCAGTGTGGGTCTAGGATCCCAGCACTGATGGTGGAGGTGGATTTAAACCTGTTTTTTTCCCCTCCACTCGAGAATCACCAGCAGATCAAGAAAGAAATCTTAGCCCGCTGGGCTAAAGGCATTCTCGGGCCCACCTCTCAGCTTGCTTTATTGTCAGTGCACATCGTACAACGAAATTAAATGTCACCTTCGGTGTACATTCTAACTTCAAAAAAAAAAACAACCCACAAACACCCATCCCTCACACGCTACGTAATAGAAATTGAAAATATTGCATTAATATTGGACTATATCGTAGAATTCAGTATAGTTACTGCCCTGGGATAGAAGCTGTTTCTCAGATCTATTTGTCCTTGGTTTTTATTGTCCGGTACCGGTTTGGGCTCAGCTGTCGTAAGCTGAGGACTACCTGAATTCTGCTTGTGGCAACGCAGGCCAGCGATTTGTCCTTCCTTCCTGTGGTTCTCGGAACCAGGGAGAGTTCGTTGTAAGAAAAGAAAAACAATTCGGCGTGACGATAAATGAGAACTGATTGCTTCTCCTCCTTTCCATCCTGCAGGCCAAACACAGCGAAGAGCACATAGGTCAATATTACACAATCTCCCCCGAGGAGGTGAAGGAGACCCTCCCTCACGGGCTACCAGCTCGCTTCAAACTCCAGGTGATGTGTCTTGCCTTTGCAAACGTTGTAGGGTGAACCTCGGGCTGGGCCATCAAAAGTGGCTCCGAGGCTCAGCTCTTCTTTCGCTTGAGCCCAAATTTCATCCTGATTTTGCTGAAATGATCTCTTTGTCTGTCTCTCTCTCTGGATCTCTGGCTTTCTTTCTTTTTTCTTTCTCTCTCTCTCTCTTTCTCTCTCTGGCTCTTTTTCTCTCTCTGTTTCTCTGTTCCTTTCTGTCTCTCTCTCTCTCTCTCTTTGTCTCTATCTCCCTCTCTCTGCCTCTTTTTTTCTCTCTGTCTCCCTCTCTTTGCCTCTTTCTTTCTCTCTGTTCCTCTCTCTGGCTCTCTCTCTCTAGCTCTCTTTCTTTCTCTCTGTTTCTCTGTTCCTTTCTCTCTGTGTCTCTTCCTGTCTCTGTGTGTGTGTCTCTCTCTGTCTCTCTTTCTTTCTCGCTCTCTCTGTCTCTGTCTCTCTCTGACGGTCTTGACTTACTTTCTTTTCTCTTTCCCCCAGCAGATGAAAACCTTCAACGAAGCTTGCGTCATGGTTCGACAGCCGGCGGTAGAACTCATCACCTACTTAAAACACACCAACTTGTCTCATCCAGCCGTCCGATATCTCCTCTGTATCCTTTGAAACCGGGTCTCTCGTTTGCTGTTCTTTCACGGAACCGGGCAAGTTTCTGGTCCTCATGCGAAAGTAGTTACAGAGGGAGTGGTGCCGTGGCTTAGAGGTGGAGCCTCTCACCTCACAATCGGGAGGTTGTGAGTTTGATCTTGGGTACAGGCAGGTATTTCTCTCTCTGGGCACAATGAGATCTGCTGAACAAAACTCCGTACTGGCGACACGAAAGGCATCTGGCCAGTAAAACACTCTGCTAGCTCCATTGAGATTCCACCCTGCAAGGGATCATGCATGGGGTCGTTAAAAATAATGACGATGCCAAAGTAGTTACAGAACAAGAATAGGACTCAACCCAGCCGTCTGCATAGACCCCTTCTAAATATCTGTGTAGTCTTCACTTAGTGACCGTTCAAAGTTACAGAGGACCTCCCCAAAAGCTATTTATGACCTCTTTTCAAAGTTATGACAGCTGCTCACCTATATACGCCAAGGCGTATGATAGCAAATTTGGACGCTCGAATTTACAGCATCCTGCAGTCACGTGACCACGATGTTCAGTGCCGTTGTGGCTTGGAACGGTCAATAAAACCAATAGCCATAACTCGAGGAGTACCTGTAGATGCATGCACCCACGTTTTTCCGCAGTACAGATGACGAGTATAGGCTGTGGCTTCCTTAAACAGTCCTGAAGATGGAGAGAAGAGTACGGGAAAGACCATGGTTCTCTGCCACGCTGTGCATTATTGTGCCAGGCAGAATTGGGTCATCGTTCACATTCCAGACGGTAAGAGCAACGGCAATAGGACTTGGGGTTATTTAGTACCCCATTGTGCTTTTGGGGGGCGGGGCGGGGGGAGGAACACACAATCTGAAAGCTTCTGGGTTTTCCCCACCCAAAAGGAAGTTCAAGTCCCTGCCCAGCACCCACATGTCCGTCATCCCACGATCCAATCAGGCACCGTCCAGAACTGGAGATGCCTCCCAATCGCACCATCGTGGCTGCAGGGCAAGGTGTCCTTGACTCTCTGAGAAAAGAAAGTTATTTTGGCTACATCTCTCCCACCCTCCATATAATCCCACCTCAGTAGAAAAAGTGGAAGGCCCAAATATAAAAAAATGGCTCCCAGGTCTGACAGGGCAGCGCTCTTGAGAGTAAACACTTACAAGATCACGGATAATTATTGTTTTTTGCAAAAGGAGGTCATTTTATTTGGAGACGTTTGCCAGGATTTTCGGCCAACGTTTGCCAGGATTGCCGGACACCTGATGTTTAAACCGAGACCTTCGGGGTGTGTCCTTGTCTCTTCCTGCTGCAGCTCACCTCTGGGTGAAGAATTGCAAAGAAATGTTGCCGTCCTCTTACAATACCGAGCGGTTAGACCAGCCCGTAGAAGCGGCAAACTGGCTGAAGAACTTCAGAATCACCAATGGGAAAGTTTTAGCCCAGGTTGGCAGAATCTCTCTTAAGCTTTGGGGAGGGAGAGGTGGGTTTATTTCATTTTGTGGGTTTATTTTAGCGCTCTCTCTCTCTCTCTCCTTCCCTCCCTCCCTCCTTCTCTCCCTCCCTCCCTCTCTCTCTCCACTGCAGCTCAAGACACAACAGAAGTACGTATGGGGCAAGCGAGACGTGACCGAAGAAGGCTGTTCGCTGCTAGACTTGGCTGAGAAGGTGAGGCTTGCGTTAAAAGTGGAAGAATGGATTTCCCAAGCCGTGTTAAAAAAAGAAACCTGGTTGGTTGTGGTGCTCCAGGGGCTGAGTTAGAAAATGGGAGACGGGGAGTTCTAGTCCCACGCTAGACATGAAAGCCAGCTGGGTGGCACCAGGAGACGGGGAGTTCTAGTCCCATCTTAGGCATGGAAGCTGGCTAGATGATTCAGGGGCCATCACTTGGAGACGGTGAATTCTAGTAGGCAGCATCGACCCACCTCAAAGGGTTGTGGTTGCGGGGACTATAAGAGTCGGGCGCATTATGGAAGCCACCTCGAATCCTTCGAAAGAAAGGCAAGATTTCATCCCCCTGGATGACAACACAGGGCCCCCCCACCTGTCTCCCTTCTTTCCTCAGGGCTTAGCTTGGGTGAAATACGCCAGCGATACCGTCGGGGTGATCTTGAAAGAGCTGAAGCAGCAATCTCGCCAGGGATCCTTCCGGCTGCTGGTGGCGGTGGACGGGATCAACTCCCTTTGGGGGAAGACAGCGTTGAAACATAACAAGCAAGAGGTAGGTTCCCTCGTTCGCCTGGCTTGCGGGTCACACGAAGCGACATTGGGCTTAACATACTTAGCCCCACGTAGGGACGCGGTGGCTCGGGGGCTGAGACGCTGAGCTTGTCGATCAGAAGGTCGGCGGTTCGGCGGTTTGAATCCCTAGCGCCACATAACGGAGGGAGCTCCCGTGGCTTGTCCCAGCTTCTGCCAATCTAGCAGTTCGAAAGCAGGTAAAAAAATGCAGGTAGAAAAATAGGAGCCACCTTTGGTGGGAAGGGAACAGTGTTCTGTGCGCCTTTGGTGTTGAGTCATGCCGGCCACGTGACCCCGGAGACGTCTTCGGACAGCGCTGGCTCTTCGGCTCTGAAACGGAGGTGAGCAATGCCCCCTAGAGTCAGGAACGACTAGCTTGTATGTGCGAGGGAAAACCTTTAGCTTTACCTTTAGCACATAACGAAGCACTCGACTTAAGGCTGTTTGTTCAGCTATTTGTTTTGTAATGGATGGAAACTAACCAGAGAGAGAAGCAACTTAGAACTAAGGAAAAACTTCCTGAGGACAATTAACCAGTGGAACGGCTTGCCACTAGAAATTGTAGGTGCTCCAACACTGGAGGTTTTCAAGAAGGGACTGGACACCCATTTGTCTGGAATGGTGTCGGGTCTGTTGCTTGAGCAGGGCGGGGGTGGGCTAGAAGACCTCCAAGGTCCCTTCCAACGCTATTATTCTATATTCTAACCATCCCAGTGTGGAGTCCTCATTGAGGGTGACGTAACCTGTTTTTCCTATTTTGCTGAAAATGTAGACCTTTTCTCTCTTCCTCTTCAGGTGTCTGTGGAGGAGCTGACGCTGGTACACAACCTCAAGAAGATGGTGGAGAACGATTGGGTGAGGACCGCGCCTTCCTCCCAGGAAGCTTACAATTAGGATAGAATAGAATCAGGAAAGAATAATGATGAATAGAATAGGAATAGAAGAATGGAAGGGAAGGGAATAGGAACAGAATCAGGAATGAATAATAGAACAGAACAGAATTAAGAATAGAATAGCAATTAGAATAGAATAGAATGGAATAGCAACTAAAGTAGAAGAGGAATAGGAGATAGAATTCTTTATTGGCCAAGTGTGATTAGACACAGAAGGAATTTGTCTCCAGTGCATAAGCTCTCACTATACATATAATAAGAGCGATAGATCATTAAAGCCACTTTCAGAGCCGAGCGAGATGCCACAGCTACTAGGAGGCTGACCATGGACAGGAGTTGCAGCTCTGACGTGTTTGTTCTTGTTTTTGTGTGTGTTTTCAGACAGGAGGGGCCATCGTGGCCACGCTCAGTCAAACAGGAGCCCCCTTCGCGCCCCGACCACTTTATTTGCCGCATGAGTTGCTGGGACGGGTGAGTGGGGTGGGGGTGGGTGTCCGACTCTCATCACCCTAATTGGCCTTATTCTGAAAGACCGTCTGGTCCTCGATACTTTCTGACCTTCCTGGTTTTCTTTCTAGATGTTTCATTAACAAGCTAAGCAACAGCATCAGTGCTAGGAGGCAGTGGGGTTTGCAAGGAGGAGAACGGTGGGGTGAGCCGGGTTGCTTTCTTGCAGACGTTTCGTGACCCAGCTAGGGAACATCCCCAGTGCTACGAAGGGAGCTACGAATCCTCTCTCTCTTAGCACTGATGATGTTCCCTAGTTGGGTCACGAAACGTCGGCAAGTAAACCACCCAAGCTCAAGACAACAACGAGGAACCCACCGTTCAACCCTGAGCTGCAAATATCCTATTCCAGGGGTGTCCAAACTTGGGGACTTCAACTCCCAGAATTCCCCAGCTAGCCATGCATGGCTGGCTGGGGAATTCTGGGAGTTGAAGTCCCCAAGTTTTAAAAGTCCCCAAGTTTGGACACGCCTGCCCTATTCGAAATTGGTGGGCTGGAGGATGGTAGTAGATTTCACATCCCAAGCTAATTGCCTTCCTTTCTCTTGGACAAGCTCTAAGAATCTCCCATTATTTAAATGAGATTTAATTGGATTTATTTACCCCCCCCCCTTCTTTCCCCCAAACTCCAGGATGGTTTTGCCGCTCTGGATCCTTTTGTTCCCATCGAAGTTCGCGATTACACAGATATGGAGTTTGAGGCCTGCTACCAGTATTATCTGGAACGCAAGTGGCTGCAGCATGAAAAAGGCAAGTGCAGCCGCTTCCCAGAGCCAAGCAGTTAAGTCTCCTGCCTGGTTTTGAAAGGGCAGAGTGGTAAACAGTCAAAATTGGAGATTTGTTCATCTCTGTATCAAGGCACCAGGCTCAAAACCAGGAGACGGTGAGTTCTAGCCCTGCCTTAGATGGTTCAAAGCAACAGGAAAAGAGCCAGCTTGGTCTAGGGGTTGATGTATCAGGCTAGAAACGGGGAGCTCTAGTCCTGCCTTAGGCACGAAATCTGGCTGGATGACTTTGGGCCACTCACCAGGAGATGGTGAGTTCTAGTCCTGCCTTATTTATTTTTTATTTATTTATTTTATCTTTAATTCGATTTATATCCCGCCCTTCTCCACGAAGGACCCAGGGCGGCACACAGGAATTTAAAAACATATAAAACAGAATATACAAAATTTAAAAACATATTTTAAATATACAATTTCATTGTAATTTTTACAATGACAATAAAGATTATTATTATTATTATTATTATTATTATTATTATTATTATTATTATTATTATTATTATTATTATATATATTGTTACATGAAACAATCCTATGCTAAAAACCAAATTAAAATAGCCCCAGCGGGAGGTTAGGCTAGGCCGGCTTGCTGAAAGAGATGTGTCTTTAGACACTGGCGGAAGAGGCGGAGGTCCGGGATGGTAGGAAGTTCAGGAGGGAGGTCGTTCCAAAGGGCAGGGCCCGCCACAGAGAAGGCTCTTCCCCTGGGTGTCGCCAGACGGCATTGCCCGGCCGACGGCACCCTGAGAAGGCCCTCTCTGTGGGAGCGGATCGGCCGTAGGGATGTATGGGGCAGGAGACGGTCTCGCATATAACTAGGCCCCGAGCCATGGAGCGATTTAAAGATGGTCGTCAGGCATGAACATCGGCTAGGTGACTTTAGGCCAGGCACCAGGAGACAGAATAGTCCTGCCTTAGGCATGAAAACTGATTGAGTGACTTTGTGCCAGTCACCAGGAGACGGTGAATTCTAGTCCTGCCTTAGGCATGAAAGCCAACTGGTCAAACCTAGAGGGTTGTGGGGAAGAAATAGGAGGAGGAATCATTATTGGGTGTGTTCCCCATCTTGAATGACTTATAAAAGTAATAAAGACGGGTTCAAAATAAGAATGAAAATCCTAATGAATAAAGACACATCTTTTCCAGCAAGCCGGCCTAGCCTAACCTCCCA
The DNA here is from genome assembly GCA_039707465.1 of Rhabdophis nuchalis. Taxonomy (NCBI): domain Eukaryota; kingdom Metazoa; phylum Chordata; class Lepidosauria; order Squamata; family Natricidae; genus Rhabdophis; species Rhabdophis nuchalis. Next base: position 3,542,964 of record CM077662.1, read on the forward strand.
TGGGGACTATTTTAGAGAGTTTTAAATTGGGAATTTTAAAATTGGTTTTAGCATAGGATTAGATTAATTTAATATGTTTTTAAATTATGTATTTATTGTTTATATGTTTTTTTAATTCCTGTGCGCCACCCTGGGTCCTCTGTGGAGAAGGGCGGGATATAAATATAAATAAAATATAAAATAAAATAAAAATAAGTGCATGAAACTTTGCTTGTCAGATGATTTTTGCACGCATTTGTGTGTTTGTTCTGGAGGCTGTGCCTAACCTGACCCTTTCCCCCCCTCTCTTTTATATATATACGTACGTGGATTTCTTTTCATGCTGAAATAGCCAACACCAAGGAGGGGAGACTGGAGCTCCGTTTTCTCTCTGGGCGTAACCCCGGATTGTTTGAGCAAATCAGCGCTTTCTTGTAGCCGAGCATCTTCCCCACCGACATCATGGTTTCAGAAATCCCCTTGTAATAAAGGTTTTAAAAGCTACCCCTTTGGCCTGGGCTCTTTTCTTACACTAAATGGGAACGTTGCCTTTAAAAAGTTGTGGTTTCTCTAAATAAAAATTCCCCCAGCAAATTCAGAATACAAGCAGAATTGAACCCGAAATTGGTGCCACGTGAAACGTTCGTTCGGTCAGGTTTGCTCCGCTTTACGACTTTTTTTGCCATTGTTATTAAGTGAATAACTGCATATATTTTCCATTGGGTTAAGGTCTGGGCTATTCCCAGGCCACTGCAGCAGTGGAATAGGATTATCTTGAAACTCCCTCCAAAGACGTGTTATCAGCCATCCAACCTCAAAAATGCACACTTTCCCCAAAGGGTTTCCACACTTTTGGCCACTATTGTAGAGATCGTTTCAATATTTGATATCATGGTACCCCTTCCCCCCTCCGTCTCCCAGTTCCCTTGGGTTTTGTTGGCCAGGAAAGAAATTAACCTAAAACTAGGCAAACTAGACTGTCGCCTTCTGGCAGAAGATACAAAAGACTTAAAACTGCACGTCTTCTGAATAGCTTTTATCTCAGAGCTATAATTGCACTCAACAATGAACCGAAGGGCCATCATCAGTGAGCTGTTGGACAGCACAACTTGGTCTGTTGTGTGGATGTTTGGGTGGTTTAGGGGTGGGGGAATTTTTGGGGAGTGTGTGTGTGTGTGTGTGTGTGTTTGGGGATTGTTATATGTGTGGGGCCTGGTCTCTTGAGTGTTACATGAATTTCGTATGCGTATAAGTATATATATATACTTTTATTTACGGTCACAGACCAAAACACAAGTACTACAGGAAGAAACGTTAAAATAATAATTATTATTATTATCATAATATCATACAATATAAGTATAATCTTTATTGACATTGTAAATACAATGAAATTGGTTTTAACCTCGCTGGTGCAAAATCATAGCAGAAACAAAGAAAGAAAGAAAAAACTAGGGTGTGCATGGAGTGATTGTGGTTGTATTTAAAAGTCTGACAGCCCAAGGAGAGAAACGATCTTTAAACCTGTTTGTTCAGCTGGCTATACTTGGATGTCTTCTGCCCCGATGGTATATACTTGTGTATATACACGTACAATGACAAATAAAGTGACCTAAGTAAAATCCAGAGGTGCCAATAAAAATAAGATACTAAGTACCGACTCATGGGTCCTGCTGGGTGATGGAAAAACCTCAATTCTGCTTTATTATATCTAAAAGGCTTTGAGGATGATGGCTCACAGGCTTTGGACTAATTAATTTCAAGTCGAGCTGCTCATCATATGTAATATTTAATATTGGAGATTTCCTTCCTGGCGTTTCTTCCTTCTGAGCTGGCCGTTTTAAGAGCGCAGGCTTGCTGATGGGTCAATGAACAGCAATATTCTGGGGTGGATTTTTCAGTCAATAATTTTTTATTGATTTATGTAGTTAGTGACTCATGGCCAAGATACCAGGAATAAGAATAAACAGGAATAAGAACACAGGAAATGGGTACAAATACATGTATTTGTATACTTATAAATTATATTTATATTTAAATTATATTAATATATAAATTATATTTATATATATATATATATATTATAAATATAAATGAATAAAACTTCTATTATTCAATTTACAATCTGCTGCATGCAACCCAAAATCTGCTCCAATCTGTCAGGAGCCAATTAGTTCCTGGAGGACACCATAGAGCCGCTAAGGAGCATTGATACAAGGACGAAAGCGAGCAGAGGGCAGGGCTCGTCCTCACCGGAAGTCCCTCCCCTTTCCTCTCCAGTTCACCAATAAGGTTGCAAGTCTATTTGAAGGGAGAGAGGGAGGATGGGGTGAAGCCGTGGGCGGCACCCTACCGATTGGTGGCCGGCGAGAGCCAATGAAAACACGGCGTCGCCTTTCCCCGCCCCTTTTACTCGCGCGCGACGGAAGGCACCCTGACATCGGTAACTCGCGCCTGCGCAGACTGTTTTATTATTTAGAAAAAAAGCTTCCCCCCTCACCTTCTTCAACGGCCTATGTCTCCCCCTCCGTAACCGGTGCCCGATCCGAGAACGGAGGGGGAATGTCGGGGGTCCGCGAGGTGGTGACGCTTCAGCTGGGCGACTACGCGGGCAGCGTCGGCGCCCACTGGTGGGGCCTTCAGGTGAGGCAGGGAAAAGTGCGGGGGCGGAGCGCGCATGCGCCAACAGGGCCAGGTGAGGGCGGGGAAAAGAAACCTGTGTTGGTGACGTCATTCTAGGGGAAACGCCTGATTGGCCCGGAGCCACGCAAGGGTGGGCGGGGCTTGTACATTTCCGCCTTCACTTGCTTCTATCAGCACGTGCACAAGTGTGTTTACACTAAACACGTGTTTGCACATATTTGCACACGCAGTTTGCACGAGAATCCATCTCTCCCACCCATTCATTTAAAGGGGCATGCGTGACTTTGCTTTATTATTTCCCCCCCCAGCCCATCATGCTTTTATCCTCTTAACACCCCTGCAAGGGAGACCACCCTCAGCAGGACCAGGATAAACAGGGCTGCAAAAACCCACGTGGCTGCTGCAAAAGGTTCCTTCCTGTCAGCCTGCCCCCCACCCTCCAAGATCCTTGTGGATTTTTTTGCACTCGGATCAACCACATTTTGGGGGGGGGGTGAGGGGTCAGACTAGATGACCCACAAGGTCCCTTCCAACTCTGTCAATCTGTTTTTTTAAAAAATGACTCCATCCCCAGCGTGCTAGGCTTGGGGTTCAGTGGCCTATGGGTAGTCCTCGACTTAACGACCAGAATTGAGCCCCAGATATCGGGGTTAAGTCATTAAAAGCGAATTTTGTCCCGCTTTACGACCTTGCTAGCCCACCCTTGTTTGGGGAATCCCTGCAGTTGTTAGGGACGCCACAGTCATTAAGTGAATCTGGCGTCCTTGTTGCCTTCGTTTGCCAGAAGGTCGCAAGAAGGGAACCTCTTTCTCCTGGGGGCTGCTTAGCTCCAGCAACTGCTTCCTGTTGGGGCCCTAAGGAGCCCAGTTGGGCAGGAGCCCCGTGACGTGAGAGTGACATCGAGTCGGTCACATCCACCCAGTCACATGACCACCTAGCCATGCCCACCCGGGCAGTCATTAGGCAGATTATATTAACAGACTTGGAAGGGACCTTGCAGGTCATCTAGTCTGCCTAAGCAGGAGACCCTATATCTGCCTCTACCTAGGATTGAACTCACAACCTCCTGCTTGTGAGTCAAGAGCTTCACCTCTAGGCCGCAGCTGCAGATGCCATATTAATGATCCATGAGATTTAAAATTAGGAATGTAGTGGTCTCTGAGGTCCGAAAGGACTTTTCTGAAGTCTCTCAACCTTTTTCTAATTTCTGCCTTCTAGGAAGCTTCGTTCTTATCCAATTCCAGGCCTTCCGACGTAGACGAAGCCCTTCAGCACGATGTCCTGTTCCGAACGGGGAGAACCATGCAGGGTCGCGAGACGTTTACCCCCCGCCTCATCCTTATGGACATCAAAGGTGAGACTCTCTTCTCAAACAGAGAGGTAAATTCGGTGGAGAAGCACGCCCGCCTCGCGGGTCAGATCCGCTCACGTAAGGACTGCCTCCTTTAGCGGCGTAAATGTGGGTCGCCGTTGGGAGTCGTCAGTCGAAGCCCATCTGCCTCTTGACGCCTTTCCGCCCAAAAGGGTCTCTTAAAAAATGATAAATCTGTTTTATTTCTGGCAGAAAGTCTGGCCACTTTGAGACAGGAGGGATACCTGTATGAGGATCCGAAAACAAACACCCCTATCGCTTGGTGAGTGGGTATATCTTAAAATTCTTGGACATGGTACCAAGTGCCCCTGTTACATTATTATTATTATTATTATTATTATTATTATTAATAATAATAATATTCTGTGGTTAATCTTTGGTGAGATTCACAGCCTTTGGGGCTGGTTGGTAGCTCAACAGCTCGAGTCCTAACCAAGGACCTAGGAACTTATTATTATTATTATTTCTTCTTCTTCTTCCTTTCTCCTCCTCCTCCTCCTTCTTCTATTCTTCCTTCTCCTCCTCCTCTTGCTTAACAACCACGTGATTCATTGAACGACTGCATAAAGAAGGGTGTTGCAAACCAGGCTTGAGTTTAATAAAAACAAGCGTTTCCCTTCGCGGAAACGCTCGTCCCGATTGTGGTTGTAAGCCGAGGGCAATCTCGATTTCCTGTCCGGGTTCATGGATCTTCTCCTTGCAGGAAGGGGAACCTCACAACGCACCAGCAAGACCCAGTGCCTCCCAGTTCCGTTTTGGAAGGACTTGACCAGCCTGAGGTCAGCCTCCTTCTTTCTCCCCCTAATTTCTAAGAATTGGTACTTTTTCATATAGCTGATGAGAGCTAAATAGCTTGAAATAGATCTATACTAGTCTCCCTTATTTATTTATTTATCAGCACATATCGCCTTGGTCTTGGAGACAGATAAACTGGGACCAGAGATCTGATTTCTGATTTCTTCTTTTTCTTATTTCAGGGCGACCGGTTTTCCAATGGCGACTTTGCCTCCAAGAGCCTCCCTGGTGGCAAAGGTAGGGGGGGGGTGTTTGTGTGTTTGTGTAGTGCATGCAGTGCTCCGTAAGGGTGTAACTGTAATGGAGCCTGTCACTTTTCTCTCACTTTAATTTTAATTTTATGGGCTTTTATTTTATTATTATTATTAATTTATTTTGTATACCGCGTCCTCTCCCCAAGGGGACTCGGAGCGGTGCACAGGGAAAAATTTAAAATACTATAAAATACATGCAAAGCATAAAAACAAATTAAATTAGAAATGTCCCTGCGCTAAAATCCCCAATTAAAACACTACAAAATTCCCTAACAAAATTCCCTAATAATATGTTAATTATTTTTAAGTTAATTTTAATTATTATTAAAAAATTATTTTACTTTACTTTTATATGAAATTCTATTTTATTTCCTTTTTATTTGCATTAATTTTACTTTTAATTAATTTTACTTTTATTTTAATTTTATTTTGAATTCATGTTATTATTTTATTTTGCTTTTATAGTCCATTCTATTTTATTTCCTTTTTACTTTTTTTATTAATTTTACTATTAAGTAAAATGATTAAGTAATATTTTAATTTTACTTTGAATTAATGTTGTTATTATATTTTACTTTTATAGTCCATTCTATTTTATTTCCTTTTTATTTGTTAATTAATTTTACTTTTATTTGTACTTTAGACTTGGCATTAGTTTAAAAGCTGGGTTTTTTAACAGAGGGGCTTCGGAGCAATCTGGCTGGCTTGTCAGCCATAGCTCCACAAGCTGGAGGGCTCGGCCCCCCCAATGCAAAGAGACCCTCACCGCCAGATGAAACGTGACCCGTACATCTCCTGGTGGTCTCTTTTCCCAGGAAAGCCAAAGCAGCTCGCCAAGCGGCTTGCGTCGGAGAACACTGCGCCCACTTGGTCAGACTTCCTGCGTACCAACCTCCACCCGCGTAGCATCCTGACCATCCATGAATACAACCGCGAGGAGTGAGTTGAGAGTCCTGGCAGAAAGGGAGCGGGGTGGGGGGGGCGCAATCCTTTTTCTCCTGCCCAACGAGGACCGGACCGAATTCGGCTTCCCGTCCATTGCAGGGAATCCAACCGTCTGGAGGCCTTCGGACAAGGAGAAAAACTCCTGCAGGGCGGCCGCTACCTGGAGGAACTGGAGGATCGGCTGCACTTCTATGTGGAAGAGTGTGATTACTTGCAGGTAAGTAATCCACCCGCCACGGGATCGTGTCCCCCTGTGGATGTAAAGCAGGGATCCCCAAGCTTGGCAGCTTGGAAGACTTGTGGACTTCAACTCCCAGAATTCCACCTGCATGCGTGATTTTTAGGCCCACCACCAGGAGACTGGGAGTTGTAGTTTTGCGTGAGGCATGAAAGCCAACTGGATGACACTTGGCCAGTCGCCAGGAGACTGGGAGTTCTAGTCCTGCCTTGGGCATGAAAGCTGGCTGGGTGACTTTGTGCCCATCACTAAGAGACTGGGAGTTCTAGTCCTGCCTTAGGCATGAAAGCCTGCTGGGTGACTTTGAGCCAATCGCTAAGAGACTGGGAGTTCTAGTCCTGCCTTAGGCATGAAAGCCTGCTGGGTGACTTTGAGCCAATCGCTAAGAGACTGGGAGTTCTAGTCCTGCCTTAGGCATGAAAGCTGGCTGGGTGACTTTGTGCCCATCACTAGGAGACTGGAAGTTCTAGTCCTGCCTTAGGCATGAAAGCCTGCTGGGTGACTTTGTGCCCATCACCAGGAGACTGGGAGTTCTAGTCCTGCCTTCGGCATGAAAGCCAGGTGACGCTGACATGGGCCAGTTGGGGGAATTCTGGGAGTTGGAAGTCCACAAGTCTTAAAAGTTGCCAAATTTGGAGACCCTTGCTACAAGGCGCCGTAAGAAATCTTGGGACTTTCCTGGGGGTTTCTAAAACCCAGTTCCCACCAGGCGCTCCCAGCTTGGCATGCTGGGAGTTGTAGTTCAGCAACGTTTGGAAGACCTACGCCAGCTCTTTCTCCTGCCTTCCAGGTCGCCTGGTGCTATACCCCACCTTTTTTTGGCCCCTATTTGCCACCCTTTCTCAATCCGCCCCGTTTGGAAAAGCTCTCCAGGAGGTCCCCTCAAATCACCGTCACCACCCATTTTCCTCCTCTTCTTCCTCCTCCAGGGCTTTCAGCTGCTCTGCGACCTCCACAACGGCTTCTCGGGAGTCGGGTCCAAGGCATTGGAGCTGCTCCAGGATGAATACGCGGGGAAAAGCATCTTGACGTGTGGGCTGACACCTGTCCTTCAATCCAGCGTGAGTGGGGCTCCGAAGCTTTATGTAGATTTTCAGAGTTTTCTACCTGTCTTTTAACTTTTGCAACTTTTAAGTCTGAAAGACTTCAGCTCCCAGACTTCTCCAGCCAGCTTTGCTATGTGGGTATATACATAATAAGCTTTGCTGGCTGGAGAAGTCTGGGAGCTGAAGTCCTTCAGACTTAAAGTTGCAAAGGTTGGGGACCCCTGAGCTAAAGGATTCTGGGAGTTGAAGTCCAGCTTTGCTGGCTGGAGAAGTCTGGGAGCTGAAGTCCTTCAGACTTAAAGTTGCAAAGGCTGGGGACCCCTGAGCTAAAGGATTCTGGGAGTTGAAGTCCAGCTTTGCTGGCTGGAGAATTCTGGGAGCTGAAGTCCTTCAGACTTAAAGTTGCAAAGGTTGGAGACCCCTGGCCCAGGCCCTGACACTGACAGCTTTGCTGGCTGGAGAATTCTGGGAGCTGAAGTCCTTCAGACTTAAAGTTGCAAAGGTTGGAGATCCCTGGCCCAGGCCCTGACACTGACAGCTTTGCTGGCTGGAGAAGTCTGGGAGCTGAAGTCCTTCAGACTTAAGGTTGCAAAGGTTGGAGACCCCTGGCCCAGGCCCTGACACTGACAGCTTTGCTGGCTGGAGAATTCTGGGAGCTGAAGTCCTTCAGACTTAAAGTTGCAAAGGTTGGAGACCCCTGATATAAAGGACGCCAGGCGGTCGACAGAGCTAATGTACCTCCCTCCCTCCTCTTTTCGCCAGGACGACAACCCTGTGAGGTTGGTTGCGCGAAGAGTTGAGGGACTGGCCCAAAGTCACCCAGCTGGCTTTGGTGCCTAAGACAGGACTAGAATTCCCCGTCTCCTGGTGATTCTCCAAAAGTCATCAAACTGGCCTTCATGTCTAAGGCTGGACTAGAACTCCCAGTCTCCTGGCGGTTGGCCAAAAGTCACCCAATTGGCTTTCGTGCCCAACACAAAACTAGAACTCCCTGTCTGTCGCTGATATGCCAAAAGTCACCCAGTTGGCTTTCGTGCCCAAGGCAAGACTAGAACTCCTGGTTTCCTAGTGATCAGGCCAAAATCACCCAGCTGGCTTTTCATGCCTAAACCAGGACTCGAACTCCCCATCTCCTGGTTTGCAGCTCCAGCACTTCACCAAACTGGCCGTCTTGTCTTCTTATCGGTGGCCCGGCAGATGAGGAAAAATATTCCCCAGGGCTCACTGAGGACTAGCGCCATGCACAGGACAGAGCGCCAAGTTTAGGATGTCGAAACCAACAACTTGTGTTGTCGGATAACTCATCTCATTGGTTCCTTGATGTGGGGTTTTTTTCTGGGAGGGAAGGAGGACACAAAATTTGTGTTGGTGGAACAAGCTCGAGGTTCATGTGCCGCGCACGCGCATGAGGGGATCAGCCTTTTCTCCTTTCCCGGCAGCTCCCACATCGGAATTTCTACCGGCTGATGAACACGGCTCTGGGCATCGTCCGCATGTCCAGCCAGAGTTCCCTCTTCTGCCCCTTGTCGCTCAACAGTAGCCTGGGGCTCAAACCAGGCGGCCCGGTGGCCCTGCCGTACGTCCATTATGAGGTGAGCCCCTTTGGGGCTGCAGAACGAGGGTGGGGTGGAATTTAAGGGGAGACCCCCAATAATTCTAGGCTGGGCATCTCCCTCTTCTGGATCCTGCTTGCAGAGTTCCGGGCACAGGCAGTCCTCGGCCATACGACCACCACCGAGTCCAACATTTCCGTGGCTCAGTGAGACGTGGTGTCTTTGCCCCCCCCCCCCCTTTCCTTGGCTGCCGTTGTTAAGCGGAATCCCTGCTAGGTTGTAAAGCAAATCTGAACCTTTCCCGTTAAGACTTTCCCACTGGTCGAAAGGTCACAAAAACGAGACCCCGGAGACCGGGGGAAGCAGCCACTGTCATAAAAAGGAAGCGCAGTTACTGAGCATCCGGATTTCGATAGCGTCTTGCTTAGCGGCAGAAAGCCTGGTGTCAAATACGGTCGTGAGTTGCAGATTATAGTTAAAACCGTCCCGATTAGAATTTGGTTCAAATATCTCCGTGAAAGAGAATTTTTAAAATCCTTTTTTACAAATTCCGTCTAGCCGTCTCTGGATTATCAGACGAGCGCCATTCTCGCCACCGCCCTGGACACGCTGACCATCCCCTACCGGCTCCAGGCCTCGGACATGGCCATGTCCAACCTGACCGAAACCCTGAATTTTTCCGGAAGGAAGGTACGGTAGTCCTTGCTTTACGACTACAATGAGCCCAACATTTATCTTGCTAAGCGAGCAACATTTGAGTTTTGCCTCCGTTTGATGATTTCTTGCCATCATTAAGTGAACCATGCTGGTTGTTAAGTGAGTCCCCCTGTCGTTAAGGCTTCACTCGTTAACTTTGCTGGTCGGAAGCTCACAAAACGGGGTCGTGGGACGCCAGGAAACTGCGGCCGTCGTAAATATGAGCCGGTTGCCAAGCGTACTATCACCTGACTGCCGGGACGGTCATAAGTGTGAAAAAACAGTCATAAAGTCTCTTATTTCAGTGCTCTCGTAACTTCGAACAGTCTCTCTAAACCGTAAAGCCGCCAAGAATTGTCTTGCGGTTAGGACGGGCAGCCACTCAATTTGATGAAGAAACAAAGATAATAAACGAACGGTCGTTAAGGCGAGGATGACCTGTTTAAGGGCATGTCAAATTTGTCAACTTGACTTCAACGATGCGCCTTGGGGATCGCAAAGATATTGTGGTCACTTTAATATCATCTAGATGAGCTTGGTCAATTAGCTACAAAAATATAACTTTTCAGCATTTTATTTTGTTGTGTGTGAAAAAAGAGCACTTAGTCCCTTTTTTTCTATGCCGTTCCAACTTTGGACGGTCACTAAACAAGCTGTTGTAAGTTAACTGTATTTCCCTATTTTCTTCAGATCAGCTTGTAACCTAGATAGTCCTGGTTAGAACTTGGTTTTCGGGGGAACCACCAAGGTCTAAAACTCCAGGGATCAGATCCCCCGAAAAAGAGACATCCTCACACACACACTCACACATTTCTCTCCCCCAGGTCGCAGAGGCCTCGGCCTCTATACCCTTCCCTATGGCGGAAGACCAGTCCCTTCCTGACGCGCTGTACAACCAACAACCCAGCAAGGCCTGGTGCCCGTTGTCACCTGGCGGCAACCGAAGTGACACCGACTGCTTTGCTCAGTCGGTTGTGTTACGTGGGATCGGCAAACAACAGCAAGTGAGGTGGGTATGCACATGGTTTGCATGCATACACAGATTTCTTTGTGGCTTCTTGGACGATTGGAGAGATAGCAAACAAATTAAAAAATTAGGTTGCTCCCTGGGGTCTCTTCACGATCCAGCTCTGCCCCCCGTTGTAAATTTAGGGTTCTCCTTTCTTATTTCCCTTCCAGCAACGCCCCTCCAGGAACCGAACCCAAGTCCGTCCTCCACATGTGCGAGACCGGCCAGGAAATCCTGGCCCGCTACTTACACACAGTCTCTCCCCGGACGCTAAGGTGGGTTGTCTGGCCAGGGGAGAGGGAGGAGGGGATGATTGGGGGGGGGGGGAGGAAACGTTCCCCTTCAAACCCCCCAATCCTTTTCTCCGACAGCACCTTGCTTTTGCTGCAAGGGCCCTGCAAGATTTTGGCTCCGTACCCCCAGTTTTTCGCGCCGTTCCTGAACAAGTACGGATTCCTGTCGGAAAAGCCGTTGTACGGCCCAGCAAGTAAGGACAGACAAGGATACACACAAGGAAACACACACACACAGACTATGCCTTAGGAGTTGCCTGTCCTTAGTTATTACAGTTGTTTGGGTACCAAATAGTTTCACCAGGAGCAATGTTTTTAACCTTGGCAATTAAAAAAAAACACTCCCAGAATTCTCCAGCCAGCATAATTTACGATGGGTGGACTTCGACTCCCAGAATTCCCTAGCCTGCTTTTTAAGAGGAGTGGCCCTCCTGCTGACTGGGGAATTCTGGGTATCTTAAATCCAAACATCTATCAAGGATGAGAAACACGGAGCCTTTACAATGACGGTCAGCTGTGTCGGGGGGAACGAAGGGAGGGTCAATCGGCAGTACCGAATCCTGCCCAAATCACGGCCTGTCGCTTCCTGATTCGGCTGAACACCGGAAATCCCACCACTCAGTGATTTTCTCTCCTCTGACAGAGGTCGAAAGCATCCCCGTCTTAGCGGCTTTCCAGTCCTCGGCGGGCTTGTATCGAACTCTGGGCGATTTGTACCGAGAGCTATGCGGAACAGACCTGCGGCGGTGGGCGAGCTTCTTCTCCGCCGGGGTGGAGATGGATGACTTCCGAGAAGCGTTGAACGAGCTGCGGACGCTGTCCCTCTGCTACAAGAAGAGCAGCCTGGACGAAAATTCGGACGAGGACGATGTGGACTGAGGTGTTTTTTCGGAGGCCACAACACACCGGACGCTTCCCGGCTCGGATCGGGTTTTGAAATGGAGAGAAATAAAAAAAAACTTTGCCGAGGGCATCTCCCTTGGGTGTGTTTTTGAGGGAAGGGGAGGGAAGGTTCTTGTTTAAAAAGGAGGAAACGGCTTCTCGGCATCCTGCTTTAATTCTTTAAAATACGATCACTCAATAAATATTTGTCCCCTTACCCGTTAATTTATACATTTCCTACTGGAAAAAAAAAAAATTACAGATCTGAGAGAGAGAGAGAGAGACGGTGGGTTTTTCTCCCCTCCAAACAGCCCACCTGGTGCGGGCAAATTTTAAAAAAATAATCATCAAATCTCCAGGAGTGTCTGAAGTGAGCCGCGGAGCTCCCTGCAGCCTTAAAATCCCGGTTCTTCCCGCTCGTCCTCCGAGAGGGCGGGATCTTTGTCGGAGAGCGGGTCGGTGTGGCTGGCGCTCATCCCGTCTTCCTCGTCGTCCGAACTCACGTCGCAGGCGGTGTGGAACAAGGTCATGAGTTCGCGGAAACGGTGGGCCACCTGAGGGGGGGGGGGGAAGCAGCCGTTAACACCGGCGATTCTCAGCAGCTGGGAAGATGGGTGGGCTTCGACTCCCCCAGGATTCCCCAGCTAGAATAAAGGGACTTCGACTCCCAGGATTCCCCAGACAGAATTGAGGGTGGGGTGCCGAGAGAACCCCAGGGGAAGGAAAGCCCACCTCCTCTGGAGTCTTGTTCCCCAGCTGTTCGGAGACAGCGCTGAAGGTTTGCGGATCGGCCCCTCGCTCCTGGCAGGAGGTCAGGATCACGCGGTCAGCCTCCCTGGAAGAGGAAGGGGGATTTAGACGGATTTCATCCCGCATCCAGGCTGAATTTTATCATAGTTTTTATCTGTTATTTAGTACTTTATTCTAGAATTTTTTAATTGTATATTTATAGTGTGTCTTTCTTTGTTCGGGACTCTGGTCTATGACTGTAATGGACAGAAAGGAAGGAAGGAAGGAAGGAAGATAAGAGATAAGATAGATACTGATAAATGATAGACAGATAGGTATAATAGATAGATCGATAGATATAGGCATATAGATAGGCAGAGAAAGAGAGATAGGGATAGATAGATAGGTAGATAGATAGATAGAGTATAAGATAAATAGATGATAGATACTGATGGATAGATAGATAATTTTTTTATTTTATTTTATTTACATTTATATCCCGCCCTTCTCTGCAGAGGACCCAGGGCGGCGCACAGGAAATTTAAAAAACATACAAAATACAAAGATAAATACATAATTTAAAATATAAATTAAACTGTCTTATCCTATGCTAAAAACCAAATTTTAAAATACCCAATTTAAAACTATCTAAAAAGTCCCCAAGATAAGATAGACAGATGATAGATATTGATAGATGATAGACACAGACAGACAGATATAATAGATAAGATGGATAGATAGATGATAAGAGATAGATGATATAGATAAATGATAAGATAGATAAGAGATAGATGATAAGAGATAGATATAGATACAGAGAGAGAGAGAGAGAGAGAGAGATAAGATGGATAGACAGATAGACAGACAGACAGACATGGCTAATAGACCAAATATGGAGGTGAGACATAATAAATTGGTAAATAAATTCAGATATCAACCCCCTCGGTTTTAACAGCCTTTAACATCCGTCAGGAGCCCCCCAAAAGAGCTGCTTGTTTTCGACCAGGGAAGGAAAGCAACCCGAGGGGGGGTGGGATGATTTTGAAGCCAGCCCCCTTCTCTGCTCCCTTGGCGAAGACAAGCGCCAGGAACGGGAGGAGGAGGAGGAGGAGGAGAACCTACCTGGTCCATAAGACCACCTTCTCCCCCGTCGAGCTGACCTTGATGTTCTTGGCACAGACAGTGGGCTCGATGGTCCTGGGCTGCGGGTCTTCTCCCGCGACCGGCCCACTGCGATCCGCACCCGCCACGGCTGGCCCCTCCTCTCCCTTGTGGGAACGGACGTCCCCTCCCTCGGCGGCTTTTCCCGCCGGATGGGCAGCCTGCCTGCCGCCGCCGCCTGCTGAGATCTCCGATTCGGGCTGCGGGCCGTCAGTCGCCCCCGAAGTCTTCAGAGGGGGGTCTGTGGAGGGCCCACACAACGATTCCCTGCCTTTGGGCTTTGTAGTCCCCGAGGGGGACTGGCCGCCCGGCTCCTTGAGACTCGGCCGAGAAGCAACGAAGGTCCCGAGGAGGGATGGAGAATTTGGATCGGTCCTGGCTGGTTTGGGAGGACCTTCGGCCTCCGAACTGTCCCGGTTGGGGGCGGGCGGGGCCTCCCCGCCACTCCTGGGCAGGGCGGGCCCCGCCTCTCTCTTCCCCTCCGTGGGGCAGAGGCTGCTTTTCAGGCGAGGCGGTTTGGGGGGGACGGCCCCCCTGGCGTGCAGCGGAGGAGCCGTGGGTGGGTTCTTCGCGGGGTCGGCCCTGTTTGGAGGGCAGGGAGGGGCAATGGGAGGGGCAGCGGGAGGAGAGGGCTCTGCGGTTTTGCCAGCTGGCGGGAGGAGGACCTCGGGAGCGGGGTC
>CM077662.1:3562238-3642238 GCA_039707465.1 Rhabdophis nuchalis
TCACACTCCTGAAAGGAATCGAACGACCGAATTGTTTCCTGCAAACTATACTCCCCTGTCGCTCCTCTTTTATGTCCTATGGGAGGGGCCATTCATCGTCTCACCTGTGGCCTTCCTCCCAAATCAACCCCTGTTCTTTAGCTGTTCCCTTCGTCTGGCCACTCTGTGCATGCGCACACTGGGAACAGGCTCCAGCTGCTCTTCTGCCTCACTGATGTCTTGACTCCGAAGGCAGCTGATAACTGTCGGACGGCCCTGGCCCCCTTTATGCCTCCGACACAGAGCCCTCAACCGAGCCTTCCCCAGACTCCAGGACTGGCCCAGGTTCCTACCCAACCCTTCTCGCTGTTTGACTCTGCCACCAGCTCCACCGGCTGCTGGCGGGCCACAACATCAACAATGGGTGCAAAAAAGTCCTTGACTTACGACCGCAATCGGGAGCGGAATTTCCACGGTTAAGCGAAGCGGTTGGGAACTCAATCCCATTTGATTTCACGGCCCCGGCAGGAGCTGGAGCAAAGGCTGAGAGCAAAACCCCCTCCGGCGGCGGCTCTCAAACGCACCTGCCCAACCTCCTTACCCTGTTCAGGTACGCCTGGGCGAAAGCGAAGTCCTTCTGCTCACGCAGCGGATCTCTCTCCAGGATGTCGTCATTGTAAAGGAGGAGGAGCTTGGAGGCGTCTTTGCTGGTGCGGCCCCGCCCCCGCTTGGCCCGGGCTCGGTGGGACACCCGGCTCTTGGCGGCGGTCTTGGGGTTCTCTCCTAAGACAAGGCAGCCGGAGGGAAAGATAAGGGAGGTGGCGAGAGGATGGGTCTCTTGGGCACGATGAGAGTAACCACCGTGATGGGGGCTCTTGGGTTGGCGGTTTCCTTGCAGACGTTTCACGACCCAACAAGGTAACAGTATCAGTACTAGAAGGGACTGGAGTTTAGGAGGAGGAGGAAGGGAAGGAAGGAAGGAAGGAAGGAAGGAAGGAAGGAAGGAAGGAAGGAAGGAAGGAAGGGGAAGGAAGGGAAGGGAGGAAGGGAGGGAAGGGAAGGAGGGAAGGAGGGAGGGAAGGAAGGAAGGAAGGAGGGGAGGGAAGGGAAGGGAAGGGAGGAAGAAAGAAAGAAAGAAAGAAAGAAAGAAAGAAAGAAAGAAAGAAAGAAAGAAAGAAAGAAAGAAAGAAAGAAAGAAAGAAAGAAAGAAAGAAAGAAGAGGAGGACTGTGGGGCCCCTTGGTGCTCTCCGAGCTTGGGGGCTTCCTTGCAGACGTTTCATGACCCAACTAGGGAACAGCATCAGTGCTAGAAGGGACTGGAGTTTGGGAGGAGGAAGTGGAGGAAGAGGAGGAGGAGGTGATGAAGGAGGAGGAGGAGGAGGAGTGGGGGTGGAGTCTGGGCAACTGAATGGCCGGATCCCTTTCCTGTTTTGTTCCGCAGATAATATTCTCATCACCTTGTGTGATTTCAAGATCTTATTTCAGTGTGTGTGTGTGTGTGTGTGACCCACCAACGTTAAGAAAGGCTCACCTGGGGGGCTGCTCCTGGCCTCCACCGCTGGCGCCGGGCAGGTCGAGGCGAGCGAGGAGGCCGTCCCGTCCCCCGTCCCCACAATCTCGTCAGCCATTTCATCCTCCTTCTGTCGGCTCTCCAGAGGTTCCCCTTCCCCTTCCTCCTCCTCCTCTTCTTCCTCCTCCGGCTCCGAGTTCTCTTCCTGCGAGTTTTCCTCCTCCGATTCTCCTTCCTGGCTCAGCCGCCTCTCGGATGCCAGCCAGGTCAGTTTCTCCATGGTCTCCTTGAATAGAGACACACACACACACACACACACACACAAGGCCTTCAGCACACTGTTGGACCAGGGCCAATCCAAGGCCCCTCCCCACTTTGCCCTGCGCCCCCTTATTCGTCCGTCCGTCCCCCAATTAAAAGGATGACAAATGAAACTTGCCTTTGATTTAAGATAACAAATTGTGATTAAATCCACTCATGGGCTGATAGGAGGAAGCACCGTTCCATAAGGGAGTCGATCGGCTTTGAGCAGCCGATCGATTAAAAGTTTTGACACTCAATTGGTGCCACGTCAATCTATCTGCGGGACCTAGCTATCTGCGGGATCGCATCCTGCCCCATACATCCCTGCGGCCGATTCGCTCCCACAGAGAGGGACTTCTCCGGGTGCCGTCCACTAGGCTGTGCCAGCGGGCGGCGCCCAGGGTAAGGGCCTTCTCTGTGGCGGGCCCGACCCTCTGGAACGACCTTCCCCCCGATATTAGGACAACTACGGACCTCCGCTCCTTCCGTCAAAAATTAAAAACACACTTTCTGCTTGGCCGGCCTAGGATAATCACCTGTTTTTAGGGTTTTAAATAAATTTTTAGCTTTATATGGGATTTTAGCGCAGGGTTAGTTTAATTTTATTTTATGTTGTATTATGTTTGTATTTTTATATGTATTTTTATATGTATTTTAAATTCCCTGTGCCCCGCCTCGAGTCCCTTCGGGGAGAGAGAGCGGGTTATAAATTAAATTTTATTTATTTATTATTATTATTTTATAATCCACTGGAATAGAGCTGGGAAGGGACCGTGGAGGTCTTCTAGTCCAGCTCCCCTGCTTGAACAGGAAGGGAATGAGAGAGAAAGAGATAAGGAGAGAGAAAAGGAAGGAAGGAAAGGAAAAGAAGGAAGAAGAAAAGGAGAAGGAAGGAAGGCAGGCGAGAGCGAATGAGAGAGACAATCAGAGAGACAGAAAAGAAGGAAGGAAGGAAAGAAAGAAAGAAAGGAGAAAGGAAAGAAGGAAGGAATAGCAGACTGAGCTGGAAGGGACCTTGGAGGTCTTCTAGTCCAACCCCCTGCTCAAGCTGGAGACCCTCTCCCATTCCGGACAAGGGGCTGCCCAGTCCCTTCGCAAAGACCGAAGATAAGGGCCAAGGCAATTGAGGAGGAATTCAAGGAGCCCCACCTTGGTCTTACCTGGAGTTCTGGCACGGAGAGTACCGATTCTTCGGAAGCCGAGGACATCTCGTCTTCCTCATCCTGGATGTAATCATCAAAATCCTCCTCTTCCTCTTCCTCCAGACCGTCTTTCTCGCCTCCTCCTCCTCCCTCCTGGCCGGCCGCCGATACCCCTTCGGGCCGGTTCCCCGTTTCCTCCGCCTTTCCCAAGGAGCTGATGGCGCCCAACGTGGGGCTGCCGGCGCCAAGGTTGGTGGGAGAAGCGAGACTTCCTTCGTCTGTCGCAGGCGCCGCTGGTGGGCCGCTTGAATTGCCGGTTGAGTGGCCGGTCTCCTCTTCTTCTTCCTCCTCTGCCTCCTCCTCCTCGCAGCCGGGTTGGTTCTGAACGTCTTCCAGCTCCTTCCTGACCACCAAGGCTGGCTTGACCTCCAGGCCTTGCCCAAGCCCCAAAATCAGCTCGCCCTTCATCGGAGAATCGTCCGGGATTGGATTTGGCAGGACGGCAGCTGAGTCCGAGGACGACGCCTCCTTGGAGGCTTCCAAGTCTACCTTGACCAGGTCTCCTAACTCCGCCATGGGGGAGAAGGGAGCGGGGGCTAAAACCTCGGGAGCTCTGCCTTCGCCCGCCTGCGCGTGACCCTGAGCGGGAGGTTCTGCTCGGACTGCCGAGTTAAGATCAGACGACCACGGGCCACCGACATCTCCGGGGGCTTCCTCTGGGCCCGTTTTGGGCTCTGGCGCATCCCCAGCAGACACCATGTTGTTGAGTGGTGGAGTGGACTTATCCGAATCCTTGACCAGCACGGACGCCGGGGTAGGGCCCGCGTTGGAGGCGACCACCAAGGGAAGGGCGGGGGAAGCTGCCAAGGGCTGGCTCAGCGGGCAGGAGAAGGGCGCGGGGTTGACCAACAGCGTGGTGATGGGGATGGGCTGCGAGGCCGAGACCGCCCGAGTGGCGGAAAGCGGCTGCAGCACGTTGCAGCCGTTGGCGATGCCCAAGACTTTGACCGTCCCGGCAGGAACGGTGAAGATGACGGGGGTTGGATGAAGCACCGGGGCGGCCTTCAGCAAAGGAGCGACTTTGGGCGCCTTCTTTTTCTGGTTTCCTCTCGGGAGGGGGGACTTCCGGGCGTGGTTGCCGGGCAGAGCCGGGAGGATCATTTTGGGGTGGAAAGCGACGGGGAGGGAAGAGACCACGTTTGCGGGCACCGCGGGGGCCAAACGCAGACGAGGGGCCGAGGGCCGAGCGGGGAGGACCCCTTGAAGCTCGAAAGGGGCACCGTGGCCCAGGGCGGAGGGCAGATTCAGGTGGGGCCGGACCAGCGAGGCGGGCTGGGACAAAGGGGAGACGCGAGTTGCCAATTTGCCGGAGGTCGCGGCGGGCAGGGGCTGCTTGGCGCTCATTTTGATGAAGCTGCCCGTCCCGGCCGAGGGTAAGCAAAGGCTCGGTTGGACCAGGAAAGGTTTGCCGGCGGCCGGCCGTTGCCATCGCCAAATCCGGCGGCAGAAGCGGCTGCTCAGAGGCCTCAGGATGAGCTGGAGGCCCTCGGGCATGTGCAGAGGGGCCTCCGGGTTGGTGGCATCGGCCGCCTGGCTTCCCGCCTTGGGATCCGCGTCGGGGCCCTGGGAGGCCGCTCTAGCGCGCTCTTGCTCTATGGCCTCTTGGATGGAGGGCATGCTGGTCTAGGAAAAAGAAAGGAGAATAATAATAATAATAATAATAGAAATTCTATATTTACCGGACTTGAACATTCTGACTCTACAAAAAATATGGATTTTTAACGCCTGCCTGGTAATAACAAGCAGTCCTTGATTTACGTCCGTTAAGTGGAGGAGAAAAATACGTCGTGGTGCCACACAATTGTGAAGCAAACCCTGACACGTCTCTCACACGCTCTGTTAAAATATCCACAACTGGGAAGAGACATGGGAACAAGGTCCGCCAATGAATAGGCAGAGCAACTAAGTCGGCCAATGGGAGCTTAAAAACAGATCTGAGTCTGCGCAGAGAATTGAAACCGAAACTTGAGCAGCCTTGCTGCTCTGAGAAGTAAACCAGCAGTCCGTCTGGGCTTGTCTGCCGAAAATGAAACTAACTCTCCTACCTTGTGCTTACTTGGAAGAAACACTGTACATTTATTCATCTATTCTTATGTATATAAAAAAGTTAATGAATCCTGCTGAGTCAGTTATTTGTGTGTGATTTCTGGATTTATGCAACAATCGCTCTCTCTCTCTCACACACACACTTACTTTACCTTTAACCAGAAGGGCAAGCGATGCTCTTCCTGTTCCGCAGGCGGCTTCCAATCTCCTGGTTGAATTTCCTCGCAAAGGCGGGGCAAAACCGGAAGTTGCTTCGTGGTTCTATAGTACTGAAAATCGAGATTAGATCGGGAGGGGGAAAAAAAACCGAGAAAAGAAGGGATCAATCGGGGCTTCTGACCTCGCCGACTGATCTATAGAGAGGCAGTCCTCGACTTACGAGCGCAACCGAGCCCCCAGTTTCTAGTCAGGTTTCCAAAAAAGGCCCTAATTGATTCACGAGTCTCGAGCCAAGTTTCAAAAGAAACCCAGTCATTTATTCGGTGCGCCCTTTTGGCAAGGCCTTTCGGCAGTCAGATCTGAGCCTCGTTTGGGTTATCGCTGAGCTTTTACCCCGTTCCTTCCCTCCCCTCAGTCTGTGTCATAAATCACATTCCCCAATGAGGTGCGCCCCTCCCAAGCCAGTTGCGGTAATCGGAGATCCGACTCTAGGGGAAAGTATGTGTGGAGGGAATGCTCTCCCTCCTTCTCTCACTATGGCAACTTTAGGAGTTGACGCACAGTTGAGTTGAATGTGGTGGCCCTAGAAAAGGAGGTGTGAGGGGACACTGACCCGGATGATGTTGTCGGGGACACGGTTCATGTTCCGGTTCTTGATCCGTCCTGTCAGCTGGTGGGCCGTCTTGGTGGTCAGAAGGTACTTACTGATGAGGGGCTTGGGGAAATCCGTGCCTTCGAAGTGCTTGAGCCCCAGGGCCAACAAGCTGAAATGAGGAAGAGAGTCAGGAAGGGCTGGGGACATGTGGTCGGTCCCTGACTTATGACAGTTTGCTTAGTGACCGTTCAAAGTTACGACGGCCCTGGAAAAAAGGGGGACGACTAAACCTCGACCAAAACTGAGGCCCGGAATTTCTGTTGCTAAGCAAGGTGGACGCACGTACTTATCTTCTCCTTTGGTGAAGACAATCTTGTCTCGGGGAGTTTTGGCCTTGAAGGAGCAGGTGGGTAGCAGCTCTGGATACAAGAAAACTCTCCGCGTGGCCAGGATCCAGGCCACTTGTTTGGGCAAGCAAGCAAAATCGGTCACTGAAAGAAGAGAGAGAGAGAGAGAGAGATTGATTGATTGATTGATTATTGGAAGAGAAGAAGATAATATGTTTTTAATTCCTTCCTTGCAACGTTCAGAAAAAGTTTGGAATTAAGATTTGGGAAAGTTGCTAATTTTATTTAAAAAAAAAAAAAGAAATCTGAAAAAATATTTTATCAAAAAAGAAATCTGAAAAACTATTTTGTCGTGTGTGTGTGTGTGTGTGTGTGTGTGTGTGTGTGTGTTTTCCAGCATAACTCTAGAAAGCCTCGAGCAATTTCAACAAAACTTGGTAGACAGAGGACTGTGCATTCTGTTAAGACACAGCCTGTTGTGCCACAAAACGGCTTCTACCGTACATCGCAGTGGAGTTGTCATGGTAACACAGTACTCCACAAGGGGGCTCCCTCTGGTAAGGGGGAAAATCCAACCTTAGAAATTGCGTTCAATCTGGACATCCCCCTACACCCCCCCCCCCAAATTGTACTTCTATTTTTAACTTCCTGTGCACCGCCCTGAGTCCCTTCGGGGAGATAGGTTGCGGTATAAAAATCAAATAAAATACAAAATGAAATAAATACCCGGGCAACGCTGGGTGATCAGTTTTTCAATCGTCATTAAATCATCTAAATTTAAGAGAGGGGGCAGACTCACTGTTCTTTTTGACGGCTTTGCGGGGGCTCCACTCGATCTTGACGTGAGCGTGGAAATCCTTGATCAGCTGCAGAGATTCCTTCAAGTTGAAAGGCTGGAAGGAGGTTTGGAACCCGGGGCTGGAAGGCTGGCTGAGGAGGAGGGAGTTTTTGGCAAAGCTTTCCAGCTCGTTCTGGGGAAGGGAAAGGAGGGGGGGGGAGGAAGACGGTGAAAATCACGCCCCAGGGGGAAGGAGAGAGTGGGGAGGATTCAAGCAAGCAGGGCAGATATTCCCATCTGGAGCCGTTCCTCCATTTTTCAGCCCAAGCGGATTGAAAAAATGGGACGTCAGTTGAGCCTGAGGATGGAGGAGAAGGTGGAGATAGACAAGAAGGTGATGAAGGAGGAGGAGGAGGAGGAGGAGGAGGAGGAGGAGGAGGAGGAGGAGGAGATGGAGAAGCTAGACAAAGAAAGAGAAGATGAAAAAGGACAAAGAGAAGATCGCTGAGAGAAGACAGAGGCAGACAAGGAGGAGAAGACTGAAAGAGGAGCAGAAGGAAGAGGAGGAGGAGATAGACAAGGAGGAAGAGAAGACGAAGAGAGGAGAAGACACAGGAGGAGAAGATGGAGGAAAAGCCAAAGAAGAAAGAAAACGTGAAGGACAAGGAGAAGACGATGATGGAAATGGAAATTGAGGAGATAATGGAGGGGAAGACCGACGAGGGGGAGAACAAGATGATGGAGGAGGAGGAGGAGGAGGAGGAGGAGAAAAGGTGGAGAATGAGAAGATGGAGAAGAGAGGAGGAGGAGATGGAGAAGGGGAATATGGAGAAGAAGGAAAAGATGGAGAAGATGATGATGGAGGACATGGAAATAAAGGAGGACGATGAGAAGATGGAGGGAAAGAGACAAGAAAGAGGATAAGAGGGTGGAAAACGAGAAGGTAGAGGAGATGGAGGAGGAGGAGAAAGAGGAGGAGATGGAGAAGGGGAAGATGGGGAAGACCTTCCAGGTGGAGGAGGATGAGCAGATAGAGGAAAAGATAGACAAGGAGGAGGAGGAGATGGAGGAGGAGGAAATGGAGGGGGGAGGAGAAAGAGGAAGAGAAGGTGGTGGAGGAGGAGGAGATGGAGAAGGGGAAGATGGAGAAGAAGATAGAGGGAAAGATGGAGAAGCCAAGGATAAAACAATATGAGGAGAAAGAAGAGAAGGAGGAGGAGGAGGACCAAGAGGAGGAGCTCATAGGAAGCACATTCACTCTCAAAAGGCATGGAATTACCAGGAAGAGCCGGGCAGTGCTGGCCTCGGAGCTCAGGCTCGGGTTGCAACTGGACAGGAGGTGAACCTGGGTCAGAAGCTGCACGTGCTGGAAACGGTCAGGGAGAGAAGGTCAGCGGTCGGTCAGCCGGGTACAGGAAGGGCACCCCCCCCCAAAAAAAACCCCGAGAACCAGGCCCGAGGCAGCGGGCACCCCAACCTGTTGCATCTGCTGCTGCAGCCGTTTCCTCTGCCCGGCGTCCAGCACCAGGGTCTGAGCCGCCTTCTCGTTGCGCAGCTTGGACCTCTCCATCTCCTGGGGCAGCTTGATGGTCGACTTCTTCACCCTCAGCTGCTCCAGCTGTTCCTTCACCGTCCGGTGCTGTTCGTTCAGCAGGTTGGCCAGGGGTTCTTCGAACCTGCGCCAAGTAGGCGAAGATGATGGGGCTGGTGGCGCCAAGTTGGGGGGGGACGGGACGCCCCCGATCATGTGCCCTGCTTCTTCTCGCTCCTCCGGAGAACCAGGATCCTTCAAGAGCAGGGGTTCCCCCCCCCACCAAACCTCATGAAATTACATTTAATTTTAATCTATATATATATATATAGAAAAATGTGTGTCTTTGTGTGTGTGTGTTCCAACATAACTCTGGAACGCCTGGAGTATTTTCAACCAAACTGGGTACACAGATGATTTACACTCTGGAAACAAATATTTCACCCTTCGGGGTTTGTGTTCTGTTAAGATACAGCCTGTTGTGCCTTAAAATGGCTTCTACTGTACAAAGCAGTAGAGTTGCCATGGTAATGGCTTCATAGTACTTCACAAGGGGGTTCTCTCTGGTAAGGGGGGCTGTAGCTAGGCAGAGGGGATCTTGCCATCCGCTTCTGATACTGCTCAGTCGAGAAGGGAGGCGAAGGCCCAGCCAATTTTACTCTGTCTCCCTTCCCAAACAGGGTCGCCGGTCCTTTCGGGCCCCCTGCCCCACAGATAAGGAGACCTCTTTGAGGCTAGACTGAGTTTAAAAAAACTGCACTGTTTCGGCCAGAGGAGGAGTGGCCAAGGCTTTTTCTAACTCAGTCTCAAGGCTAATGGACCAAAGTTAAGCCATGCTTGCATTCTCCAAGCAGCGCACAGGAGAAGCTGCGTGGAACTTTAACTCCCAGGGTTGTGGCCCACCAGTGGAGCTGGTGGCAGACTCAGACAGTGAGGAGGGTTGGGGAGGAACCTGGGCCAGTCCTGGAGTCTGGGGAAGGCTCTGAAGAGGGCTCTGTGTCGGAGGCAGAGAGGGGGCCAGAGCTGTCTGACAGTTATCAGCTGCCTTCGGTGTCGGAGTCAGTGAGGCAGAAGAACAGCTGGGGTCTGTTCCCACTGTGCGCATGCGCAGAGTTGCCAGAGGAAGGGAATAGCTAAAGGACAGGGGTCCATTTGGGAGTAAGGCCACAGGTGGGCAACGAATGGCCCCTCCCAGAGGAAATAAAAATGGCACCCCTTATCCTGTTTGACAGACACCTGTCTGTTAAAGCAATCGTGAATATTAGGGGGCAGGTGAGACTGTCCTACCTGAGCACCTGAGGGGTATTAAAATTGGGCCGGGCCTCGGCCGGGCCTTCTTCGTCCTCCAGTCCATCATCCTCTACGTTGGGGAAACCGATTTCATCCTGAAACTAGAATATGGATAATTGAGTTGACACAGGAAGCGATGGTTCCCTTGAGGACTAGCGACTTCCCTTGGATTCGTTCCAACAGGAGGACCGGGAAGACTCACCGTTTCAAACAACTCCTCCATCAGCTCGTTCACTTCTTTCTCTGCGGGACACAAAACAGAGGGGGAGGGGCTGTCAGTGAAGTCAGGGAATTCTCTACGTCTTAAAAACACCTGAAAAGTTGTTTAACAAAAGTTGTTTAAAGTTATAGACAGACAGATAAAGACATTATAGAAAGATCATAGGTAGACAGACAGACAGACAGACAGATATAGAAATACGGTAGGTAGGTAGATACAGTAAGAGAGAGAGAGAAGACATGATAGATAGATAGATAGATAGATAGATAGATAGATAGATAGATAGATAGATAGATAGATAGATAGATAGATAGATAGATAGACAGATAGATAGAAGAGATGGACGAGATAGATGATAGATAAGATAGAGAGAGAGAGAGATAAATATAAATACTGTAGATAGATAGATAGATAGATAGATAGATAGATAGATAGATAGATAGATAGATAGATAGATAGATAGAAGAGATAGATGGACGAGATAGATAGATGATAGATAGAGAGAGAGAGAGAGATAAATACTGTAGATAGATGATAGATAGATAGATAGATAGATAGATAGATAGATAGATAGATAGATAGATAGATAGATAGATAGATAGATAGATAGATAGATAGATAGATGGACGAGTCATGCGATATCTCAACATACGACTGCAAAAACCTACGGCCAGAACTCCAGGCTGCATTGTGGCTGTAAGTCAAGGACTAGCCGTAGATAAGGGGAACTTACTTGTGATTCTGACGGCACGGTCATTCCTGAAATCTTCCGTGTCCGGTTCATCCAGATCTTCCAGAAAATTATATTCGGGATCATCGTCATCGTCCGCTTCATCTGGAAGAGACGGGGGGGGGGGGGGGGGGGGAGGCAGTTATCTTAAGGAGAGAATTCCTCGTTTTCCGATACTTCGGAAAACGCAAATTCCTCTTTCAATGCAAGGAGCCCTCGATTGACCACCATAATTTTAGTCCAACGTTTCTGTCGTTAAGTGAAACATTTGTTAATTGGGCTTCGCCCCCTTTTACCACCTTTCTTGCCACCGCTGTTAAGCGAATCCCTTGCCGCCGACCAGTTAGCAACCCGGCTGTTAAGTGAATTTGGCTCCCTCCGTGGAGCTCGCCTGTCAAAAGTTGGCAAAAGTAGGTTGCAGGACCCACTCTAGCAACTGTCATAAACAGGAGTCAGTTTGCGAAGCGTCTGAAGCGGCGACAGGGAGCCGCAGCAGAGGGACGGAAGAGCCACATGTGGCTCCGGAGCCACTTGGTCCAGTAAAACCCAAACTCGAAGTTTCGGGTTTTTTTCTTCCACCACAAGCTTGCCTTCGTTTTCCACGTCGTCGTTCATCAGCCCGCCCAGCCATTGCTTCCAGTCTTCGTCGTCCGCCGTATTGGGGTCATACATGTCCGGCGTGATGTCCGGAGCCCGAAGCTCGGCCTCCAGCTGACCGAGGGGCACGTTCTTCAGGGGTCTCTTGGATCGGGTGCGGAAGGCAATCAAGCTGTCTTCCAGAGGCTGGGAAGGAAAAGGAGAGTCTAACATTGGAAGAGGTTCCCGCGAGAACAATTCCCGCGGTCTTCTTTAACGAGGTTTATTGAGGTGGGAAAGAGGCGGTGGTAAGGATTCCTGGCAACGGAAGCATTTCCCCTTCACAACAAATAATCATCGAAAGACTCTTTGAGTTCTAATCCCGCTTTGGACGTGAAAGACAGCCGGGGGACTTTTGGCCAATCATCAAGAGGCTGACAAGTGAGAACAGCTTGCTACCAGAAGTTGTGGATGCCCGTTTCGAGCGAACCAAAGACGAGGAGAAAAATTATGCGGTTGAATTTGATTCAGATTATTTGAGATTCTCTTTCAATGGATGCCTTTGTAAATAAGAAGAGGGGGGGGGGGGGCAGGCTGGGTTGGGGGGGGGTCTTAGCCCTAGATTATAGTATAATAGAGTTGGAAGGGACCTTGGAGGTCTTCTAGACCAACCCCCTGCTCAGGCAGGAAACCCTCCACCACTTCAGACAAATGGCTATCCAGCATCTTCTTGAAGACTTCCAGTGTTGGGGCATTCACAACTTCTGGAGGCAACTTCGGTTCCACTGATTAATTGTTCTCACTGTCAGGAAATTTCTCCTCCGTTGTAAGTTGCTTCTCTCGTTTAGTTTCCACCCATTGCTTCTTGTCCTGCCCCCAGGTGCCTTGGAGAAGAGCTTGACTCCCTCTTCTTTGGGGCAGCCCCTGAGATATTGGAAGGCTGCTATCATGTCTCCCCTGGTCCTTCTATTAATCTAGACCTACCCAGTCCCTGCAATTGTTCTTCATGTGTTTTATCATCCAGTCCCCTAGTCCTCTTGGTTACTCTTCTCTGCCCTCTTTCCAGAGTCTCCACATCTTTTCTACATCGTGGCGACCAAAACTGGATGCAAATATTCCAAGTGTGGCCTTCCCAAGGCCTTGTCAAGTGGTATCAACCCTTCACGGGATCTTGATTCTCTCCCTCTGTTGATGCAGCCGAGAACTTATCTCTTTTCATTTTTGGGGGAGAGATATTTGGTAGGTCTTACCTGGTAGGCATCCATGCAGACGGGGCTGGAGGCCAGCTCTTCGTCCACCGCGTGGAGCTTCTCCATGAAGACAGTGTCCTTGTTTTGCTTGGGCTTGGGGGGCGGCGGGGGGCCCATCGGGATGACCTCGGCACTGATGTGTCGCTGGGCGGGAGGGCTGGTCACCTTCTCGGCCTGGCCGAAGAAAACCGGCACGGCTTACGGGCCGAGAACCACCTCTTGAGTCAATAAAGGCACCTGCTCATTCCTTACAGGGAGTCCTCGCGCTTACGACCGCAACGGGCCCCCCCCCGAAATTTATGCCGCCGGGTGAGACGTTGGCGAAGGGAGCCTTGCCTTGTTTTACGACTTTTCTCACCGTGTTTATTTCATCTAATTTATTTATTGGGGAGATTTATATTCCACCCATGGCGACTCGGGACGGTTTACAAGACTATAAAACCTCATATATAAAAGCAATAAAACTTAATTTATAATAAAACGTCTTAAAAACTTAAAAAGAAGAGTCATATAATAATGAATTAAGGTCATAAAATCACCCCCTTCGCCGCGGTGAATCACTGCTTAAGGGAATCGCTGCAGGGGTTAAGTCAGCAACACGGTCGTTAAACGAAGCGGGATTTTCGGCACTACGACCGTCGTAAATGTGAGTCGGTGGCCAAGCCTCCGAATGCAAATCGCGTGGCCGTGGGGACGTTGCCACCGTCGTTAAGTGTGAAACACGTCTGTCAGTCGAAGGCGGATTTTTTCCCCCCACGTTGCATTGAAAGTGACCTTGTGCCACGTTTCACACTTACGACGGGGGCAGGGTCGCTGGATCGCCCTTGATACGACTTTCCCAGCCGGACCAAACTCAAGGGGGTAAAAGACAGATTCGCTTAAGGACTGCCTGGCTCACTTAACGATGGCTGTGCTTCGCTGAACGACTGGAGCGAGGAAAGCAGGGGATGGAGGAAGCGAAGGGACCCCCACCCTCTTGCTTACCTCCAAGGGGGGGCCTCCTTCCTCATCCGTCTCGGCTGTATCCGACTGTCTCCAACGACATCGCTTGGCCCCCCGGGGAGAAGAGGTGCTGCTCTCTACGTCACTCTCCAATAAACTCTATGGGGTGGAGGGTAAGAAGCAACAGGAAATCAGATGTGTGTGATTGTGTGTGTGTGTTTGTGTGTGCTGGTCACACTACAGGCAGCCACGGCAGTCTCCATAGGAGAGAATAAACAGAATAACGAGAGCTGGAAGGGACCTTGGAGGTCTTCTAGTCCAACCCCCTGCTCAAGCAGGAGACCCTGAATGCCCATTTCAGACAAGGCTGGGCTGTCCAGTCTTTTCTTGAAAGCCCCCAGGGATGGGGAAGGAAAGAAGGGAGGAGAGAAGGAGGGAATGAGGAAAAAGGGAGGCATGAGAAGGAAGGAAGGAAGGAAGGAAGGAAATAGAATCAAAGTTGGAAGGGACTTTAGAGGCCCTCTAGTCCAACCCTCTGCTCAAGCAGGAGACCCTCTCCCATTTCACACAAGTTTTCTTGAAAACCTCCAGTGATGGGGAAGGAAGGAAGGAAGGAAGGAAGGAAGGAAGGAAGGAAGGAAGGAAGGAAGGAAGGAAGGAAAAGAAGAATAGCAAAATAACTGAGCTGGAAGTGTCCTTGGAGATCATCTAGTCCAACCCCCTGCTCAAGCAGGAGACAGTATCTCATTTCAGACAAGGGGGTGTCCAGTCTTTTCTTGAAAACCCCCAGTGACGGAGAAGGAAAGAAGGAAGGAGAGGAGGGAATAAGAAAAAAGGAATGAATGAAAAGGAAGTGAAGGAAGGAAGGAAGGAAGGATAGCATAATAACAGAGCTGGAAGGGACCTTGGGAGGTCTTCTAGTCCAACCCCCTCCCCTGCTCAAGCAGGAGACCCTGTGCCCGTTTCAGACAAGGGGCTGTCCAGTCTCTTCTCTTCCCACCCACCTCCCCACCCTTTGGAAAGCCTACCTCCTCGGCCGTCTCATCTTCTTCATCCTCTTCGGGTTGGTACTCCTCATCAGACGAATCGTCGTCTTCCAGAGGGATGTCGACGAACTGGGGGGGCTGCAGCGATGGGGGAGGTGGGGGGGGCAAGAAAAAAGGGTAGAAAGGTGAGTTCCCTCCGACCCCCAAGAGGTTTCATGGGTCATGAAACCTCTGCAAGAAAACCAGCAAACTCAGAGACCCCGAGGACCCCCCAGATAAAAAAAAATCCGCTCAGCCGTCCCTCCCCGGGCAGCAAATGTGTGAATTTTTCAGATTATGTTTTTTTATGGGCTTCTCCTCCCAACGTATAAAAGGAGAATAATAAGAGGCCTGCCAGAGTAGAGGATCCCCCCAAAAAAATCTCACCTTGATTTCGTTGGCTTTCTTGATGGGAGAAATATTCCAGGTTGGGATGACCTGAGGAGGCAAGAAGTATGATGGGCACCCTCTGCCAATGGGAATGGCTTGCCTCGTCTTATAATAGGAATTAAATAAAAGAAAAGCAAGCCACTTTGGGCCAATCCCCAGGAGACGGGGAGTTCTAGTCCCGCCTTAGGCACGAAAACTAGCTGGGTGACTTTGGGCCAATCCCCAGATTGGGAGTTCGAGTCCCGCCTTAGGCATGAAAGGCAGCTGGGTGACCATGGGCCAGTCCTCCTTTCTCAGCCCAACAAACCTCACAGGATTGTTGTCGAGGGGAAAACCGGAGGATGGAGGGTTTTTTTGTGTGTTTATTAAAATAATAAAAGCAGGATAGAAATCAATATTTGTAAACCCCACCATTGAGGTATAGGTATGAACGAGTGAGCTGTACTATTATATGTTACTTACCACCCCTTTCTCTACCACTTCTTTCAGCTTCGACCTTGTCATTTTGGGCTCCTGAATTGGGGGAAGGGGGAAAAGGAAAGAGAGAGAGAGAGAGAGAGAGAGAGAGAGAGATAAAGAGAAAGAGGATAAGGGAGAG
Source organism: Rhabdophis nuchalis (assembly GCA_039707465.1). NCBI lineage: Eukaryota > Metazoa > Chordata > Lepidosauria > Squamata > Natricidae > Rhabdophis > Rhabdophis nuchalis. Next base: position 3,577,711 of record CM077662.1, read on the forward strand.
AGAAAGAAAGAAAGAAAGAAAGAAAGAAAGAAAGAAAGAAAGAAAGAAAGAAAGAAAGAAAGAAAGAAAGAAAGAAAGAAAGAAAGAAAGAGAGGGAAAGAGAAAAAAGAGAAAGAGAAAGAAAAAGAGAGAAAAAGAAAGAGAGAGAGAGAGGGAAAGAGAGAAAGAGAGAAGAGACAAATGGGGACCGAGAGGGAAAGAGAATGAGTGAGAGAGTAAGAGAAAGAGAGAAAGATAGAAAACGGGGTAAGAGAAAGAGAGACAGATAAAGAAAGAGGGAGAAAAAGATAAAGAATGAGAAGAAAAGAGAGAAAGGGAAAGAGAGGGAAAGAGTGAAAAAGACACAGAGAAAGACAGACAAATGGGGAGCGAGGGGGAAAGAGAATGAGTGAGAGAGTAAGAGGAAAAAAGAGAGAAAGAGAGAAAGGGGGGTAAGAGAAAGAGAGACAGATAAAGAAAGAGGGAGAAGGGGAAAGAGAAAAAGGTAAAGAATAGGAGAAAAAGAGAGAAAGGGAAAGAGAGAGAGAGATGGAAAGAGAGATAAAGACACAGAGGAAGAGAGGAGAGACAAATGGGGAGCAAGGGGGAAAGAGAATGAGTGAGAAAGTAAGAGAAAGAAAGAGAGGAAGAGGGTAAGAGAGAGATAGAGATAAAGAAAGAGGGAGAGAGGGAAAGAGAAAGAATGAGAGAAAAAAGAACAAGGGGAAGAAAGAGAGAGGGAACGAGAGAAAAAGACACAGAGAGAGAAATAAGGAGAGAAGGAAAGAGAAAAAGGAGGGAGAGAGAAAAAAACGAGAGGGAAAAAGACAAAAAGAAATAGAAGAAGAGGAAGAGAGAGAAAAGAGAGAGAAAGAATGAAGAAAAGAGTTGTTTAATTAAATTACGCTTAGACCTGCTGGATCTATTTTATCCCCATCTGAAAACTGCTTCCTCCCCACTTCTCTTCTCCTCCAACGGCCCCCAGACTCACAAAGATGGGGGCGTCTTCCGTCTCGCTGATGGCGGCTTTCATCATGGCCACCACGTGCTCGTTGGTGATGACTTCCTGCAAGGGGGGGGGGGGGAATTAAGAGGTTCTCATCTTACCAATTTCATTGTAATTTTATTACAATATTATTACAATGACAATAAAAATTCTTCTTCTTCTTCTTCTTCTTCTTCTTCTTCTTCTTCTTCTTCTTCTTCTTCTTCTTCTTCTTCTTCTTCTTCTTCATCATCATCATCATCATCATCATCATCATCATCATCATTATTATTATTAGTGACTTCCAAGCCAGGAAAAGCCGCTTGTGGGCCTTGAACCTGTCCTGGTGAGTCGTGGTGGCTGCAGAATGGTAGCGGGGGGTGGGGGAATAATCAACCACAGATAGTCCTCGACTTACGACGATCATGGCGCCCCAAATCTCCCTTGCGAAGCAACGGAAAGGGAAGGTTTGCCGACCGTGTTGTGCCACGGTTTTAGGGGTATCGCTGCGGCCGTTGAGCGGATGGCGCGGCCGTTAAGCAAATCAGGCCTCCCCTATTTTGCTTTCGGTTCAACGGAAGCTTGAGAAGATTGCCAAGGGTGGTCACACCACCTGCAACCCTCGTACGTTGTAAGACGCCGGTGGGCGAGCGTCCAACTCTCGACCAGGGGGACGCTGACCAGCGGTCACGAGGAAACGGCCCTCGACTTACGACCGCGATTGAGCTCGGTATTTCGGTGGCTAAGTGAGGCGTTTGTTCCAGGGAGTTTTGCCCCCACGCTACGAACTTTCCCGCCACGGTTCTTAAGCGAATCGCTGCCCTTGCACAAATTAGCCACACGGTCGTTAAGCGAACCTGGCTTTCCGTCATTGACTTTCCTCGTTAGAAGGTCACAAAAAAACGGGAAGCACGTGACCGTCGTAAATGTGAGTCAGGTTCCAAGTGTCCAAATTTTGATCGCACGACGAAGTTGCCAAGGTCGTAAGTGTGAAAAACAGTCATTTTTCAGGGATGTTGTCACTCAACGAATGGTGGTTTAAGTCGAGGGCTACTTGCGCTAAGTCGTTTCTGTCCCCCCACGGCTGTTCTAACTTCCAACGGTCGCTAAACGAATCGTTGTAAGTCGAGGACGACCCTCTTCACAGACCGACCCCTTCCCATCAGCCGGGATCCCGCACTTACGTGAAGGATGTTGCGTACGTTGACGGCCGTCAAATTGTGCTGCTTCGCCCCGTCTTCCAGCGTCCGGTCCAAGGTTTCGTCCAATTTGAGGTCACAAGCTAAAGTCCTTCCTCCTCCTCCTCTTCCTCCTCCTCCTTCGTCTTCCTCGGGCGACTTCCCTTCCCATTGCCTTTTCACTCCCTTCCGCCTGGGTTTCTTCCCTCCTTCTCGTTCGTCTGCAAAATTAGGGGGAGGGAGGAGGGGAATTGCAAACTCGTTTAGCAACCGAAGTTTTAGGCTCCATTGATTGAACGTCCAAGAAGGAGACGCAGACAGAGAGGAAGATTTAAGAGAGGAATTTGGAAAAGTAGTAAAAGAAAAAGCATAGCAGTTAAAGTATTAAAGCGGGTAAGAGGTGATGGATAGATGATTTTCTTTTTGATTGTTGTTTTGATTCGCTTTCCCTTCTCCCTCTCTTTCTTTTAAAGCAGTGTTTCTCAACTTTGGCGACTTTTAAGTCCTGTGGACTTCAACTCCAAGAATCCCCCAGCCGGCTGTGCTGGGGAATTCTGGGAGTTGAAGTCCACAGGCCTTAAAGTCGCCAAGGTTGAGAAAAACACTGTTTTAAAGCATAGCAATTAAAGTATTGAAGCGGGCAAGAGGCGATGGATGGATGGTTTCTATTCTTTGTTGTTCTGAATTGTTTTCCTTCTCTCTCTCTCTCCCTCTCTCTCCCTCTCTCTCTCTCTCTCTCTTTTAGGTAGGTGACATGATTAGAAAATAGATAGGAAAGAAAGGAAAAGTCTTTTAATAAAGGGTGACATGATTAAAAGATAGAATAAGTGATAGAAATAAGGGGGAACATTAGCATACACATTTTATATAATAAAATGAAAGTAATAACAAGGGAAAATGTGGAATAACGAAACAATGATAGACTGCAACTATAAATGTGTATTATTATTAGAAATACATAAATTGATTGAATGTAATAACTATGATTAACCTTATTAGTTTTATTTGTATTAGAATGTTTGACCCTCCAGATGGCACAGTGTTCACACATTGATTTGATATATTTATTGTAAAAAAAAAAAAAACGGGGGAAAAAGAAAGACATTTAGGCTCAATTGTGGTCATAACTCGAGAGTTATACATAAATCAATGCCAGTTAAATAAGTATTAGGGTGTTTGGCCCATTCATTACTCACCCACTGAAATAAAAAGTCTCGTTTCCTCAGAGTCTTCTTTCAATCCTTGAAGGGGCTCGGCCTTCTGCGTGACCCCCCCAGATTTCATAGCTGGGGAAACTTCTCCTTCCTCCTCCTGTTCCATCGCTGACTTGGGCAAAAGGGGTCCATCTTGGAAAAAGGAGGGGGCCGGGGGGGGGGGGCGGAAAGCAGTCAAAATGCCATTTATTTTATTTGTTGAGAAGATTCACAAGTCAAGCTTTGGAGCATTAACTAAGGAGGAGCTGACTTTCAGAGCAAATCTGCATATTTCACCACACAGAAAGATGTTTTGCCAGGCGCCTGCACTTTCCCACGCCATCAATCGGATTAATTTTTCAAATAAAATTTTAAAAAGAAACCAATGTTGTAGGCCGCCCGGAGTCATTTTGAAACAAGACGGACGGCAAAGAAATTTTAATTCTATTCTCTATTTTATTCTATTCTATTCTATTCCAATTCTATTCTCTATTCCAATTCTATTCTCTATTCTATTCTATTCTCTATTCTAATTCTATTCTCTATTCTAATTATATTCTATTCTAATTCTATTCTAATTCTATTCTCTATTCTAATTCTATTCTCTATTCTACTCTAATTCTATTCTATTCTAATTCTATTCTCTATTCTAATTCTATTCTCTATTCTAATTTTATTATATTCTCTATTCTATTCCTATTCTCTATTCTAATTCTATTCTCTATTCTATTCTAATTCTATTCTCTATTCTACTCTAATTCTATTCTATTCTAATTCTATTCTCTATTATAATTCTATTCTCTATTCTAATTCTATTTTATTTCTATTTTTACGGCCACTACAGAATCGGGGATGATGGGAAAAGGGCAGTCCATAAATATAAAGTGATCGATTCCTCCCCTTCGGTCAAAGGAGGGTTGATTTCCTCGTGATCCCACCTGAAGGAGAGGCCTCCACGGGAAGAGGCTGGGCTTCGGAAGAGGAATCCATCCGGATGGTTTTCCTTTTCTTGCATGGCAGCATGGCGGGAGAGAGGGACATGGCAGCTAAAGACTTCCCGACGGAGCCCTGCAAAGACCACAGAAAAAGAGAGAATTTGAACAACAGCAAAATAATAATAATCATAAAATCGGTCGTGACTCACCTCCCACCCGCCTTGGTTAAGGACAGAAAATTCTGAAAGTCCCAACTGCGGTTATTCTTTAAGTGTGGCCCTTTTTTTACGACCTTTCTTGACTCAGTTTGTTAAGCGAATCCCAATCATGGGGTTAAGTTAGCAACACAGTTGTTAAAAGAATCTGGCTCCCCCCTTGACTTTGATTGACACAAGGTTGCAAAAGGGACCCTGCTACCATCCTAAATACGGGTCCATTGCCAAGCGTCTGAATTTGGATCACATAACCGTGGGGATGCCACAACGGTCGTATGTGTGAAAAACTGTCATAAATCTTTTGTTTCCCCAGTGCCTACCTAACTTTGGTCACTAAATGAGGACTACATTCATTTATTAATGCAAGATAGATAGATAGATAGATAGATAGATAGATAGATAGATAGATAGATAGATAGATAGATAGATAGATAGATAGATAGATGATAGATACATAGATAGATAATGAAATAGATAGATAGATAGATAGATAGATAGATAGATAGATAGATAGATAGATAGATAGATAGATAGATAGATAGATAGATAGATAGACGGAATATATATAATGCAATATGTTTATGCAATATATATCTATATCTTCATTTATTAATGTAATATATATATATATAATGCAATATGTATCTTCATTTATTAATGCAAGATATATAATGCAATATATGTATCTGTCTTTATTTATTAATGCAATATATATATCTATATCTTCATTTATTAATGCAATATATATAATGCAATATATATATCTTCATTTATTAATGCAATACACACACAGACAGACACACACACAATATCCCTAAACTCCTAAAAAAGGAAGAGAACGGCGGATGGGCTTGACCACCATCAGAACCTGCATGGCTGGGGATTATGGGTCTTGCCACTCAACAGGAAGCAGGCTAGGGGAGGTTTCATCCAATTGGGGAGGGAGGCATCCCTTTAGGATGATGGGTCCTGTAGTCGAGCTCCTTTAGAGGCCTGGCAAAAGACTCCATAAACCCCAGCCCCGTCTGGGGATGATGGGAGGTGTGGTTATCGCTGCTGGTTGAACCCCCGGAATGGGGGAAGAGGCGAGTCCCGCCTGGCCCCTCCCTATCGTGCCCCACCCCACCGGAGCCCCCCAAAACTAACCGAGCATCTTCCCCGGGGATCCCCTCACGGTTGCAGCGGCTCATTCCGGCCATTTACACCCCCCTACACCCCCCCCACACAATCCGGAGCGTTAGCAACCCACTTCCAGCCGGAAGAGGAAGTGATGTTAGGAACGGCCGTCAGGCGCGCTCGCGCATGCGCCACCGTGCCCTCCGCCTCCGCCATTTTTAGTGCGGGCCGAGGGACTAAGAAAGCGGCCGAGCCGGGAATTACACGCCGAGGGTTGAGGGTCGACGAGCGGGAATTTTTTTTGGGGGGGGGGGAGGAAGACAGTCGGCATCTTCTCGAAAAGAAGACTGAAAAGAGCGAATTTTTTTTAAAGGGAAGGGGAAAGGGGCTTTCCTGGAGGAAGTAGAGGCCGCCATGTTGGTTGTTGGCACGGCTGTTTCTTTGCGGGTTGTTTTTCCCGACCTTGGAACGGCCACGTGACCCGAGGGCGGGGTGGGGCTTCTGACGTCACAGGCTCCCTCTGGGCTTCCTTTGCTGGTGCTCTTTGCAAGCATATTGGGATGAAACCATTCATTTAGAGTTTGCTTTTGCATTTTAAACGCGAACGCAGTTAGGGTTTTTTTTTTTCTTTCCCCTAGAGCTACCCGCTTATTTATTATTTTTCTTTAATTGCTCCAGGGCTCCTATTATTATTATTATTATTATTGATGCATTTCTCCCTGATTCATTATCCCATATGTTGCATGCCCCCAAATTTAAATAGTGTAGAACAGAATAAAATAGAAATGGAATACAGAATAAAATAGAATAGAATAGGAATAGACAATAGAACAGAAATGGAATAGAGAATAGAATAGGAATAGAATAGAATTGGAATATAGAATAGATAATAGAATATAAATGGAATAGGGAATAGAATAGGAATAGAATAATAGAATAGAATTGGAATATAGAATAGAATAGAAATGGAATAGGGAATAGAATAGGAATAGGAGAAGAGAATAGGAATAGAATAGAATAGGAATAGAATAGAATAATAGAATAGAATTGGAATATAGAATAGAATAGACAATAGAATAGAAATGGAATAGAGAATAGAATATGAAAGAATAGAATAGAATTGGAATAACAAATAGAATAGAATTCTTTATTGGCCAAGTGTAATTGGACACACAAGGAATTCCTTGGTGCAGATGCTCTCAGTGTGCATAAAAGAAGAGACATGAGTCACGAATCATAAGGTACAACACTTGCTGATAGTCATAGGGTAGAAATATGCCATCAAATCATACTAGGAAACAATATAAATCGTAAGGATACAGGCAGTAAAGTTACAGTCCTGCAGTCATAATGGGAAGAGATGGGTAATAAGAACCATGAGAAAACTAATAGTAATAATAGTAATGTAGCCTTAGTGAATGGTTTGGCAGTGTTGAGGGGATTATTTGTTTTGGCATTTGGGGAAAAACTGTCCTTGTGTCTAGTTGTTTTTGGTGTGCAGTGTTCTATAGCAGTGTTTCTCAACCTTGGCGACTTGAAGTCCTGTGGACTTCAACTCCCAGGATCCCCCAGCCAGCATAGCATCCACGGGACTTCAAGTCGCCACGGTTGAGAAACACTGTTCTATAGCATCGTTTTGAGGGTAGGAGTTGAAACCATTTATGTCCAGGATGCGAGGGGTCTGTAGATATTTTCATGGCCCTCTTTTTGACTCCTGCAGTGTGCAGGTCCTCAATGGAAGGCAGGTTGAAAGCCATTATTTTTTCTGCAGGTCTAATTCTCCTCTGAAGTCTCTGTCTGTTTTTTTGGGTTGCAGAGTCAAACCAGACAGTGATGGAGGTGCTGATGACACACTCAATGATTCTATATCAGCAGCTCCTTGAGCAGTTTGATATAAAATATATAAATATATAAAAATATTAGACCTCAAGACTTGTAAACAAAAAATCTTCCTCGAGCTCTTGACTCAGCCTCACGTTGAATTCCATTTAGGGCTGGTTAATAAATTCAGGATTTTCAGATGGGGGGGGGGGAAAGGAGGATTATCCTGATTTACTTAAAAGCATCGCCTGCAAATCCTCCAGGCATCCATCCTTCGCAGCTAAAACAACGGCCCGAAGTCAGAAAATGCCCTTAAAACCCAACAAAGCTGGATTGCGGAAACAAACAAAAAGTTTTCTACTAAATGCAACCCCCAAAGAGCTATTAGAATAGACTATTTTATTAACCGATGAGTCTTGCGGCCTTATCAATATAATAAAATACATAATCTGGGTCCAGGATAAAATAAATGGATGGCAATACAATTAATAGTCAAGGCGATGGTTCCCCCAGTTGCAACGGATGGCTGTGAAGGTTGGACCGTAAGGAAGGCTGAGCGCCAGAGAATGGAGGCCTTTGAACTCGGGTGCTGGAGAAGAAGACTCCTGCATTGAGTCCCTTGGACTGCAACGGGTTAGTTGGCCAATGCAACGGTACTACAAAACCCATAGCTCAAGTATTACAAAGTCCATCCTCAGTAAACCAAGCGAGTTGGGGGAGGAGGGAGAAGAAATTTAAAAGTTCTTCTTTTAAAAATGGCTATTAGAAAAATGCATTGGGGTTTGCAAGGGGCCCTAAACCCCCCCCCCCCCAGCGCCAGCCGCATTGGGGTCACACATGCACACCCAACAGCAGCTTTTAACTTAATTTTAATTTATTTTATTTTATCAAGCATGTCTTAAGATAACAGATATAAGTATAAACATGATTGTTAATACAGGAAATGGATATGAATAAGTGGGCGCAAGATGTACAATATATATATCACATAGTCTGAAGTGGTGTAGGGTTTCCTGCCTAGGCAGGGGGTTGGACTAGAAGACCTCCAAGGTCCCTTCCAACTTGGTTATTCTACTCTATTCCATTCCATTATCTATTCTATTCTCATTCTCTTCTCTTCTAATTTCTCTTCTCTTCTATCTCTCCTCTATTCCATTCCATTATCTATTCTACTCTTATTGAAACTTCTATCCTAATTTCTATTCTATTATTTTTTTCTCTCTCTCCTCTATTCCAATATCTATTCTATTTTATTCTTTTTTTCTCTCCTCTCTCCTCTATTCCATTCCATTAGCTATTCTATTCTCATTCTCTTCTAATTTCTCTTCTCTTCTCTCTCCTCTATTCCATTCCATTATCTATTCTACTCTTATTGAAACTTCTATTATATCCTAATTTCTATTCTATTCTTCTTTTCTCTTCTCTCTCTCTCTCTCCTCTATTCCAATATCTATTCTACTGTTATTGGAATTTCTATTCTATTTTATTCTTTTTTTCCTCTTCTCTCTCCTCTATTCCATTCCATTATCTATTCTATTCTTATTGAAATTTCCTTTCTATTTTCTTTTCTCTCTTCTCTCTCTCCTCTATTCCATTCCATTCCCTATTTTATTCTAATCCCATTCCATTCTATTCTTATTCTACTGTTATTGGAATTTCTATTCTATTCTAATTTCTATTCTCTTCTTTTTTTCCTCTTCTATCTCTCCTCTATTCCATTCCATTATCTATTCCATTCTTATTCTATTCTCATACTTTTATTATTATAAAATATAGTATACGTTTACTACAAAACCTCTCCACCTCCCTTCTCTCTAATAAACGAGGGGTGAGTAGCGTATCATGCAATCAGCATAAGAAAACCCAAACTCCGCAGAGACCCATAATCCACCGGCGGGCCCGGCTTGCCCAGTCACTCCCGGGGCGTCTCCGAAGCGCGCCTGGCTCGCATTGTTGTAAAGCCAGCGTTGGGGGAAAGGGGGCGGCGCTTGCCCGGGCTGCGTTCCAAAGGGGGCGGCGCTTGCCCGGGCATCGTTCCAAAGGGGCGGAGCCGAGGCCGCTGGGAAAGGACCGCTCCTGCATCGCTCGGGGCGGGCGGGGCGCGAAGCCGGCGAGCATCCTTTCCCAGCGCCGCAAGCCGCCGCCGCCGCCGCTGCTTCGGGGAACGGGGGGCCTCCGGGAGCGCCCCTCGCCTGGCCCCGACGCTTCTGCCGCCGCTGCTGCTTCTCCGCCGCCGCCGCCGCCCCGGTTGGCCATGGCCGAGATCGCCAGCGTCCGCCCCAGCTTCGGTGAGTGGAGCCCGGCGGAAAGGCCGCTGCGCCATGCCCATAGGCCGGCATCCTTCTTCTCTTCCTCCTCCTCCTCCTCCTCCGCTGCAATTGCTCGAGCCCAGGGATCCCTCTCTCGGCTCTCCTCCATCGATCGAGGCTTGGCCGATTCCCAATCATCCCCCCCAATGTTCACTAATAATCCCCCCAATAATCGCTAATAGTCCCCTCCAACATTCACTAACAATTTCCCTAATAATCAGTAATAATCACCCCCATAATCAGTAATAATCACCCCCAATAATCACTAATAATCCCCCAATAATCACCAATAATCCTCCCAATAATCACTAATAGTCACCCTCAATAATCATCACCAATAACCCCCCCCCCCCAATAATCATCCTGGAGGCGTTGCGGCGTTGCACAACTGCCCCCCCATCTCCTCTTTCTGATTGGGCCCTGAGGGGTGGGATCTACTTAGCCCCAAAGCCAGGCATCTCTATCCTCTTGACCGGAGCATCTTTGCAAAAGGCGCCGATGATCCTTGCAATGGGGAGCAAATGGAGAGAGCTTGAGAAAAAAGCGCACACACACATACATAGATAATGCTGCACAAACACACACACACACCAGTCGTACACAAAACATCTCCCCCCTCCCCCCAATAATCCCTCTGGAGGCATTGCGGCCGTTGCACAACTGTTTCTCTCCCCCCCCCCCCCTCTCTGCTGATTGGGCCCTGGCGGCTGGGATCTACTTAGCCCCAAAGCCAGGGATCTCTATCCTCTTGACCGGAGCATCTTTGCAAAAAGAGCCATACACAAAACATCACCCTGCATCCTGGGCCTTGTTTGGCCTAGAAAAACAACCCCCCCCCCTCCCTCCTTCCACTCCTTCACTCCATCCATCCTTCCTTCCTTCCTTCCTAGCATTTTCCCCTCCCTCTTAAGGATTGGTACGTCATCTTAACTCTGATGCCAGCGAGACCTCGATTTGCTAAAAAAAATTAAAACAATAGCATCCTAAAGTAAGAGAAAAGATGCCCCTTTTCTGGGGGGTGGGGGTAGCACGGGCGGTCTGAACAGCATTATGGGCCCCGGGCTAACCAGTCTACCAGGGGAGCCCCCCTAAAACAGCGGCTCGCAGGAATGCAAAATGCCAACGGTCGCGAAAATTAAACCCATATTGATCAGTCTTCATTTCTACCAAGGCAGGGTGAGGTCTTCATTATTATTATTATTTTTTAATGCAGTCAAATGGAATAAATAGGGTTGCTGCGTTTATGCGATGCCTCGAAGGATGAAGGCAAGCAGATTAGTACGGGGCCCTTATTATGCTTGTGGTTAAAGGTTAGCCCTGGTGGGGAGGGGGGGGATAGCTTGGCAATGCCACCCACCCCTTTTCCGATTGCAGGCCGGTTTCGTCTCCGGTCCGATTTTGGCTCTGGCTTTGCGCAAAAGCAAAGAGGTTTTCGGACGGAGGTGCAAAAGGTACAGCTCTAATTTAGTTTTATTTGCAGCTTCTTAGAGCAGGGGGTCTCCAACCTTTGCAACTTTAAGTCTGAAGGACTTCAGCTCCCAGAATTCTCCAGCCAGCAAAGCAAAGCAAAGCTGGCTGGAGAAGTCTGGGAGCTGAAGTCCTTCAGACTTAAAGTTGCAAAGGTTGGAGACCCCTGTCTTAGAGGACTGGTGCCCTTCCTTCCTTGCACTGCCCACTCTGCCGCCTACACGGGACGTGCCCAGCTCCTGACCCGATCCTAGACTTTCTGGGAAAGGGGTGCAAGGCGATCCTCTGTAGGAAGGGATCCCTCCCCCCACAGCTTTTCCCCTGGGGGAGGGAGGAGGGGGGGGCAGGTGTTGCTAGGAAAAGGCAAGGATGACGTGATGTCTATTTCTAGAATGGGCAGTGCCCCGGCCCCTTGGTAGCTAGCTTGGAAGGCAGAGAAAGGATGACACAAAAAAAAACAACCACAACAACAACAGGAAGATCCTTTGTTTGCCTTGTGTGTCTGTGTGTGTTTGTGTTGAACAATCTGCACCTGGAGGCCCGGGGAAGGCAAGCTGGGGTGGGTGAAGGGAGGCGATGGCGGCTGCGATTCCCAGCGTTTCTTGCCCTGCCCACCCCAGTGAGAGGCGATCCTGGTGCCCTTGCAGTTCTGATGCCCCCGTCCTCCTCCTCCTCCTCCTCGCCCTTAATTGCCCCCCAAGGGGCATTCACACACAAGCACGGGGGAGCAGCCATTTCCGAAGCAGCCTGAGGGGCGCCTGGCACGCCTCCCCTGGGGGAGAACGTGGCGACGGCCAGTCGTAACCCCAGTGTAATTTCTCCTCCCTCTTTAATTCAGGATGATGATTGCTAATAGTAGAAGCAGCGTATTTGTTGACGACAGAGTAACAGAATTGGAAACAATGGAGAAGGAAGGAAGGAAGGAAGGAAGGAAGGAAGGAAGGAAGGAAGGAAGGAAGGAAGGAAGGAAGGATAAAAGTTGGAAGGGAACTTGGAGGTCTTCTAGTCCATCCCCCCCGTTCAAGCAGGAAACCCTTATACCAGGGGTCTGCAAAGTCGGCTCTTTTAAGACTGGTGGACTTCAACTCCCAGAATTCCCCAGCCAGCCAGGGAGTTGAAGTCCACCAGTCTTAAAAGAGCCGACTTTGCAGACCCCTGCCTTATACCATTGAAGACAAATGGTTGTCCAATTTTTTCTTGAAAACCTCCAGGGATGGAGAAGGAAGGAAGGAAGGATAAAAGTTGGAAGGGTCCTTGGAGGTCATCTAGTCCAACCCCCTCCTCAAGCAGGGGACCCTAGACCAGGGGTCTGCAAAGTTGGCTCTTTGAAGGCTGGTGGACTTCAACTCCCAGAATTCCCCAGCCAGCCAGGAAGTTGAAGTCCACCAGTCTTAAAAGAGCCGACTTTGCAGACCCCTGCCTTATACCATTGAAGACAAATGGTTGTCCAATCTGTTCTTGAAAACCTCCTGTGTCCCACAATTTCCTACAGAGATACTCAGTCCTTCCATATATATATATATATATATTTTCCCCCAAGAGGCAACTTGACTTTCTGGGTTTGTTTTGTTTGCTTTCCTTTGAAGACATTTCGCTTCTCATCCAAGAAGCTTCTTCAGCTCTGTCCTTCTTCCACCGATTCGTTGTTCTGACGGGTCAGGAAATTTCTCCTTCGTTCCAAGTTGCTTCTCTCCCATCCCGTACTTTCCCCCCGTTGCTTCTCATCCTGCCTTCGGGTGCTTGGGAGAATAGGGTTGAATAATATTCATAAAGAAACAAAAAATAATAATATTGATAAAGAAACGAACAAATAAATAACAAAAAAATCTAAAACGTCAGATTGGATAAAGACTGCTGGGTGATTTTCCTGCCATGAGTAGAGGCAGCCACTTGGGATAAAGTTGATTTTTGCGCATCCGAATTTCCCAATGTGTCTCCTTCTGGGTCAAAATATCGTGTGCGTGTGTGTGTGTGTGTGTGTGTAATCTTACTATGCTCCACAGAGGTTATTTGCACCAGAATCTCCACAATTGTTTCTTGCCCGCCTTTGTCTCACACACAAACACACCCAACCTGCCCCCCACATAAAGACACAAAAGAGATGGGGCCATTGTCAGGAAGAAGAAAAAAAACCACTGGGGGAATTATAACTCGGCTCTCTGCAGCTGGATCAGCGCTGGGCACATCTGTACGATTGTTTGCCCAGAACAGAAACTTAATTCTATCTTTCTTTTTTGAAAATCTGACTTGCTGGCGAGGAACGCAAAGACGCGAGAAACGAAGGAGGCCAAATCCACGCCAGAAAATATATATTCTAGTCTTTCTTGTTGCCACGCTTCGGCTTTCCTTGTTCAGATCGTCCTCGGTTTTATGACCGCGGCTGGGACCGACGGCGAAACGAATCGGCTGATTTTTACAGCTGTTTTGCACACACAGCTGTGAAGCGAAGCATTGCTCGGGAAGACGGTCGTTAAGTGGACCGCGCCCCCCCCCCTCCGGTGGCTTGTTCGGAAGGTCGCAAAAGGGAGTCTCAAGTGACCCCAGGGCTGTGGGGGCGGAACCTCTGGGGGCGCCCCAGCCCAGCTCCACCGCACAGGCCTCCTGCTAGCCAGCTGGTCTTTGGGTCTCTGCCACGCATGCGCAGGAGGGGCGCATAGGCGGGATGGGTGCTCCCCTTGCATTTGGGGAGCTAACCAAAACGTTAGCCATCGCTGCCCCGGGACATTGCAACGGTCGTAAATAGGAGTTGGTTGGCCAGATCGCGGGAACGTGGGGACAGCGGCTTTTCTCCCGCGATGTAACTGAGCGGTCGTTAAATGAACTTAGATGGTTATAGAATGTTGTTGGAAAATTATTAATTAGTTAATAACTACTTATAAAACTCAAGATTGTTTTATATTATATTATTATGGAATTTATATTGGTATGATGGGAGTAAATAAGGGGTGTTAATAGCTAGCCAGGCTTTAAAGACACTCTTAAAGAAGAAATAGATTGATGTTAAAATATCTGATAAGAACTGTGGGATATTGATATGATGGTGCATGATAAATTTATAGATCTAAAATTTATAAAATGAGATTACTTATGAATAATAATTATTTAAGAGATGCACAGAATTAATGAATACCTGGTTAGAATGTCTTTTAAAAGACATTATTTAGAATGGACTTTTCCTTTTAAAATCTTTTTTCTCTCTTTCTCTGTTGGTTTTATAAATAGAATGCCATTACAAAGTAATGGGCCACCCTGGGTCCTTCGTGGAGAAGGGCGGGATATAAATATGATTATAATAAAAATAAATAAATAGTCATACTATATAATCATCATCATCATCATCTTTATTGTCATTGTAAAAATTACAATGAAATTGGTTAAAAGGATGTTAAAGTAACTAATAAGATTAGGGTCGAGATATAAGAATTGTAATAATTGATACGAAAAATAAGTGACAACTTTTGAAGAAACATATAGAAACTTGTGATAAATTGATACAGTCTTAAAAATTGATAACCTGTAATGAAAGATTTTTGATGTGTTTTTTTTTCCTGTGAAGTTTGTATTATTTGTGCTTATGTTAAAAAATTTAAAAATTATTAATAAAAAAATAAATAAATGAACTTGTTGAGTTGAGCCACGTTGAGTTGCAAAAGAGGGAAGGGGTATTTTAGTTTATCTAGTTTGGGTATGTCTAGTTTGATGAAGAGAAGGACCAGGGGAGACATAATAGCAGTCTTCCGATATCTCAGAGGGTGCCACAAAGAAGAGGGAGTCAAACTTTTCTCCAAGGCACCTGGGGGCAGGACAAGAAGCAATGGGTGGAAACTAACCAAGGAGAGAAGCAACTTAGAATTAAGGAGAAATTTCCTGACAGTAAGAACAATTAACCTCTGGAACAGCTTGCCTCCAGCAGTTGTGAATGCCCCAACCCTGGAAGTCTTTAAAAAGATGTTAGACAGCCATTTGTCTGAAATGGTATAAGGTTCCTGCCCATGCAGGGGGTTGGACTAGAAGACCTACAAGGTCCCTTCCAACTCTGCTATTGTATTGTATTGTATTTTGGTCCACCTCTGGCCGGGGAGAAGACACCGGGCCGTTGTTCTGACCTTCTCTTCTCCACTTTCTCGTTCTCCAGATGTCTCCCCCATTGTGGCGGGCCTCATCGGGGCCACGGTCCTCGTGGTCTCGGTCTCGGTGACGGTCTTCGTCTGGACCTGCTGCCACCAGCAGATGGAGAAGAAGCAGAAGAGCGCCCCCTACAAGTTCATCCACATGTTGAAAGGCATCAGCATCTACCCGGAGACCCTCAGCAACAAGAAGAAGATCATACGTGTCCGGCGGGACAAGAAAGGCGTGGCCAGGAAAGACGGAGACGGACACCTCTTAGTGGACGCGGCCGAAGCGGGCTTGGCAGGCTCCGAAACCATGCCCGGCGGGTGGAACTCTTCCGTCAACCAACTCCCCGTCAAAGTTGAGTACGGAGAAGAACCCAGTCCTCACCAAAGCTTGACCCCGGCGGGGAGCAAGACCTCCTCGCTGTCTTCCCCGGAAGAAGATGTCACGCTAGGGACACTGACCTTCTCGGTGGATTACAACTTCCCCAAGAAAGCCCTGGTGGTCACCATCCAAGAAGCCCATGGGTTGCCCGTGATGGACGAGCACAACCAAGGCTCGGATCCCTACATCAAGATGACCATCCTGCCAGACAAGAGGCACAGGGTGAAGACGCGCGTCCTCCGGAAGACGCTGGACCCTGTCTTCGACGAGACCTTCACCTTTTACGGCATCCCGTACAGCCAGCTGCAGGATCTGGTCCTCCACTTCCTGGTGCTCAGCTTCGACCGTTTTTCTCGGGACGACGTCATCGGGGAGGTGATGGTACCACTGGCAGGGGTGGACCCCAGCACCGGGAAAGTCCATCTGACGAGGGAGATCATCAAGAGGAACATACAGGTAGGTCGGTCCGTCGGCTGGGTTTCCCCCTGTGGGTTGCGTTCTGAGCACGGCTTCCCGACAGCCTGAAGCCGACTCCTTGTTCCGACGGAAACCCCTTTTATTCGTTGACTGTGAATTCTGCTTATTCCCATCCAGCAGAGTCTTTCGAGGGAGGATTTACGGTCACAGACCTTATCTGGCTTGGAGAACTGCAGAACTTGGCCAGGAGTCTCGGAGAGTCACGAACCCATTAAGCTAACTAATTGTCTCCTGCAAAATCCCACTCCCCTGTCGCTCTTCTTTTATTTCCTCTGGGAGGGGCCCTTCACCGTCCACCTGTGGCCTTTTTCCCAAGTTGACCCCTGTTCTCTTCGTCTGGCCAAACAGGCTCCAGCTGTTCTTCTGCCCCACTGATCTCTTGAGTCCAAAGGCAGTTGACAACTGTCAGACGTCCCTGGCCCCCTCTCTGCCTCCGACACAGAGCCCTCCTCAGAGCCTTCCCCAGACTCCAGGACTGGCCCAGGTTCCTCCCCAACCCTCCTCACTGTCTGACTCTGCTGCCAGCCCTGGTGGCTGCTGAAGGGCCACAACAGGTTGTGCTCCATGGGGGAACCATGGGAGATGGGCCCTGTTTCATCTCCCTGGGTGGGATAGGGGATGATGGGAATTGTAGTTTTGACATGTCAGAGGAAGGAAGAGGAGTGTAGCTTTGGAGAGATGATAGATAGATAGATAGATAGATAGATAGATAGATAGATAGATAGATAGATAGATAGATAGATAGATAGATAGATAGATAGATAGATAGATACTGTAGATGATAGATAGATAGATACTGTAGATGATAGATAGATAGATAGATGATAGATAGATAGATAGATAGATAGATAGATGATAGATAGATAGATAGATAGATAGATAGATAGATAGATAGATAGATAGATAGATAGATAGATAGATAGATAGAAGAAAGAGAGGGAGAGGGAGGGAGCCCCCCTGGGGACCAGGCCTTTGCCGCTGGGCTCCCTTTCAGCCTCCTGAGCCAACATTTCGAAGGCCACCTCTTCATCCCTTAAGCCCTGAATGTAGGGCACGGAAAACCATGGCAACGTGGGCCAGTATTCACAGGATTAATAGTGGCTTTGTCACACTCGGCACGGGGCCAAGTTTAATTCCACCGCCGGACAAGCTGGAAACAAAAGAACTCCAAATCCATCCCTACCTCCCGGGCGTTTCTCCTTCCTTCCCTCCCTTAAAAAAAGCAAATTCTTCCAGATGAGAGAGAGAGAGAGAGAGAGAGAAAAGTTTTGATTCCTGTGTTATTTTTCTGCTTGTTTCAAACTTAACCCTTTCAGGTTGCTTGCGCCAGGCAGCGAGCTCTTGCCTTTTACAAGCAGGGGGTGGTGAGTTCGATCCTAGGTAGAGGCGGATGTAGGGTCTCCTGCTTGGGCAGGGGGTTGGACTGGATGACCTGCTGTCTAGCTCCCCTCTCTGCCTCCGAGCCCAAGTGGCCCAGAAATGCTTGGCTGAACATCGGCAGAAGGGTAGCCTCGGGTAACGTAAGGCGAGTCATCCAGAAGTTGTCTCTTCTTCTTCTTTTTCCACCCCCCAGAAATGCGTCAGCAGAGGAGAGCTGCAGGTGTCGTTGTCCTACCAGCCTGTCACTCAGAGGATGACCGTCATGGTGCTGAAGGCGAGGCAGCTGCCCAAGATGGACATCACGGGCCTCTCAGGTAGAAGCTATTTTCTCCAGCCTGTCAGTTGGGTTCCAACGTTGGTGGACTGTCCCGTTCGATCCCAGACCCTCCGCGAGGCGACAGTTAGACCATAGACAGGTCATGGGCGATGGCCCACAGGTTGAGGGGAGGAGGGAGGTTCCTCCGGCATTATGCAATGCTTTGCTAAGTTTTTGGTGGTCCCTTGAGGTTGTTCTGACCGAGGATTCCCAAGAGCACGAAGCCGTCTCCTTGTCCCGACAAAAACCCCTTTGATTCATTGACTGTGAATCCTGCCCGTTCGCATCCAGCAAAGTCTTTCGAGGGAGGATTTACGGTCACAGACCTTATCAGGCTTGGAGAGCTGCCAGGCCGATATCTGCAAGACTTGGCCAGGAGTCTCAGAGAGTCAGGAACCAATGAAGCGAACGAATGGTCTCCTGAAAACCCCACTCCCCTGTCGCTCCTCTTTTATTGCCCCTGGGAGGGGCCCTTCATCATCCACCTGTGGCTTTAATCCCAAGTTGACCCGTTCTTTAGCTGCTCCTTTCATCTGGCAACCCTGTGCATGCGCACACTGGAAACAGGCTCCAGCTGTTCTTCTGTCTCACTGATGTCTGACTCCGATTGAAGGCTGATAACTGTCAGAGGGCCCTCCTCAGAGCCTTCCACAGACTCCAGGACTGGCCCATCTTCCTCCCCAGCCTCCTTGCTGTCCGTGGAATACGGATGGATTGATGTTCCTTGCAGTCCTCTGGTCGTTAGCACACCCTCTGAGACTCCTTCCACCCACCACTCTTCAGTCAGAACTGAAGAAGCTTCTTGGATGAGAAGTGAAATATCCTCAAGGGGGAAAAAAGCAGCCCAGTTAGTTGTCTTTTGGGGGGGGGGGGGGGAGGCACACCTTTGGGACAATACTTTGTAGTATTGCCTAAGGCATGGTTCGCTTTAAGACCGCCACAAAAAGTCATAAAATCAGTTTCGTATGATCTGTTTTTGGGAGTATCACAACTTACAGCCGTTAATGGGCAGGCTGCACCTTAACAATGTTGCTTGTCTTCCTTGACTTACGACCATAATGGAAGCCTGTCCCTTATTAGTCGTAAGTCAAGGATAAGTAACCTTCCATTCACAGTTCTTAAGTTGTGATACTTCTAAAAACAGATCATCCACATTACGGATCACTAGTAATAACCAATTTTATTGTAATTTTATTACAATATTATTACAATGACAATAAAGATTATTATTATTATTATTAAATAAATTGATTTCTGGTGCCAGCAGTGGGATACTTCTAGATACCAGTTTCGGGGAGACATAAGGAGAATGCTGGTAGTGGTGCGGTGGCCTTAGAGGTGGAGCTCTCGCCTCACAGTCAGAAGGTTGCGAGTTCAATGCTAGGTAGATATTTCTCTGGACACAATGAAAGTATTATCTGCTGAAAAAAACTCCACATTGGCGGCCGGAAGGGCATCTGGCCAGTAAAAACATACACCTCCATTTAGTTGCCCACATTCCATCCCGCAAGGGATTAAGGGGTCGTTAAAAGATGATGTTGGGAATGCTGTAGTCTTCTCAGTGAAAGGTGGAACTTAGTGGCCATCCTTAGAACCAAATGCGGCGAGGGGAAGGTCAAAATTGGTCCATCTTTCAACTGTCCAGTTAGCAAACCCAGAAAAAGAAACGCCTGGGACATTAAAGTATAATGAATAAGCCATAATTGGCACAGCGGAAGCAAAACCAGCTCTGGTTTTCGCGCGCCAAAGCAAGCAAAAACACTCCATAAAGTATAAAACGCTTGTAAGTTGCAATCTTTCCCATCGGTCTGCGACTCCCTGGAGAAGCAGCCGGGGTTGCTGGACTTGTGTTATTGGCCTTTCTCCCTCTTCCTCTTCCTCAGATCCTTACGTCAAGGTGAACGTCTACTACGGCAGGAAGCGGATCGCGAAAAAGAAGACTCACGTGAAGAAGTGCACTTTGAACCCCATCTTCAACGAGTCGTTCATTTACGACATCCCCACCGACCTCCTGCCGGACGTCAGCATCGAATTCCTGGTCATCGACTTTGACCGGACCACCAAAAACGAAGTGGTCGGGCGGCTGATCCTCGGGGCGCACAGCGTCACGGTTGGCGGAGTCGAACACTGGCGGGAGGTGTGCGAGAACCCCCGGAAGCAGGTCGCAAAGTGGCACAGCTTGAGCGAATATTAGCAGGGTACACGAGGAAGGCGCGGGGAGGGTCAGTTCTCCCCCCCCCCCCCGCGCCACCTTCAAGAGACTCTTCCCCCTCCCCGAAACACCCCTCCAGCTCCCCCCTCCCCTCCCCCTCCCGGAAAAAACGGCCCCTTCTATTTTAGCCGTAGAACTGACCGTTTCCATAAGAAGCAGCTGACTGGTTCTTCTGTTGTGACGTTGTTTACAGGGCCCGCACACACACACACACACATACACACAGTGACACGCACCTGGGTTCTACAAACCGTGGGAAAGGAAAAAGAAAAAAGAGTGCGTTGATTTTAAGGATACCACCAAAAACAACAACCTATGTTTAAAACAAAAACAAAAAATAAAAAAAGAGCATAATCACACTACTATTGCATGCTGAGTACAGACGTCGAGGAAAAAAAAAAGAGAAAAAAGCAAAAAAAATTAGTATAACTTAACCAGTATCGAGATGCAGGTTTGTTCGTTTCTTTGGTTTCTTTTTTTAAATTAAAAAACGCAATTTTATCTGTCCCTACGAGAAGTTGTGTTGTTGTGCTGCTGAATAGTTTCTTGCAGGTATTCACAACTGGTTCTATTCTGCTTTTCTTCCTGACTTCCTTTTTAAAAAATAATAATAATAATAATAATTAAAAGCCTCTTTGCCGTTGTTTTTTTTTTTCTTTCTTTCTATGATTTGGGTGAATTTAACTTGGCTTGTACATAACACGCAGTGGGTTTTTTAGAGGCCTTTGTCTTAACCAACACAATTTCCTTTCTGGAAGAGGGGGCGGCGTCAGAAATAAAACAAAATTGAAATAATGCCCGAATGGCAACGCAAAAAAAAAAAAAAAAAAAAAAACAACCCAAAACCATTTCCTCTGTAAAAAACAAAGGTGGGATTAACTCAGCAAATGGACGTTTTCCGTGATCAGCAGATTTTTGAGCTGGGTAAAAAAATGCCCCTTCCTGCTTTATCGCCGAATAAACTTTTCAATCTAAGCGGTTTTTTTGGTGTTTTGATTTTTTCCCCAATTTTAATTTTGCACTCGGAAGCAAAAAAAACGTGCTTTATTATTTTTATTTTATTTTTTTAAAGAAATGCCTGGAATAGTTCTTAAGGGAAAAAAAAAGTGCTCAGGGTATAAATAAATTTAAGGGTTATTTCGGGGGGGTGGAACCCCCCGTTGGCATGCCAAATCGACAAGGCCGATGGGAGTTGTGATGATCCAGAGGGCCCATGGTTCCCCACACCTGTGTCTTTTCCAGGCCTATGGAAACAAGTTATTTCTCTACAGGAATAATGGGGGGGAAAAACGAAGGATGAGGTTTTTTTTAAGAAAAAAAGAAAACATAGAATAATAAACTGCCACCATCACCATAATACATGGGAAATACATGGAAAAAAGCTGCTTTGCCATAAATTGTTCCCCGAGATGTGATGTCATTTCTTTCTTTCTTCCTTTCGATTGTCGTCCACTTCCTCTTCCTCCCCCCCCTTCCTCCTTTTTCTTTCCACTTTGTGTCTGTTGTAAAAATTAAAAAAAAGACAAAAAAGAAAATATCAAAATGAAAACAAAACAAACAACGAAGTTCCAACTTTCGTGTCAAAGCAAAACCGAGGGGGAAAAAAAAAGCATAAAAACCTTTTGAGAAAAAAAAATCGAGCCATTGTAACGACCGCATTAAACGCTGTTATACTAACCTTAAACGACATGTAATGCTATGTGTAACGTCAATATTGTTTTAATGCACACCCGGACATTCAAATAAAAGATGGAGTCACTTTACCTCTCTCGGTGGTTGTCGTTGATTTTTTTGAGCCGTCCGAAATGCGCAAGAGTTTGCCAATTCCCCGTGCATCGGGCGAACATTATTAATTCTAGTTTGCAAACTGAGATGATTACCGTATTTTTCGGAGTACGAAGTATAAGACGCACCTGGCTTTGGGTGAGGAAAACAAGAAAAAACCCCTCTACCTCTGCCTCCCAGCAATTTGCCTCCTTGTAGCAAACAGCCAATAGCCTGTTTCAGTTTAGCTTGATTAGCCCAAAGGAAAAATTCTGCCTCTGCCTCCCAGCAATTTGCTTGCAAACAGCAAGCAGTCTGTTTCACTTTAGCTTGATGAGCACAAGGAGGGAAAATCTGCCTCTGCCTCCCAGCAATTTGCCTCCTTGTAGCAAACAGCCAATAGCTTGATTAGCACAAGAAGGGGGGGAGAACTGCCTCTGCCTCCTGGTAGCAAACAGTAAATAGCCTGTTTCAGTTTAGTTTGATTACCAACATCAATGTTGGGCTCAATGGGGAAGTAAGTTGACGACTACCTGTGTTTTATTAAATATATTTGCTGCTGTCTCGGGGGCTGCCCCAAAGAAGAGGGAGTCAAGCTATTCTCCAAAGCACCTGACGGCAGGACAAGCAGCAATGGGTGGAAACTAATCAAGGAGAGAAGCAACCTGGAATGAAGGAGAAGCTTCCTGACAGAACAATTAGCCAGCGGAAGAGCCTGCCACTAGAAGTTGTCAATGCTCCAACACTGGAGGTTTTTAAGAAGAGGTTGGGCAACCATTTGTCTGAAGTGGTGTAGGGTTGCCTGCCTAAGCAGGGGGTTGGACTAGAAGACCTCCAAGGTCCCTTCCAACTCTGTTACTCTATTCTATTCTGAAATTATTCCGGGCGGGCTTCCTGCCGTAAAATATTAAAATCAAAAAACATATATTTCTAAAACACTAAAATGGCATGTCTCAAAGCTGTTTTTTCCCTTCCAAATGGGCTTTATTTTATTTTATTTTTCACCCAAGAATCTTCTTCGCTACCGAAGCGGAATAAAATGGATTTTTTTAAAAAAAAAATGAGATTCATTCATTCTCTTGACAGCTGCAGGGAAGATAAAACAGGAAGCAGGTCGGGCTTCGGTCTCCTTTGTAAATGCTAAGAGGAGGGATCAAGATTACATTGGGGTTTTTTTTTACTATTAATTTCCCCACTCTTGCCTACTAAAGCTTGTAGATTCCCCGCCACCTCCTTGCATGGAGGCGGCTTAAACCATTAGCAAGCACGCTCCCCGGCTGTGCCACCCCGTGGCCTTTGGTAGCCTCCGCACTTCTGCCCATCGGAAAAGCATCGCCCACTCATTGTGCGTTCTCCCCCCACCTCACGCCGCCGGGCGCGCAGTCTCGCCACAAAACCATTACCTCATCCTTCCGCTGCAGCCGCCACCTCTGTGGCAAGAGGCACCAAACTCCCCAGGGAGATGTGGATTTTTCTTCCCTCCGACAAGGGGTGGTGGAAGTTGCTTTTTAAAGGAAAACAGAACAGCTGGGGAGGAGGGAGGGGAGCATCTGCCCTCTTTGGTTAAAAGAGAAAAATAATAATAACAATCTACCTGGCACCGAAGAGGAGCGGTCGGTTGGCAAGCAACCGTTCGCAACGGGATTGGCGGTTGTGTTTATGCACACCCAAGGACAAACGCACATTTTAACGCAGGGCAGGCGTTCCGGCATCAGAGTGGATCAAAAGCAAAAATGGCCCGTTTTCTATTTCTTAAAAGAGCTTTTTAATTTAAAAAATAATTATTATTTGTCCTAGCGGATGCGGTCATTGTGGAGTTGTTCTAAACAGCTGTTGTGGGAGCTGGCGGCAGAGTCGGACAGTGGGGAGGGTTGGGGAGGAACATTTGCCAGTCCTGGAGCCTGGGGAAGGCTCTGAGGAGGGCTTTATGTCAGAAGCAGAGAGGGGGCCAGGGCCATCTGACAGTGATCAGCTGCCTTCGGAGTCAAGACATCAGAGGCAGAAGAACAGCTGGAGCCTGTTCCCAGAGCTGCCACATGAAGGGAACAGCTAAGGAACAGGGGTCGACTTGGGAGGAAGGCCACAGGTGGACAATGAAGGGCCCCTCCCAGGGGCAATAAAAGAGGAGCGACAGGGGAGTGGAGTTTGCAGGAGACCATGAATTCGCTTCATTGGTTCGTGACTCTCCGAGACTCCTTGCCAAGTCTTGCAGATATTGGCTTGGCAGTTCAACAAGCCTGATAAGGTCTGTGACCATAAATCCTCCCTTGAAAGACTTGGCTGGAGGTGAAGGAGCAGAATTCAGTCAATGAATCAAAGGGTTTTTTGTCAAGACAAGGAATTTGCTTCAGGCTCTCGGGAAGCCTCGGTCAGAAATTAAACGGCGAAGCCGTAGATTGTAGTTTAGTGTGAAATATAATTTATATTTTAGAAAGAACTTTATATTTATATATAAAGCACCAAAGACCCCTCACATACTAATTCCTTTTAAAGAATTTCGATATATCTATCATGCTAGGACAAGTCAGGCATATTTGACTTATCGTAACGATGTTCCTCCGAAGCGCAAAATTATCCCCCCAAATAGTAGTTAGTCCTCGACTTACAGGAGTTCATTTAGCAACCGTTCAGAGTTACAAACAGCACTGAAAAAAGGGACTTTGCTCCATTTTTCACACAACTTCCAGCATCTTCGTGGTCACGTGATCAAAATTCAGGCCCTTGGCCATTGACTCATATTTGTGACGGTTGCAGTATTCTGGGGTCACGTGATCCCTTTTTGCAACCTTCTGACAAGCAGAAGCCAGATTCGCTTAACGACCGGGTTACTAATTTAACTGCAGTGATTCACTTAACAGTGGTGGCAAAAGTCGTAAAATGGGGCAAAGCTCGCTTTGTAAACATCTCACCACTTAGAAACAGAAATGTTGAGCTCCACTGTGGTCGTAAGCCGAGGACTCCCTGTGCAGGTGACCCAAAATTATAAAAAACATGGTATTAAAAGGATGACAGAATTTCTTGTGACCAATGGTTGATTCTTGAGTGTTAATTTTAACCTTGTTGCTGTGTAGATTTCCAGGATTGGCAACTCACAATTTCACAATTCTTATTCCACTCTCTTTCGCAGGTAGGGTCAACATTTGCTTTTGTCGTCAATTTTCAAATTAAAGGAGCAGAAGCTAAGGCTTAAAAAAATATTTATTGTATCAAGTGCAATATATACGTGAACCATAAAAGACAGGAATTGTGTCCAAAGTGCTTAATATTCAGATGTAAATCATGCTAGGGGGAAAAAAAAGATTTCACCATTAGCACCACAAAAACATTGAATTCTGCTAAGGCACAAATTAAGAAAAAGCGGCTTTTAAAACAATTTGGCTTAAACCGCAGGCTTTGAATCCGCTACAATTCATTCTTGCTTCAAGTCATATTTTTTTTGTCTGGAATGAGAACTTTTAAAAGTAAAAACAAAACAGAACTGAAGTTGTGACTCCTTCGGCCACAAATGTTAGCGATCTTATTTTACCCTGAACTACTGTAGTCTCTTTAAAAAACACAAAACTGACGTATCTACCACATTATACAGTTATGTGATAACATAAAAAAATTAAAATTAGATTTATCCTGCTCCTAAATTAATAGCTATGGAAAGTATCCAGCATTGTTTCGTAACATTAATTTACTAATTTTAAATACACCGTATATTGCTACAGTCAATAAAATACATTCAAAAATAACTCTTACTAAATGGAATGCGCCATTCCTTCCCCCCTCCCTCCAAACTACCAAGTTCCTCAGGGTCTATAAATACATACGCATATCAAACACTATAATCGGTAACATTTCAAAACATTTTTAAATCGTTAAAAATTCACCTAGAAAGAAATAGCTAAGGCTTCTTCAATCTCTTAGGAAAGTTTTTAAAAGTTTCCATTGTTTTCTCTCATTCTTAGGAAACTTGGCAAAGGGCTGTCCTATTTCCTGACCCCTTGCAAACCACACACAATTACAAACCCTTTGTAAAAATGGCCCCAGGAACGTGGCTACTAAAACAGGAAGGAAGGACTCAAACACTGCCGCTTCAAGAGTTAATTCAGTTTAAAGCAGGTTATCATGATTATTTTGTCACGGTTGACAAAATTTAAGACTTGGAGGGGGGGATTAAAGTATAATCTTTACTGTCTTTGTACTTAAATACAACGAAATTGGTGGCATTTCAAGACCTCCACTTCTCTTACCTTCAACAAAGGACCTTACTTAAGACTTTTCTATTTCCAGGTGAGCCTTCTCTGCAAGTCCCTCTATCAAAACCTCCATACTTCGTTCATGCGGACTCCATTTTTGGGGTCCCTCCACAAGGCACCCCAGGAAAAAAACACTGACCCAAACTCTTTTAATTAATAAAAGGAGGTGGGCTAAGCGCGCCCGAAATCTCAAGACTCCGCTAACCAAACACGCCTTGTGGGTTATGCTACAAATTTGGCCCTGGTCTTCGTGCAGGCGAAGTAAATACCTTATTACTCACTCCCAACGGAGGTTTACAAACTCGTTTCCCAAAACCACTTGACCACTTGCTCTATACCATGCTACAACTTTACACCTTCGATTAACCGTGTTCCCCTTATTGCCTCTTGGCATCCCTTCCTACCATTGACCCTGATCTCTCCCTCTCGCCAAAGTCACGGAACCCGACATAAATCGTTCCCCATTCCCACGACAATTTTTATGGTTTTCATACAAACTTGGTTCCGTGAACATCATTTCTGAACATCCTCCTCTTCTAATGATCCCCTAATCCCTTGCGGGGTTGAGTCTGAGCAACTGAATGAAGCTGAGCATTTTACTGGCCGGATGCCTTTCCTGCCGCCAGAGCGGGTTTTTGCTCAGCAGATAATATTCTCAGTGCTGAACAGAAAGAGAAATATCTGCCTCTACCTAGGATCCAGCTCACATCAAACTCCTGATTCTGAGGTGAGAGTGCCACTTCTCGTCCACCGCGCCAATCTATTTCCGAACATCCTTCCGGAACATTCTGGAACATCCACCTTATATACGCAAGCAATATAAAGACGAATAAACAACTCCCCAAGAATGGCTGTGGAGAATTGCAGCTTTAATTCCATGTTTCCTGCTTGAGCAGGGGGTTGGACTAGAAGACCTCCCAGGAGGTCCCTTCTGACTCCGTTCTTCTGTTAAAAGGCGCATGAAACTACTTCGCCGTGGAACCCCCAGCCCCACTTTTGAGGACGCCGCGCACGAGGAGAGGCCCTCTTTCACCAAAGAGATGGTACGAGAAACAGATGCTACAGCAGAGTTTCCAAAAGCGTTAAAGAGGCTCTGCAGTTGCTCCTCACTTCCCCCCCAGGCCCGTTGGCACCCCGAACCCGCGTGACAATTTAAACACCTGGTTTCGCGGTGTGTCCCGTCGGCCCCCTCCGCCTCGCCCCACAGGCTAAAGGATTTGGACTGCTTCTAAACGGTGTCGCCCTCCCACTCCAACAAAAGCCAAGATTCCTCCCCAATCGTGGCTGAAAGGCCAACCCGGCCAACATTAGCCACCGCATCCCAGCAAGGTAGGCTCTCCTCCCACGAAGCGCAGCGATGATGGCTTGTTTGCAAAGGTGGTTTGGCTTGTTTCTAGGTCCGTTGATTTCTCGGCGAAGCCCGCTCGGGTTGGGTAGGCGGGAATTTGCAAGCGGAGAAGGCCGTGTGTCGTTTGATGCCGGAGGAAAAATTATTTTGCGGAAGGACGGCCATCTGGGGGAGTCGTTGTTTTTTTTTGCACAGATCAGGAGTTCCATTTACACACTCGGCAGAAAGAGAGTAAAAATCTGGAGGGCTCCCTCTGCAGAACTGATCCTCCCTCTGGTTAAAGGGGGTCCTTTTTTTGGGAGGGGGAAGGGAGAGAGGAGGGGGTTTCAGGTTACGGAGTTTTTCTTCTTGCAGAAGGGCGATTTCAAGGTTTTCCAAACGCTCGGGCGCGGCTTGGACTTCTTCTCCAGCGCCGTGACGATTTCCTTCTCCTTCCGCCGGATTTCGCGGACGAGAGTATGGAAGACGTCGTCGATGTAGTAGCGGAAGGCGGCAGAGGTCTCGAAAAAGGGGCAGCCGAACTCCTGGGCCAAAGCCGAGCCTTCGTCCTTGGAGACCTTCAGGGCAAGAAAGCGCAGGCGAGTGGGGACAGTGAGGGAAATAAGGGCAAGTCCTCGACTTACGGCGGTTCATTTAGTGACCGTGCTAGCGGATGGCTCTTTGTAAGAGAGTTAACTACTTGGAAATGGACTGGTGTAGAATCTAGTATTTCAGATTGAAACAGAATTACTTTTCAAGAATTTTAATATATAGTTATGTTCCAGAACAACTAAGAAATACTTTATTTATCCCAACCATGTTCCTCTGGCGTGCAAAACTATCCCCCAAATAGTAGCTACTCCTCGACTTACAACAGCTCATTTAGTGACCACAGCACTGAAAAAAGGGACTTAAGACCATTTTCCACACTTATGACCACTGCAGCATCCCCGTGGTCACATGATCAAAACTCAAAGACGCTCGGTAACTGGCTCATATTTATGACGGTCACAGAGTCCCAGGGAATCACTTGATCCCCATTCGCGACCTTCGGAGAAGCCAAGTCAAGGGGGAAGCCAGATTCACTTAACAACGGTGGGACTAACTTAAGAACTGCGCTGATTAACGACTGTGGCAAGAACGGTCGTAAGGTGGGAATAAAATTCACTTAACGCCTTCCCTTTGCAAGAGAAATTTTGGGGCTCAATTGTGGCCGTAAACCAAAGACGACCGGTAAATCTACTTTGCATTTCAAGCCTTTTTACCTGCCGGAGTTGAGTTAGGTCGGACTTGTTGCCGACCAGAACGACGGGCGTCTCATCCGTACGACGGACACGGTAGATGAGCTGCTTAAACTCTCGGACTTCATGAAAGCTTCGGCGGTCCGTGATGGAGTAACAGATGATAAACCCCTCGCCGGCTCGCATGTACTGATCTCTCATAGCAGTGAACTCGGCCTGCGAGAAGGGGAAAAATTGGGATTTTTTGGGGGGGGTTGCCGGCCAGAAAGATTTCAGCGAGCTTCTCTCCCTGCAAGCTTTTGAAGGCTGGCAAAGTGCAGGAAACAGCTGGGCTTCCAGAATATTCTGGAGAGCTATTTTTGTAAGCTTAAAAATGTACCGTGTCATGACCGAGCCGAGCTCCCAGTTCAATTCTGGCCTCCACCACTAAGAAATTATTTTCAGTTGTCTAGGCAAAGAATGCAAACTATGATACGCAGAAGTGCTGAGAAATCACTAAAGACGTGTGTGTATATTAGAGAGAGAGAGGGAGGGAGGGAGGGAGGGAGGGAGGGGGAGAGAGAGAGAGAGAGAGAGAGAGAGGGAGAGAGAGAGAGAGAGAGAGAGAGAGAGAGAGAGAGAGAGAGGGAGAGAGGCATAACAGGAAAGGCCACATAGTTGTCAAAATACCTGGCCTGCGGTGTCCAAAATATCCAGATTAGCAGGTTCGTCGTCAATCCGGATCCGCATTTTGTAAGCATCCTCTGCAGGGAGACACACAGTCAGAAAAAGCCACATAGCAGAGCCTTCAACATTTTCCATTATACACATTCAGCATTAATGAATTGGTGGAAGGGGGGGGGGGGGCAGAGGTGTTTGGGGCATTGTCCAAATATGATTTCCCTGACTGCATCAACAGGAACACTGTGGACGCCTGGATTATAGTATTAGTATTAGTTTAGTCTTTATTGTCATCGCACAAAATAAATACACCCGAAATTGGTTTTAGTCTCACTGGTGCAAAATTATAGTGGAAACAAAACAAAAAAAAGAAAAGAAAAAGAAATAAACTAGTCATACGTTTCCACGTGGGTGTGGAGTGATTGTGGTTGTATTTAAAAGTCTGACAGCCCAAGGAGAGAAACTTTTAGCAATGGATTCAGCTAAAATTGAGATGATCAGTGGCAGAGCTGGGGGTGGAGTCAAGAGAGAACCTGGCCTAGAATCCTTTCGTGTCCACAAATGTTCCAAATCCGACCTCTCTTGAATTCCCTTAACTCTTATCTAGCATCAATTTAGTGCCCGCTTGTTAGTTGACTAGATTCTTATATATAGGCCTGAGTAATAAATCAGCTTAACTAGAACTGAGCCTGTGGTCCTTATTCTTCCCACCAGATTCTTGCTAATTCATCAGACATTAGGCAGATGAAGGAGGAAGAGTCCCAGCACCTAATCCAATGGTCAATTGTTTGCATTCTAAGGGGATTTGGGGGGTGTCTTATTTTGTGATTCCAGCTGCATGTGTGGTACAGAAGTATAAAACACACACACACCAATATTTTCTGAATTGCTGTAATAGAAAGTAACAGTTCCTTCTGAATTGCTGTAATAGAAAGTAACAGTTCCTTGAATCGTAAAGTTTTGGTTTCTTTATTCAAGGTTCACTCTTAGCTCCTCCCAATACAGGGATAGATTGAGAGCAAAAGTCATTTGTTCTTTGCAAATTATCCCCAGACAAATGCATTTTATTAAGAGAGTCCATAATTAAGAAAAGGCTAAAGCAGCAGGCCCACTCACCGATCGTGGGATCGTGGTCTTCTGGAAACCGATGACTGATGAATTGCATGGTCATGGCTGTGAAGAGGAAACAAGCAGATTAACATCAAACAAGGATAGTAACCATGGAGATTGCTCTGAGACAATGCACAGGGAGATGATTTTGACCAGAGGTTACACATTTATCTTGACCAGGTCCCCAGCAACCATCATACTGGGATCTTGGCTCATTTCTAGAGATTCCATTAAACCAACGGTTTGCTTGCAAGCCATTTCAAAACACCGGCTTTGACTACACAAATTCAGAGTCAATTCTACACATTCCATTCTGTATTTTATCAGTCTTATTTAAGCTGCCTGGAGTCAGATATGGGGAGGGTGACTATATAAATCTAATGAGTATCTTATACGTTATCCAGCTCTAAATGAAACACAATCCTCGTAAAAAGTCTCTGCAAGGGCCAAAATCGTAAATACAGAAGATCTGGCTATAAATAAGTACAATTATAATAAAAAGCTGCCAATATATCCGTTTCAAGAGTTAAAATATGTGGTTTCACCCAAAATAACATTTGCAGGACGTCTGGCTATAAATAAATTCAATGATGATAAAAAAGCTGCCAGGATGTTTT
The DNA here is from genome assembly GCA_039707465.1 of Rhabdophis nuchalis. Lineage (NCBI taxonomy): Eukaryota > Metazoa > Chordata > Lepidosauria > Squamata > Natricidae > Rhabdophis > Rhabdophis nuchalis. The sequence continues at coordinate 3,608,754 of CM077662.1, forward strand.
AAAAGTAAACAGATGGTTTCACCAAAAACTATAATTGCAGGTCTTCTGGCTGTAAATCGAAGAGTTATCACAACAACCTCCTCAGGAATAAGTACGGGGTTTCAGCCAATAATTCCCCGTTGATCAAGGTAAATCTTTTTTGCAACACCCCTAGCCAAAAACTTACTTAGATATATACATATACACTACAGTACGTATACAAACCCATACACACCCACATATGTGTATATGTATGTATATGTATATATATGAATAAATATATGAATATATTCAAAAGGATTTTTTGAAATGACCATCAGAGCATTAGTATTTCTTATATTATTATTAACATGGTCTGATGCTGCTAAGGAGTTAGAAGTTCTACTCCCCTTCCCCACCTAAAAAGAACTCTGTTCCAACTGCCACTTGGACGTGGGCTGGGAGTATAGACATTCTACTATATCTCTCTCTATCTCTACATCTCTCGCTCTCTCTTTAATTGTGTCTGTCTCATCTAATCTAATCTAATCTGCTTTAATTTCCCATCTCCCTCATAGAGGTACTGGGTGGTTGGCTTTAATGTAGCACCTTGGCTGAACCCAGTTCATTTCAGCTTGGAAACCACACCTGGCAATTGCACCCATCCTGGCTTGTGCAATAAATCAGGGTTAAACCATCCCAGTTTCTGGCTTATCACGATTTATCCATTCATCACATTCCATCTACACCTCCCGTCCCATAGGAGTGACCCTGGCGTGGCTCATCATCATCATCATAAATATCATAGCATAACTAGGAACGCAAATGAAGTGCAAAAGTTAAAAAATTTAGAATGGCTTGATTGTCACTCAATGCCTCCTCATCAGCGTACATTAAAATGAGATTCCATTGCATAGAGCGATATATATATATATATATATATATGTGTGTGTGTGTGTGTGTGTGTGTTAGTTTTATGAGCTGATCAATAAATAAATCAGCTTATAAAACTAACACACATATTTTTTTAAAAATCACACAACGGAACTCATAAAGCAGTATGCCTCCTCCCTTAATTGGGGCCCTAACAAGGTGTTGTGGATGGATGGATGGATGGATGGATGGATGGAGGGAGGGAGGGAGGGAGGGAGGGAGGGAGGGAGGGAGAGAGAGAGAGAGAGAGAGAGAGAGAGAGAGAGAGAGAGAGAATGAGAATTGTTTCCACAACTTCCTGTAAGGGCCCCATTTAAGGGAGGAGACATGCTGTTTCCCTCTCTGCCTGTCGGCTCATCACCAGAGACCATCTAGACAGATGTTACGTTGTGTAATATTTTTAGATATGTGTTAGTTTTTATGAACTGATCAATAAATTTAAATTTGATCTATCTTGGTCTCTCAAATTTAAATTTATTGATCAGCTCATAAAAACTAACACATATCTAAATATATATGTGTGTGTGTGTGTGTGTGTGTGTTAGTTTTATGAGCTGATCAATAAATTAAATTAGAGAGAGACCAGGATAGATCTAATTCGAGCTTATTAGCTCTCATGAGCTGGCCATACCCTATATATATGTGTGTGTGTGTGTGTGTTATATATATATAACAAACTATAAAACTAATATATATATATATGTATGTTAGTTTTATGAGCTGATCAATAAATAAACAGACATGATATAATGAGGGGGGACTTAAGCTGCCACCAGGCCCTTATAGGATGCAAGTTCCATCCCAGAGGAGGCTTTGAGGCTTCTAGTGGCAGGGAGTTCCAGGGACACTAAGCCCTTCAAACCCACCCTGGAGCCTTCCCCGCCTCTTGTTCTCTTTCTCAAGGCCTTAAAAGTGGGGAGGGGGCTCAATGTTCTCCTCCCCCCCCCCAGGTCCTTCAGGAGGTTCAAAACTCCCTCTGAAAAGCTTTGTGGCTTCTACTGGCAGGGAGTCCCACAGGCACTAAGCCCTTCAAACCCAGCCTCGACCTTTTGGAGCCGCTTGGATTCTTTCCCAAGGCCATAAAAGTGGGGAGGGGTTTCTAGTGGCGGGGAGTCCCGTCGGCACGAAGCCCTCAAGGCCCAAATCCGGCCCCGCCTCACGTACCGCTTTTCCCGACCCCGCCGGCGCCCAGCATCACCAGCTTGTACTCCCGGGGTTGCCCCGGGGGCGGGACCGAGACGATCCCAGCCGGGGCCCGAGGCCCGGTGGGCTCCATCCCGCCTCGGGAGAGCCGTCAACGGGCCTGCTTTTCCCTCAGGCGACGGAGGGAGCTTCGCCGCCTCATCTTCCCGCCCGCTGAGGCGGACAAAATGGCGTCGGCGGCGCTCCGCCACGCCCACCTGGCTCCGCCCCCTTTCGCGTCACGCCGCCCGTTCTTTCGCCAGCGCGCTTGCGCAACTCGAACAGGCCTGTTAAAGGCGGTGGGAGGATACAATTCCGGTTCTCGAGCGAAGGGAAGGGAGCCCTGTGCGGGGAAAGCACCCTCCGGCGGCGTGGGAGGGATGCGGGGTTGTTGTTGTTTTTGCCGGATGGGTTGTGTATTGAACTTATGGAATGGGGTCGAGGTGGCTCCGCTCGTCCAGGGGAGGTTAATGTTATGCCGGACGTTTGGGTTGCAACAAAAAGTTCCACTTCTTTGTCCTTGTGCGGCTGAAGGTCGAAAATGCAAATACACACAAACACAAACACACGTATATATGTGTGTGTGTGTGTGTGTATGGTATGTGTATGTATATATACACACACATATATACATATGTGTATATGTATGTATGTGTTTGTGTGTGTGTGTATGGTTAACCTCCCATGGGGACTTTTAGAAAGTTTTAAATTGGGTATTTTAACAATTTGGTTTTTAGCATAGGATCGGGATAATTTAATATATATTTTAAATTATATATTTATTTTTCTATTTTTGTATATTTTTTAATTTCCTGTGCGCCGCCCTGGGTCCTCTGTGGAGAAGGGCGGGATATAAATATGAATAAATAAATAAATATATTCCCGGTTCGAATCCCAGTGGGGTGTGGCCAACTGATGAGAGCTAATAAGCTCGAAATAGATCGATCTTGGTCTCTCAAATTTAAATTTATTGATCAGCTCATAAAACTAATAATAATAATATGTATGTATGTATGTATGTATGTATTCATATATATGTAATATTTATATATATTACACACATACAGAGCTATAGAGATTAGATAGAGATAGAGAGACAGATGATAGATGGATAGACAGATGGATAGAGATTAGATAGATAGATAGATAGATAGATAGATAGATAGATAGATAGATAGATAGATAGATAGATATAGATGTGTAACCCCAGCACCGCCAATTATAAACGAGGGTTTTAAAAACGGTAACAACACAGGCATCTAATATCTATGTATTTGTATTTTGTATTTATTGATTTAATTCTATGTTCGCCGCCCCGAGTCCCTTGTTGTGAGATGGGAGCGGGTTATAAATATGAAAAATAAATAAATAAATAAATAAATGATAGAGATTAGATGATAAAGATAGAGATTAGATATAGATAGATGATAGAGATTAGATAGAGATAGATGATAGATGGATAGACAGATAGATAGCGATGATAGATAGATAGATAGATAGATAGATAGATAGATGGATGGATGGATGGATGGATGGATGGATGGATGGATGGATGGATGGATGGATGGATGGATGGACGGACAGATAGATGGATGTTTGCACAAACTTGCTAGGGAATTCTGGGAGCTAGAAGATGACTGGGGAATTTTGGGAGCTGAAGTCCACACATCTCAAAGTTGCTGAGGTTAACCTACACAGCTCAAACTGTTAGTGGAAATGAAATGCAAACCAGGTTCTTTAACCAGCTTTCCCCCACCCGCCACCCCAAACAAACAAAATTTCCCCCAAAACAAACTACGATTCAGTGCACTGAATGCTGTAGCTTGCTAGAAACAGGAGTCACCAAACCACCTTAAAAAGAAAAGGAAAGGGAAAAAAACCAGACAAGCATGGAAGTAGAACATTTGTACATTTATCGTGAAATTATGGTTCAATTTATTTACAACATGTAGAAAAATCAGAGAACAGACTGAAGTTTGGGACGGGAGGGAGGGTTGGTTGGGGGCGAACAAACCCGCCAGAATAAAAAGAAAAGAAAAGAAATAATCCGACGCTTTTGTTCCAATTATTTTAAATATTCTTCTTGGGTTTTTTTGCAGTCTGAACACACGGGAGAGAAAGCGGAAGTCAGTCTGCGGTTTCCCCCATCCCAAATTTGCGCAATTTCATCGTGCAAAAAACATAAAAATTAAAATTAAACCCCCGTGTTTACTAGCTAACAGTCCGGGTGCAACTCGGTTAGTTTCCCGAATCGACAATCTAAAACAATCCTAACTTTTTGGCTTAGGACTGCCTTCTGCGGATTTCCAGAAGATGTATTATTATTATTATTATTATTTAAAAAGGGGGGAAAAACAACCACGGAACGAAATCTGGTCGCCGCTCGCAAATTTGGAGCAGGAAGGAGGCTGCAACCATGCCCAAAATAAACTCAATGCTGGTGGAGGAAGCCAAGATTTTAAATCCTAAGAGCTGAATTGTCTAAATTTCTCCCCGTTGTGTGTTGTTCCATGCCTAAGGAAGGCCCAAAAAGGAAAAGATGTTAACCGCCAGGATGGGAAAGGGGGAACGGGAACTCCAACTGGATCTAAACGGTGCCTACACAGCTACAAAAGCTGCAATTTTCTAATGCTAAAAATAAAAAATAATAAAAATAAACGGATGGGAGGGGGGGGGGGAAGGAACAGAAATCCCATCTGGGAAAGGATTCTAGAGTCCAAAAAAACGATCCAGCAAAGGTTGTTTTTTTTCCCCGTTCTCCGTTCCAGAAGGTCACGCGCACGACGCAGAGGAGGAGGAGGCGGAGGGGAGATCCTTCCCAGCGATAAACCAACACGGAACGGCTGCCGGTGTGACGCAGAGAGGGGGGCGCAAACGGGCTGGTTGGCTCGCCCCTTCTTCCGAAAGCCCAAAAAAGCCGCTGCAGAGAAGAGTCGGGAGGCCAGGCGAGGACGCTCCTTGGCGAGGGATCGCACGCAACCCAAGGAGGATCGGCCGCTTTGTCGTCAAAGTATCCGGTGGTTCTCCCCCCCCCCGCCCTCCGCCGCGAGTCGCTCCAAACAGGAGACGTTCGGTACCAGAGAGGGAGGGATGGGGCATGAAAAACAGCCCAGCCACACGAAAAGAAGGGGGGGGAAAATAAAAATAGAGGCCTACTGCATCTCACAAGCATGTGCAGAGAGCAGGGGGAGGAGCTTCTGAGTTGACGCGGACTTGTCTCTTGATCGGAATACATGCGGTTTTATTGCTCGAGGCGGAAGGGCGAAGACGGGGGGGAGGCGGAAGGGGGCCCTAAGGGGCCATCCAGAAGGGCATCTGTTGCTTCACCCGCTGCTGTGATGACGGATACTGGTATCCCAGCCTCCAGGTTTGGGAGTAGGTACTTGCATTTTTAAGACCCCCGTGGTCTTCCTCTTCGTCCGACGAGTCGCCGGTGTAGGCCACCAGCCCCAGGTCCTTCTCTCGGCTTTTCATCTTCTTGGACGGATGATCTAAAGGACGAAAGAGATGGGGGGGAAAAGAAAAAAAAGAAAAAAAGAAAACCAGCCCTCCCCCGCCCCACATCGCCCCGCCCCCCCGTCCACAAAAATAAAGGGAAAGGTGGGGAGGTAGGGGAGGGGAAAAAGGGAAGAGAGAGAAATCAAACAATTCCCCCCCAAAACGGGTTAATTTAAAAACGAGAACAAAAACGTTAGTCGGACACCGTTTTGAAGGCCCCCCGAATCAACGGTCGGTAGTTCGTCGAGAGACACGGCGTCCCGCCAACGGTGTTATGGTCCGCCAGTACCATGTAAGAGAACAGAGAGAGAGAGAGAGAAAGAGAGAAAGACACAAAAAAAAAGAAGAAGAAAAAAACAGAAAATAAATTAGCGAGGCTGGAGCGGTTGGGGAGCGCTCCGTTTCACAGACTATAAGTCAAAAAATGGAAGAAAACCGGCTAGGGTTCTTTGCCCAAATTGCTTTTTTTCCAAAAAAGAGAGAGGGGGGGGGGGCAAACTTAATAATTTGCAAACAGTAGTGGAGTAAAAAAAATACAAATCGGGGCTTGTTTTTTTGTTTTGTTTTTAGGAGTGGGAAATTAATGCTAAGCAAGTAATTCCCACCACAACCCTGTCAAAGTATTTAGTAAGGCTGTGTTAACAATTCTTCTCCTCGTCTTTCCTACTGCCCATCTCCTTTTCTAATTAATAATTATTAAATAATTATTAAATTAATTATGACTATAACTTTGTGGCTTGTTATCTGTATGGTTTATATTGTTTTGTTTTGTTTCCTGGGACGGTTTATGCTGATTGCTTATTTAGTATCCTGTGCCTATCACTATCTAATGCATCTGATGATTGATGATGAATGGAGTTTTATGATGACTTATGATCAGGATTTATCACTTTCAGCTTTTATGTACAATGAGAGCTTATGCACTGAAGACAACTCCCTTGTGTGTCTAATCACACTTGGCCAATAAAGGATCCTATTCTATTCTATTTATTTTAATTCTTCTATTCTATTCTATTCCTATCTTCTATTCTGTTCCTTTATATTCTTATATTCTTATATTCTATTCTATTTTTATTCTATTCCCTATTCTATTCCTATATTCTATTCTATTCTTATTCTATTCTCTATTCTATTCTCTATTCTATTCTATTCTCTATTCTATTCTATTTTTATTCCTATATTATATACTATTCTGTTCTGTTCCTATATTCTATTCTATTCTTATTCTATTCTCTGTTCTATTCTATTCCTATATTCTATTCTATTCCATTTCATCCCATATTCTATTTTATTTTTATTCTATTCTTATTCTATTCTCTATTCTATTCCTATATTCTATTCTATTCCATTCCATTCTCTATTCTATTCTATTTTATTCTATATTCTATTCTATTCCTAGATTCTATACTATTCTAATTATTCTATTCTATTCTCTATTCTATTCTATTCCTATATTCTATTCTATTCCATCCCAACCCATATTCTATTTTATTTGTATTCTATTCTTATTCTGTTCTCTATTCCATTCATTTTCTATCCTGCAATCATCCAAAAACGTGAAAAATAGCCCTGTCAAATTTTTTCCTGAGCCACTGCAACTGCCATCACTAAACAAACTGTTGTTAAATTGAGGACTATGTATATGCATGTCACAGGGGAGTCTCCACAGCTTCCTGAGAAGAAGTGAATAGCATCTGGTGCACCCAGGACCTAGAGGCGGCTGAATGGGATGCATAGAATAACAAAGTTGGCCTTGGGAGGTCTTCTAGTCCAAACCCCTACACCACTTCAGACAAATGGATATCCAACAGCTTCTTAAAGACTTCCGGTGTTCACCACTTCTGGTGACAAGCTGTTCCACTGGCTAATTGTTCTAATTGTCAAGGAAATTTCTCCTTGAATTCTAAGTTGAATGGGGAAGGGGTGGATTTGAACTCAGTTTGGGGGGGGGGGGGGGCGTTCTGCAGAGGCTGACGTTCCCTCAAGGAGACAAGATCCCCTAGGCACGACTGAGAAATCCTCATGTCAACTTGTAAAGCATTTCCATTGTCTGTTATCAAGTTGACAACAAGCTCAAAATTTTACAACCTGCAGTTGGCGAGGGTGATTTATGACACAAACTGAAGGGAGGGGAGAAACAGGGGTAAAGTTCAGCCATAATCTAATTGAGGTTTAGGTCTGACGCCACTGTGGGTATTGCCGAGGTGTTGTTCCTAATAAACGACTGGATTTCTTTTGAAACTTGGCTTGAGGCTCCTAAGTTCATTTCGCAAACCTGACACCTTTTCTCCTTGGGTGGGTTGCTGGTCTTGAAAGAGGGGAGAAACACAAGCAACCCCCCCCCTTCCCCCAAAGGGACACATCCACTCGGGGTTTGGGGACCCCACTACAACCGAGCGAGAGAACTGAAGGCACCTCGAGGCTTAAGGCCCAGAGGGGGATGCCGGCCACAAGCAGGCTGCCCATTGCCACAAAGAAGGCAGAAAGCCAAGACATGGTGGTCCTCTGGGCCCCACGCGCTCACCGTTGCTGCCCCCCAAGGACCCGTTTCGGTCGTCAGGCTCCATCTTCATTCCGGTCACTGGTAACGCCGGTGGCGGTGGCATCAGCTGCCTGTTTAGAGACAGAAAGAGGGTTCTTGAGAAGAGGATGGCCAGTAAGGGAGAAGGTTTGGGGGCTAGAAACACGAAGCCGGGGAGTTCTAGTCCTGCCTTTGGCATGAAAGCTCGCTGGGCCTGATAATCACCAGGAGATGGGGAGTTCTAGTCCTGCCTTAGGCATGAATGTTGCCTGGGTGACTCTGGGCCAATCACCAGGAGATGGGGATTTCTAGTCCCGCTTTGAATTCTCAGTGTTCCCCGAACTTCGCCCGTGCTGAGTGGGTGGACCTTAAGTCCCATCGTCCCTGTCTGTAGACGATCAAGTCTGATTGTCCGATGAACAAAGGACAGCACCCAAAAACAGATGGAATTCTACTTTGTCCTGTCAATGTTTTCTTTTTCAGTCGTACTAAAAACAGTTTAGGAGAGGACAAATAGTCCAAAAAAAAAAAGAAAAGAAAGGGGAGGGGGGGAATTTGTGCCGAGAGGAGACCTTCTTTTCTTCACCATCATTGAAAAGAAGGTCTCAAAAAGAAATGTAGGGCAACCATTGAGAGAAAATGAGCTCTCCCCGGGAAAACGGGAAATGGTGAGAAGGAAGCTCAAGATTTCCCTGCCTTGATCTTCCTTGGTATAGGAAGGGGAAAAGAAAATGAAAAGATGTCCAGACTCTGTAATTAAAGCTTACTCTCACCACAGGTAGTCCTTGATTTACGAGCTCAATTCAGCCCAACGGTTACGTTGCTAAAAGCGAGACAGTTTACCCAGGGAGCTTGGCCCCCTTTCGCGAACTTTCGTTCCATGGTTGTTCAGGAAATCGCTGTAGTCGTTAAGTTAGCGGCGCTACCCCCGCCACATTGATTTCGCTTGTCAAAAGGGGATCATGTGACCACCCACGGACACTGCGCCTGAATGTTGATCATGGGGACGCCGTAATGGTGACAAGTGCGAAAAGCAGTGTGAAGTCACTTTGGTTTCCGTTGCAACTTCGAGAGGTAGTAAATCAAGGGCTACCTGTGCATTTCTAAGATTTCTCAGAGCGGGTTTTGTGGTTTCTCCGAACGGCCCCGGCCTACCTCGCGGGGTTTGCCCCACTCACCTGTCCCTCTCTCTCTCCTTTCCCGAGGAACCTCCAAGCTTCGGGCCTGTCCCATCCATGTCCGTCGGGATGCAGAATCCTGTACCTAAATTAGTCATATGAATGGGTCCATGCTATGAGCAGAAAAACATAGCGGCATTAGCAAACCTAAAACACGGACGTGAGCTATCAGCTCCTTCATGAAAAAAGAAAAAAATAAAAGAAAGAAAGAAAGAAAAAAAGCTCTTTTGCGGAGGACCAACATTTTCCTCTTTCGTTTCCTTAAATAAGGATACGGCCAGCTTCCTAGAGTTTTGGAATCTGGGGATTTAATTTTTAGGGACTAGGGGTTTGGAAATTGCTTAGCCCTAGAGTAGGGGTCAGCAACCCGCAGCTCTGGAGCTGCATGTATCCTGCCCCATACATCCCTTCGTCCGATTCGCTCCCACAGAGAGGGACTTCTCCGGGTGCCGTCCACCAGGCAGTGCCAGCTGGCGACGCCCAGGGGAAGGGCCTTCTCTGTGGCGGGCCCAACCCTCTGGAACGACCTACCCCCCCGAACTTAGAACTATCACGGACCTCCGCTCCTTCCGCCAACATCTGAAGACGTACTTCTTCCATCTTGCCGGCTTGGGCCTAATCCCCACAATCAAGTTTATAGACTGAACTCTAAATTGTTTTTAATTGGATTTTAACGGGTAAGGAGTTTTAAGGATTTTAGCACAGGGTATAGTATTTAATTGGTTTTTTAGTATTTATTATTGTCGTTTTATATTTCTATTTTAATTTCCTGTGCACCGCCCTGAGTCCCTTTGGGGAGAGAGGTGCGGTTATACAAATGTAATAAAATAAAATAAAATTAAATAAATAAATAAATAAATAAATGTGGCTCTGGAGCTGCATATGGCTCTTTTGCCCCTCTGCTGCGGCTCCCTGTCGCCGGTCGGCTCCATAATTGACAGGGCTTTCAGTTAGTACAGGTAGAGGAAAAAGGACGCTGCGCTAGGAGGAGACTCTATGGTGGGGGAACTGGACTTCCGGTCGGCTCTAGAATTGAACAGGGAGGGGCCTCCGGTTAAGATCTTTGTGGCTCTTTGAGGGTTTAAGGTTGCCGACCCCTGCTTTAGAGGTACTGGTGCTAACTTTAACCAGGAGCAAAATGAGGCTGAGGAATAATTCTCCCAAAACTGAATTAACTAAAGCGGAGAAATTTATTTCTATTTTACAATCCAGAAGCCAAAGGAGGAGCAAAGACCCCAGACTTAAAATTTGGAGCTATCTTTAAACCCCGCCGTGTTTTCGTGGACTTTCCTGCTTAAATTTCATTTAGCAGGGCCTCCTCGGCTTGCGATCGTCATTGTGGGTCGTAAAACGGGTCACGGGGCGCTCTGATTACACCTCTTGGGCAGAGATTATTAAGAAAATTCAGCAGTCATTGATAGGAATGATGGGAACTCTACCTGAGTGTGGCGTAACCCTACAAACACATATCGTTGTTGTTGTTCTTTTCGGAAAAGGTTAGGAAAAACTTCCCGGAGCAAAACTCACAAGTTTGTGAGTTTCCCCCCCCCCCCCTTGTGTTGTACAAACAGAACCTTGAAAAGGGAGCGTTATCTTTTCTCTAAACGGAAACTAAGCGACATTGGATGACTTGATACACAAATTTGGGTGAGCAACATGTTTTCACGCCCCAGGTAAGAAAATTGAAGTTGTGGTGAGTTATAATTCCCAGCCACTTTCGTTAAGCCAACAAGTCTGCCTTCCCATTATTTTTATGCTGGCTGGATCGAAACTTAAACCGATCTCTTTGAAAGCATTTTAACGGAATCTCTCCAGATTCTTCACCTCTAAATCTGGCCTGGCGGCTTTAACTCTGGCCCCCAAAATGCTTCTGCTGGGAAAGATTATTCCAAATTCCCCCCTTCAAATTCTTCCTTTTCCCCACTTTCCCTAAAAACTGCTTGGAAACCCAAAAGTTGAGTTCCGTCGCTCAGGGGTGGCTCTCGGTGGAAACACAGCTGCAAATTTCAACGGAGAATCTTAATTTTTTCCGCGCCTTGCAATCTCTTTGCTGAGCTTTACAAAAATTTGGGTGGGGGGGGGGGAACAATCGCATCCACTACTCCATTCCTCTCGGGACAGAGGCCGCGGCAAATACAGGTAAGTCCTTGACTTATGACCGCAACCACGCCCCGAATTTCTGGGGCTAAACAGGAGCTTTGCCCCGTTTTAACGACCGTTCTTGCCATGGCGGCTACGCGAATCCCCCCCGCAGCCGTTACGCTTGTCACCCGGTCGTTAAGCGAATCCGGCTTCTCTCCGTTGGCTCTGCTGGCTGGGAGGTTGCCAGAGGGGGTTGCGTGACTCCCAGGAGGGGGGGGGAGGTTGCTGAAAACCGTCATAATTACGAGCCGTTGGCTAAAGCCTCTGAATTTGGATCATGCGACCGTCGGGAACGCAGCAACGGTCGTAAAGTGGGGAAAGGGGTCATTTCAGCGCCGCTGTTGAAAGTGAACGGCTGTAAGTCTAACGGTAGATCTAGGGATCACCCCGAAAACACCACCCCAAGTCTTGAAAAGGCCCGTGGTGACCTCCGGCTTAAACGTTAACACATCCGATGGTCACTTCTTCAGCAGAACTGGCCCCGACGGGGAGACGGTCAGCACAGCTAATGCTCGAATGACAATTCTGGAGGTCAGCTAAGCCCTACGGTTGTGGCCTGTGGGCCGCCGAGCCCTCCAGCAGCCGAATCGGAGGAGGCGGCGGCGGCGTGGGAGTCAGGGTTCGCAGCACCAGGGCAACCTGAGAGCTCCGAGGGGGAGGGAAAGAGGAAGTGGAGGTGTCAAGAGAGGGGAGGGGGGCGAAGCTTGGGCCTCTCATCAGCCCTCAGAGGGAGAGCCAACAGCCCCCAAGTCTGGAGGTGGCTGATGAGGAAGAGGAAGAACGGCTGGGTCAAGTGCTTGACGCACGGATGCGCAGAAGGCAGAGGAGAGGAGAGCAGTGGAAACCTATGGGCCGGTCCTCGAGACAGAAGAGCCACCGCTGCTAACGAAGCTCACCCTAGCTCTGGGGATGAAAGGCCCGGGACCGAGATGAATAGACGTGGCAGAGGAGAGGAGAGCAGTGGAAACCTATGGGCCGGTCCTCGAGACAGAAGAGCCACCGCTGCTAACGAAGCTCACCCTAGCTCGGGGGATGAAAGGCACGGGACCGAGATGAATAGACGTGGCAGAGGAGAGGAGAGCAGTGGAAACCTATGGGCCGGTCCTCGAGACAGAAGAGCCACCGCTGCTAACGAAGCTCACCCTAGCTCTGGGGATGAAAGGCCCGGGACCGAGATGAATGGCAGATTAACTTTATGGCTGGACGGACTTGTTAGCCTGCGAGATCATCTTTTCGCCGGGGGTCCTGGCGCCCCTAATAAAGGAAACTTTTGAGTTCACGTCCGAGGGTTTTGTGGTGTCAGAAGACCCTACAATCGCTTCGATTTCAAAGGTGACGCGGGGAGCAGGTGAGGAAAGGATTGGCGGCTTACTGCACCTGATATCCCAACAATCCGGATTCGTGGTCGTCGGGAAGCTCCTCGGTGAATCGTCGCTTTTGACCCGGCTGAGGAAGGGGCTGCATCTGGGGCTGCGTCCCACTCGGCAGGGGCGTCTTTCCAGGGGCAGCAGGCAAGAAAAGATCAGTTAGCGGGGTCCGGAAAAACACACACACACACACACAAACCAAAACAACTATTGAAATGGACCCTCGGCATTAGAACCTTCGTTCAAAAGACATAATGAAAAAAGTTTACTTTATTTTATTCTTATTCTGCTTTATTCTTCTACTAGCGGATAACTTGGCCAAACAAAACGACGTTTTAGCATGTGAAAACATTTGAAACTCGCCGATAACCCGGCGGTGCCCGGATATTTATTTATAGGGGTTGGAAATGTCCAGACCAACCGTAATTTCTAAGGTTGGGTTTTCCCCCCCTTACCAGAGGGAGCCCCCTTGTGGAATACTGTGAAGCCGTTACCAGGGCAACTCCACTGCGCTGTACAGTAGAAGCCATTGAAAGGCACCACAGGCTGTATCTTAACAGAACACCCCCCCCCCGAGGGGTGTCTTAACCCCACAGTATTTGTCTCCAGAGAGTAACTTGTTTGTTTAATCTGTTTTAAATTGTATGTATTTTTGTATATTTATGGTTTTTATTCTCCCTGTGCACCGCCCCGAGTCCCTGTGGGGAGAGGGAGCGGTTAATAAATTCAGTTTTATTATTATTATTATTATTATTATAACTTATCTGTGGATCAGGTTTGGTTGAAATTGCTCGAGGTGTTCACACACACACACACACACACACACACACACAACCTAAATCAATGTCTGTCTGTCTGTCTGTCTGTCTGTCTGTCTGTCTGTCCATCTATCTCTATCAATCTATCTATCTATCTATCTATCTATCTATCTATCTATCTATCTATCTATCTATCTATCTATCTATCTATCTATCTATCTATCTATCTATCATCTATATCATAATGCCACTACCTGCCAAGGGGCTTCCTCCTGCTTTAGATATATATATATATATATTCTCCTCCTCCTCTTCTTCCTCTTCTCCTTTACTTCTTCCTCTTCTCCTTCTTCTTCCTCCTTCTCCTCCTCTTCGTCTCATTGCTACTATTACTATTATCTCATCGCATATTGAGCCAAATGTTCAGACTGGATTTGGCAGGTTGGTCTACCTAAAATGTGGCCTTTCAGTCTACCTAGGCACCTACAGCATTTTAATCTACCTATAGCCAGCCTTTCCAAGTACCTGGGAGTTGTTATTGCTGTTATCATTATTATTATTATTATTTAAATATTACTTTGAAAGAAAGCGCTGCCTTTTCTTACCTGGCTGGTGGTAGCAGAGGGCTGGACTTGCGGAATGGGGTACTGGGTGGGGACGGGAGGGACGCCGGTGGGGAGGGCCAGGACCCCGGGTGCCATGGGAACTGCCGGAGGACCGATGCCTGGCATGACGTAAGGAGGCTGGCCCGGCTGCTGAGGGGGCGGAGCCATGGGGTAGGTCGCCTGGAAGCCGTTGGGGGGGTAGTACGGCGGCTGCAGGGGAACGGTTGCGAGGGTTGCTGGTTGCGCGAATCCTGATGGGAGCCAAAAGAACGGCCGGACGGGTGGATCGACAATGTTGGATTGAAAGTGGTGGAAAAGAGAAAGGGGGGAAAAATTTTAGGTTTGGGGACCCTCAAAACCCCTACCCCTCCCACCCTGGAAATATAGGTAGTCCTCGACTTACGACCACAACGGAGCCCAAAACGTCTGTCCTTAAGTGAGACATTGGTATGTTCTCAAGTGGAGACATTTGCGAGAGTGGGTTTTTGTCCCGTTTTGCGACCTTCCTCGCCTTCAGCTCTTCAGTGGGTCGCCGCAGTGGATCAGTTACGATCCCGGTCGTTAAGTGGATCTGGCTTCCTCGTGGTCCGAAGGTCGCAAAAGGGGAGGGGGTGGGGGGAATCGCCTGACCTTGGGACGCAGCAATGGTCGTAAAGGCGAACCGGCTGCCGAACCACTGAGTTTTTGATCACATGACCTGTGGGGGGTGGGGGTGGAATCCCGCGACGGTCGTAAACTGTGAAAAAGACCGGTCCTAAGTCCCTTTTCCCTCCCCCCCCGTTGCCATTGTAATTTGGGACAGTCGCTAAATGAACCAAATGTCGTAAGTCGAGGACTAGCTGTAGCTGAGCTGCAGGTCAAGACCTACCTGTTAAGGGCATGGCGGTAGTCATCTGGTTCACGAACCGCGAGTATTCGGCGTGGACCTTAAAACGAATTGCAGATTCGGCCATCAGGACCCAATTTAATGAATTAGGTAATTAAACTAATTGACTTTTTTTTTTAATCAACGAAGGCTTTCTGGAATGATCCCCTCTTTAGTGGCAACAGTTTATTTCTTAGTTATGGAATTATTATATTTTCCAATTTTTGTGGCCCGACAGCGGCCAGTAGATTCGGACAGTGGGGAGGGTTGGGGAGGAACCTGGGCCAGTCCTGGACTCTGGGGAAGGCTCTGAGGAGGGCTCTGTGTCGGAAGCAGAGAAAGGGCCAGGGCCGTCCGACAGTTATCAGCTGCCTTCGGAGTCAGATATCAGTGAGGCAGAAGAACAGCTGGAGCCTGTTCCCAGTGTGCGCATGCGCAGAGTTACCAGACGAAGGGAAGAGCTAAAGAACAGGGGTCGACTTGGGAGGAAGGCCACAGGTGGACAGTGAATGGCCCCTCCCAGAGGGAATAAAAGAGGAGCGACAGGGGAGTGGAGTTTGCAGGAGACCATTCATTCGCTTCATTGGTTCGTGACTCTCTGAGGCTCCTGGCCAAGTTTTGCAGAGATCGGCCTTATCTCCAAGCCAGATAAGGTTTGTGACCATAAATCCTCCCTCAAAAGACTTTGCTGGATGTGAAGGAGCAGAATTCACAGGAAATTAAGAAAAGGGGTTTTTATCAGGACAAGGAGCTTGTCTTATAAGGGTCGTCCTTGTTTAGCGACCATAATTGGGGCCGGCAACTTGAGCGTTGAGCGGAACGGCTGCTAACTACGGGCCGTCCTCGGCTCGTGAGAAAACGTACGCCTGAAATTTCTAGTCTAGCTAAGGGAAACCTTTGTGAAGGGAACTTGGCCCTGTTTTACGACCTTTCTCGCCACCGAAGGGGTTAAGGGAAGAAAAGGGCAGCGGTTAGAAGTTGGTTAAGGGGGTAGAGAAGTCACTCACAGTCTGTAGTAAGTTCTCGCAGAGCTTTTTGGCTGCTGCCAGGCCTTCTGGCTTGGGGTGGCTGGAAGAGAAAGAGGGGAACGTTCAGCAGGAAGGATGAAGAAGGCATTTCCTTACATTTTAGGAGTTTTAAAGAATTTTAGAAGTTCAGGAACTTAAAGCAGGAGCCCCCTTGTGAGGTGGAAGCAGCATTGTGGAAGAGCTCTCTCTTTCTCTATTGATGTATCTATCTATTTATCTACCTATCCATCCATCCCTCTTCTCTCTCCTTCTCATCTATCTCTATCCACTTTTCTCTCTCGTTCTTCCCCATATCTATCTATCTTCTCTATCAATCGTCTGTCTCTATCTGCCTCTGTCTCTGCTGTATTACCTCTCTCATCTATTTGTCTCTACCTATCATCTCTATCATTCTCATCTATCTGCCACCTCTCTCTCCTCTATTATATCTTCTCTATCATTCTCATCTCTCTCTCTCTCTTCTCTATCATTCTCATCTATCTCTATCTGCCTCTCTCTACTGTATCATCTCTCTCATCTATCTCTCTACCTACACTATCCTATCTATCTATCCTCTCTCTCTTCTATCTATCTATCTATCTATCTATCTATCTATCTATCTATCTATCTATCCTCTCATCTCTCTCTTCCATCCATCCATCCATCCATCCATCCATCCATCCATCCATCCATCCATCCATCCATCTATCTATCCTCTCTCATCTCTCTTCCATCTATCTATCTATCTATCTATCTATCTATCTATCTATCTATCTATCTATCTATCTATCTATCTATCTATCTATCTATCTATCTATCTATCTATCTCACGATGCCACTCTACTTGCCATGGGACTTCCTACTGCTTTAGGTGTGTCCGTGCGTGTGTGTGTAAAGCAGTAGGGACCCCCTTGGGGGCTTAAACTGTTGACCTGATCAAGGTAGCCGCGAAGTCGTGGCCGGGAAGAAAAAGAAACAGCCAAAAATAAAGAAGAAAAGAAAAGAAAGAAAGCGAAAAGTTTTCAAAACGCTCCTTGTAGAGGGGCATTTCAAAACTCCGCCCTGGCAACAGGAAGGGCATCTGGCCATTAAAACACTCGGCTAACTTCGTTCAGGTTCCCGGACTCCATCCCATGAGGGGTTACGGGGCCGTTAAATGACAATTTATTTTATTTTTATTTTATTTATATTTATATCCCGCCATTCTCCACAGAGGACCCAGGGCGGCGCACAGGAAATTTAAAAATATACAAAAGTACACAAAATAAATACATAATTTAAAATAAATATTAAATTATCCTGATCCTGTGCTAAAAACCAAATTATTAAAATACCCAATTTAAAACTTTCTAAAAGTCCCCGTGGGAGGTTAGGCTAGGCCAGCTTGTTGGAAAAGGTATGTCTTCAGACATTGGCGGAAGAGGCGGAGGTCTGTGATGGTGCGTAATTCAGGGGGTAGGTCATCCCAAAGGGCTGGGCCCGCCACAGAGAAGGCTCTTCCCCTGGGTGTCGCCAGTCGGCATTGTCCGACCGACGGCACCCTGAGGAGGCCCTCTCTGTGGGAGCGTGAAGATTCTCGGATCTTAAAAGGCAGGGCAGGGCCTTTTTATGACTTCGATTCCCAGGGAATTCTGGCCATCGCGGTCCCCCCAAACGTATCGTTTCCTTCCGGCCTCTGACCTAAAGGAATCCCGCCTCCTGCTTACCTGATGTATATGTACATGGGTTCGAAAGCTTCGCGGCCCGAGGCGGGTTCGATGCAGCCGGAGCCTTTCCCGCGAAGGAACACCTTGGCCCCGGTTTCTATCTGGATGTGCTGCAAGTAGGAGCAGCCTGGCCCTTCCACCTTGTCCTTGATGCTGAACGTGGGCACCGCATGCTCCAACCCCACAAACAGCTTATCCTGGACGTAATGCATCTGTCAAAACACACACACATATGCAAAAGGTCACACGCTTTGTCCTGCCGATCCATTTCGTTCCCTTTTTTAAAAATCGGGTGGTCGTCCTCGACTTGACGACCGTTCCTTCACGGCCACTGACGATTCGCGCTTCCGATTCACGCGATCGGAATTGGGATGCTGGGCAACCGGTGTGTAATTTACCCTCCAGCCCTTTGTTCTGAGTGAGGCTTCCCCCACAAAAAGCACGAAGCAGATTCCCAGTCGCGACAAAACCCTTGTTACTAAAGGAGTGTGAATTCCTCTCCTTCACCTGCGACAAAGGCCTGTCTTTCAAAGGTGGATTTATGACCACAGACCTGATCTCGCTTGGAAAGCTGCCAATATTTTCCCAAATGAGGAGCGGTGCAAGGAAAAACCTGGGCACAGAGTCTCTGAGATTCACGGACAGATCTACACACTCCTGAAACGAATCTAACTAACAAATGAATTGTTTCCTGCAGAAGCCCCACTCCCCTTTCGCTCCTCTTTTACGTCCCATGGAAGGAGCCATTCACTGTCCACCTGTGGCTTGACTCCCAAGTCGATGTCTGAGTTGTCCCTTAATTCTCTTAGCTAGATATTGGAAATTAGATGTGAATTTCAGAATAGAAGAGTGGTATTGTGAAATGTGGAAATTAGCTTTAAATGATAAAATGACATGTGACATTAAATTTAGAAATGGTGTTTATAAAAAAGATACTTTTTGGAAAACTTGGAAACCATTTGTGGACTATGCGCTTGGAAATTTGGACGCTTCGATACCTGTACCCAGAGAACGTGGATTTTGGAGATCGTGAGGATATATCCGAAGAACCAAATCTTCCTTTCCTTATGTACAGCACTGGGTGAAATATTGTATATGTATATTTTGTCATAATGTCTAAAAATTTAATAAAATTTAAAAAAAAAATTCTGGAAGCTCTGCGCATGCGCGCACTGGGAACAGGCTGCAGCTGTTCCTCTGCCTCACTGCTGTCTAGCTCCGAAGGCAGCTGATCACTGCCAGACGGCCTCGGCCTCATCTCTGCCTCCGATGCAGAGCCCTCGTCCGAGCCTTCCCCAGCCTCCAGGACTGGCCCAGGTTCCTCCCCAACCCTGCTCACTGTCCGAATCGGCTGCCTGGCCGCTGGTGGGCACAACACCCTTCTCCTCTGAGGGAGGACAGGTGATTTCTCTAGAGGGTTCTGTTGAATGGCACAGTGAGGTCACTGCTGTCTGGAAGCTGGACCCCTCTCTCCATCGCATTTCTGTAAGAGGACGGTTTCGGCCTGGCCCTGCTCAACGGACCAGGCCTTCTTAATCCTCTAGCATTGGGTTCTCTATAACTCTGGCAACTTTTTTGAAGACTTGTGGACTTCAACTCCCAGAATTGCCCCGGACCATTCTAACGGTCAGGAAATTTCTCCTGAGTTCTAAGTTGCTTCTCTCCTTGATTAGTTTCCACCCGTTGCTTCTTGTCCTGCCCTCGGGTGCTTTGGAGAATAGCTTGGCTCCCTCTTCTTTGGGGCAGTCCCTGAGATATTGGAAGGCTGCTATCATGTCCCCCTTAGTCCTTCTTTTCATTAAACTAGACATCCCCGATTCCTGCAACCACATTCATCGTCTGTGTTAGCCTCCAGTCCCCTAATCCTCTTTGTTGCTCTTCTCTGCTCTCTTTCTAGAGTCTCCACATCTTTTCTACATCGTGGAGACCAAAACTGGATGTAGATATTCCAAGTGTGGCCTTCCCAAGGCCTTATAAAGTGGTATTAAATAAATCTCTGCCTTTGGACTTACCAACCATCAAGAAGCACGAATCTCCTAGCTCTGCCCATCCTATCAACCCACCCAAAGCAGAGAGCAGAGTTAAACCGAATATGTGGCATCGGCCATGCCACCATGCTGGAAAAGATTCCTTCTCTAGCAATACTTACTCCGCCAGACTGGAAGGGCGTCTTTTGCCCCACGGCTGGGGGCAAGGGAGTAATGGGGGCGGGCTGGTGGTAGACGGTCACCGTGGCCCCGTTGAAGGTGGGGCTGGACCCGGTGGCTGCTTTGACCACGCCGTTGGTGATGATTTCTTTGA
This sequence comes from Rhabdophis nuchalis, assembly GCA_039707465.1. NCBI lineage: Eukaryota > Metazoa > Chordata > Lepidosauria > Squamata > Natricidae > Rhabdophis > Rhabdophis nuchalis. The sequence continues at coordinate 3,628,775 of CM077662.1, forward strand.
TCCGGTTGACGGCTCCTGCAAGGGACGAAGGAACGGCATCAGACGCGCCAAAAGCTTTACGTTTCTGTGGCTAAGCAGGGCGGGGATTAAGGGAGGCGTGTTCTGATTTTGTAACCTTGGTGGCCGTGGACGTTAAGCGAACCGGGTCACTTGTCTCAAGCGAGCAGTGGCTTTCCCCCCCAGGCAGCTTGGTTTAAGAGGGGTGGACTTCAACTCCCAGAATTTCTCAGCCAGTGTGCTTTAAATTGGGCAGACTTCAAGTCCCAGAATCCCCCCACAAGAATGCTTTAAGGTGGGTGGACTTCAACACCTAGAATCCCCCAGCCACTGTTATTTAAATTGGGCAGACTTCAAGTCCCAGAATTCTCCAGACAGCCTGGAGTGACTAAGCCACAAAATCAGCCACAGGATGCAAAGAAAACCATATTGTCTTTCCTGACTCCACCCAAATGTTCTGAGTTTTTGCAACACCGAATTGACTTACTGTCCACCAGTTCCCTCGTCTGTCCTTGGACGTGCAAGTACAGAGGACGATCCCTGGAGAGGGAAACAAAAGAAGGTATGTTTCATTGTTTTTTTTAAATCCTCCGAACCCAAGATTAAGTCTTCAGACGCTGGAAAAATATCTTTTTGAGTTGAGAATAATGTGCACAGTCACTCAGGCCCTCGTCCTTTCTCGCCTGGACTACTCTAACGCTCTCTACACGGGGCTGCCCTTGGAGAGCACCTGGAGGCTTCAGCTGGTCCAGAATGCGGCCACGCGGGTTATCGTGGGGTGCTCCCATGTTACACTCCTTTTTGGCGGCCTACACTGGTTGCCAGTTGTTCATCGGGTGCGATTCAAGGTACTAATTATGACCTTCAAAGCGCTCCATGGCTTAGGCCCGGGGGACTTGCGAGACCACCTACTGCCACCGGTAGCCTCCCACCGTCCAGGACGATCCCACAGAGTTGGTCTCCTCAGGGTGCCGTCAGCCAGAGAGTGTCGGCTGGCGACTCCCAGGGGGAGAGCCTTCTCTGTGGGAGCTCCTTCCCTTTGGAATGAGCTACACCCCCACCGGAGTTTAGCCTAATTCCCGACCTCCCGACACGCCCTAAAAAGCTGGCTTTTCCAGCAAGCCGGCCCGGCCTGACCAAAATAACGTATGAATTTTAATTCCAACTTTAATTTATTTTATAATGCCTATTAATTTATTGCTTATTGGATTTTTCATTTAATATTTTTCTAACTTTTGTACTCTTATGTTGTTCGCCACCCTGAGTCCTTTGGGAGAAGGGCGGCATATAAATCCAATAAAGAAAAGAATAATGAGTGACTTCCTTTGAAAGAGGTAAAACGGAGATGGAAACAAACGCAATACACACCCAGGGCCAATTTTGATTTTCTCTTCCGCGGTCATGTATCGCCCCCGAGTGGAGACAGCTGCCCCACTGAGCTTGCTTATCTGCAGACGTTGGAGGGGGAGGGGAAAAAAATCACAATCAGCCACGCAAGAAGAAATTCCTCTGAATTGTCTCTTTGACAAACGAGCTACACTTAAATTATTATTTCCCTGTGGCTTCTTGGGAAGATAAAGAGGCCGATTGACCCATCGAAAGGAAGAAAAGGAACACAAAGGAAATGCAGGGTTTCTTGGCATGGGGTAATTTGAAGACTCCAACTCCCAGAATCCCCCAGCCAGCCTGCTTTAAGAGGGGTGGATTTCAACTCCCGGAATCCCCCAGCCAGCATGCTTTAAGAGGGGTGGACTCCAACTCCCAGAATCCCCCAGCCAGCCTGTTTTAAGAGGGGTGGATTTCAATTCCCAGAATCCCCCAGCCAGCCTGTTTTAAGAGGGGTGGATTTCAACTCCCAGAATCCCCCAGCCAGCCTGCTTTAAGAGGGGTGAATTTCAACTCCCAGAATCCCCCAGCCAGCATGCTTTAAGAGGGGTGGACTTCAACTCCCAGAATCCCCCAGCCAGCATGCTTTAAGAGGGGTGGACTTCAACTCCCAGAATCCCCCAGCCAGCCTGCTTTAAGAGGGGTGGACTTCAACTCCCAGAATCCCCCAGCCAGGATGCTTTAAGAGGGGTGGACTTCAACTCCCAGAATCCCCCAGCCAGCCTGCTTTAAGATGGGTGGACTTCAACCCCTAAGGCGGCACGGACCTATTTTAAGCCCATCGAGCTGATATCCTGGGAAATTAAGGTGCTACAGAGCTCCTCCCCACCCCCACTTCCTGGATAGGGTGCCCGACCTCGTCCTGCGTCTGTCCTCTTGTTAGGAGATTCCGGCACGTGAGCGGCACGTCGTTGATTTCCACTTCTGCCACCACGAGATCATCTTTGCTTTTGTTCGCCGATGGACCTTTGCCTGGAGCCTGGAGCTGCCAAAGGTCAGAAGGGAGGATTCAAAGGAGGATTTACAGTCACAGACCTTATCTGGCTGGGAGAGCTCACTGGCCGATCTCTGCAGAGATTGGCCAGGAGTCCCGGAGAGTCCCGAACGAATGGTCTCCTGCAAGCTCCACTCCCCTGTTGCTCCTCTTTTATTCCCTCTTGGGGGGGGGGGGGATTCATCGTCCCCCCCCGTGGCCTTCCACCCCATGTTCTTTAGCAGTTCCCTTCGTGTCTGGCCACTCTGCCCATGCGCACACTGGGAACAGGCTCCAGCTGTTCTTCTGCCCCACTGATGTTGGACTCCGAAGGCAGCTGAGAAATGGCATACGGCCCTGGCCCCCTCTCTGCCTCCAACACAGAGCCCTCCTCTGAGCCTTCCCCAGGCTCCAGGACTGGCCCACATTCCTCCCCAACCCTCCCCACTGTCTGAATCAGCTGCCAGTTCCACTGGCAGGCCACCACACCCACCTCCATAAACCACTAACCTTGTCTGCGGAGTTGGCTGAGGGCTTCAGCTTCCCTTTTGCCATCAACATGGCGTTGATTTTTGCGGCCACCGCCGCGGCAGCATCCAAAGCTCCCAAAGGAGCCGCCGAGCCTTCTGAGCCCAACATCCCGTCTCCGCTGCCCTGCATTGGGCGGCCAGCCACAGGAGTTGTAGCAGGAAGGAGAAAGAGAGCTGGCGAAGGCCCTGGCTGGTCCCATTTGCTCCGGCGCCTGGAAATTAGGGGGAAAACATATATATATATAATTTTTAAAAATTGCTTCTGGGGTCCTTTATTTCTCAACTCTCCCTTCTTCTCTGGACCTCCTGGAAAACTTTACATCTGTTTACTGTAATCAGAACCTGTAATTCTGGTCCGTGACTGTCGTAGCGTGAGAAGTTTTATATCGAAATATATTTCATTATTTATATACTGTCCCCGTCTTTTGTCTTAAAATACGAACAGAATCCACATTGATCTGGGTCTCCACTAGATAATTGCCGGTCAAGCTGAAATTAATCACGCCAAAATAGCAAATAGGAAAATATCTTTAACTTCCTCAACCTTCCCTCCCCAACAAAATAAGTAACCCAGACCTAATCCACATATCAAAGGATAAGGTCTACAAACTGTTAAATAAATTAGTTCTCCCAGAGAAAGTGCATGTTCACAAGAATAAACATACCTACATACACACACACATGAATGCCCCTCAAGCGTCACCCTAGAATCATCACATGACACCCCGGACAAGTTCCCCCTGGAAAAAATCTGCCGCTATACGCCATTTCTTGGTAGCCCGTCGCTAAAAGCCACCTGCTTTGCTTTTAGGAATAAATATTTCTTCTTTCCTTAATACTGTCTTGATCTCATTTTTATTTATTCTTGTGCAACCCTGAGCCCGAACCCCCAAATTCTTCCTCTGACAATTAGGTTGAATTCAGATCGAGGAATTAATGAAAAATTTAAATTATGAATCCACTTAATGGTTTGTTTTTGCAGTTCACAGTCGTCGTTGCTGTTGTGAAATCAGGGGGGGAAATCAAATCAGCAACTTGAATGAAGGACCGGGAACAAATAATTCTCACCCATCCATTTTTCCTTTCAAAATCCACTCAGAAATGAAACCTAGAAACAGCCGGCAGGTTTTCAAGGAAGAGCCAATGAGGCGGCTGTGGCTGGAGAGCGAATCAAAAGCCGGGGCCCTTGAAGTACTCCACCAATCAGGGAGGAGAGCACCTCTAGTATAAAAAGGTGCCACCTCTGAGGGAGAGGGTCAGATATCCCAGAGAAACTGTGAGGAAAGGAAGGAAGACAATACTGGGATCAGAAGAAGAAGGAGGAAATCACAGTCCCTGAGGCAAAAAGAGATGAAGTTGCTGCCCACCTCAGGAGACCAGAAGGGGAGAAGAAGACCCAGAAGGAAGGCACTCCTGAGGGGAAAAAGGGCTTGAAGTCACTTGGAGGGAAAAAGGGCTTGAAGTCACTTGGAGCCTCAGCAGGCGGGAAGGAGGCCAAGCAGCCCTGAAGCCTGGAGCTGAAGACGATCCAGAAGGAAGCCCCAATTCCTGAGGGGGAAAAGAGTTGAATTCACTGCTCACCTCAGAAAAGTCCAGAAAAGGAGAAGACCCAGAAGGAAAAGCAGTTCCTGAGGGAAACCTTTGGCACTTTAGGAGGTAGAAAGGAGGCCTGGGGCTGAAGGAAACTGGGCAAAGAAGATCCAGAAGGATGCCCCAATTCCTGAGGCAAAAAGAGCTGAATTCGCTATTCACCTCAGAAGTGCAGAAACGGGGCAGAAGATCCAGAAGGCAGCTCCTGAGGTAAACTTTTGGCGCTTCAGGAGATGGAGCTGAAGTTGAGTGAACCTCAGGGGATGAGGAGGAGGAGAAGACGGGAAGACGAGGAAGAAGAAACCCAGAGGCCAAGAGAAGACCAAGTGAGGAGACCAGAGCCTAGCCAAGTTCCGGAAGACCCCGAGGGCAGAATTTTGGGGTGAAAGAAGCCGCTTTGAGGCAAAAGAGAGAGGAAAAAAAGAGCTGAAGTCAAGGCCTGGTTTGGTGTGTGATAGATAAGAGGATATTGATAGAAGATATGGATGGATGAAGGGATAAGATAGATAGACAGACAGAGACAGAGAGATGTAGATAGAACAGGAAAGTAGGTAGGGGATAGGTAGGTAGGTGATAGATACATACATACATACAGATTAGACAGACAAATATGGATACAGGATAGATGCTAAATAAGAGATATAGAAAGACAACTGATATATTTAACATAATGGATGCACTAATTAATAAACTGAATAATAGAGAGATCATAGGGACAGAGTTAAGCAAGTTAATCCCATTAAGTTGTTCTCTATTGAGCTGTTGGTCCACTCGTCATTTTAATTTGAGGAGCACATGCATTTATGATTCAAAAATATATATTTATGTTTAACATATTTTCGGCCCAGCGCCCTTGACAAAAATATCACCAATTCAGGGCAAGAAATAAAAGGACACAAAATTGGAAGATTTCTTTCCCCACCCTTTCCTCCCCTTTCCACAGTCCCCCAACTCCCCCAAACTTTCCCTTAAATTGTTTAATTTAAGGAAAATTAAAATAATTTTTTAGTTAATTCCCTTAAATCCTTTGGGGAGGGAGGGTTATTCACATAATTCTAAAGGGGAGGGGGTGTCTTTAAACTACCTGGGGGCTATATATAATACACACACATTTATTTTATATAAAAATGTACGTATGTATATGTATATATATAATTGTTCCACAACACCCTGTTAGGGCCCCAATTAAGGGAGGAGACATACTGTTTCCTTTTCTGCCTTTCGGCTCATCACCAGAGACCATCTAGACAGAAATAAGAGAACCTGGCTGGCTGAATGGCTAAAGGCTCTTGCCTGACATGCAATACAGCCCTGGTTCGAATCCCAGTAAGGGTATGGCTAGCTGATGAGAGCTAAAAAGCTCGAGATACATCTAGACTAGTCTCCCTGATTTATTTATTGATCAGCTCATAAAAACTAACATATATATATGCGTGTGTGTTAGTTTTATGAGTTTTATGTTAGTTTCATAAAACTAATACACATATTAAAAAAATTAACACAACGGAACTCATGGCTTTCTGTCTAAATGGTCTCTGGTGATGAGCCGAAAGGCAGAAAAGGAAACAGTATGCTTCCTCCCTTAACTGGGGCTCTAACAGGTTGTTGTGAAACAATTATTTATATAAAATGTATGTATAGTGTGTGTGTATTATAATTATATTAATATAATTAATATGTGTGTGTATATACACACACATAATAATAATAATAATAATAATAATAATAATAATAATAATAATAATAATAATAATAATAATAATAATAGTTTTATTTATAACCCGCTCTCTCTCCCCGAGGGGACTCGAGGCGGGGCACAGGGAATTAAAAAACAGTTAAAAACAGGCAAAATACAAACATAAAAACAATAAATATAAAATTAAAAGGCAGATTAAATAATTATCCCTGCACTAAAATCCCCCAATTAATTAAAAAGAGACTACCCTAGGCCGGCCAAGCGGAAAAGATGTGTTATATAAAATGATGTGTTTTATATATACATACATATACATACATACAAATACATATATTTTATATAAAATACGTTAACAGTTGGAAGGGACCTTGCAGGTCATCTAGTCCAACCCCCCTGCCCAAGCAGATGTTACATCTGCCTCTACCTAGGATTGAACTCACAACCTCCTGATTGTGAGGCAATAGATCCACCTCTACATTATGTGTGTGTGTGTTTTATATATACACATACACACATATACATACATTTTATATAAAATAATGCGTTTTACACACACACACACACACTAGGGATAATAGGGGCGGGGGTCAGCTGAAGGGCTGGGGAAAAGGGGCGCGGGGGCTGATGGGAGTTGTAGTCCGTTCCCAGGAGGCCCCGCTCGGGCGCTTTTTTTGTTACCCGGCCTCCGTCCCCGATTCCTCCCCGCCAGGCCGCCTTCCTCACCCGCCCGAGGCCCCCGGCTCCCGCTGCCCCGAGCCGCCCGCTGACATGGCTGAAGCCGCCGCCGCCGCCTCCTCCACCTCCTCCGGGGAGAAACTTCCCCTCTGGCGTCACTTCCGCTTCTTCGTCGGCGTCACTTCCGGAAGAGGGTCGCCTGAGAAACGGAACAGCGCGCAGGAGGCAGGGACCCTAGAACTACGTCTGTTTTTTAAAAAAAGGAAATGTAAAGAGGGACACGGGCCATAAACTTCCGGGTTCCTATTTTAGGGTTTTTTTCCTCCCAAAGCACTGAAGGGAGGAAAAGGGGAAAAATCAAGATTTAAGGGGAAAATCAAGATTGGAGGATGGGTTGGAAGCAGATTCAGGAGAGGCAGAAGCCGCATGGGATCCCTGTTCCTCTTTATTTTAAATTTTAAAAGAATTTTAAAAAATGGAAAGGAGTTTAAAAAAACCATGGGCTCCTTTAAAAAAATCAATTTTGCCGTCTTTTTTTTAAAGCTCTCCAGCTGAGGCTCCCTCAGACTCCCCTCAAAAACCTCTAAAAATTTAAACCAATGACACTTCTCCTTCCCACCGGCCCATATATGCAATGTTATTTGCTTGAAACCCAAATCCCGGAAGTGTTCTACACTTTCCTAGATCTATGCCACGGGCTGGTCCTCACATCCGGCTCCTTGCCTCGCGGGGGTGGATGGGAAAGTGAGGCGGGTAAGCACGCTAGGATCACGTGACTCCCTGCTTCCCGGGCACTGGAGCGCGTGCTCTGCCTCCTTCTTAGCCCCAAACCCGCCAAAATAAAGGAGGGAAAAGAGAAATATTCCGATTTTTATTCCCAAATCATCTTAAATAATATCTCTAAAGCAGTGTTCCTCTCTGCAACTGTAAGACAGGTGGACTTCAATTCCAAGAATTCTCCAGCTGGCATGCTTTAAGATGGGGGGGGGGGGACTTCAACTCTGATTCACAGTCAGTATGGGTGGACTCCAACTCCCAGAATCCCCCAGCCAGCATGCTTTAAGATGGGTGGACTCCAACTCCCAGAATTCCCCAGCCAGCATGCTTTAAGAGGGGTGGACTCCAACTCCCAGAATCCCCCAGCCAGCATGCTTTAAGAGGGGTGGACTCCAACTCCCAGAATCCCCCAGCCAGCATGCTTTAAGAGGGGTAAACTCCAACTCCCAGAATCCCCCAGCCAGCATGCTTTAAGAGGGGTAAACTCCAACTCCCAGAATCCCCCAGCCAGCATGCTTTAAGATGGGTGGACACCAACTCCCAGAATCCCCCAGCCAGCATGCTTTAAGAGGGGTAAACTCCAACTCCCAGAATTCCCCAGCCAGCATGCTTTAAGATGGGTGGACACCAACTCCCAGAATCCCCCAGCCAGCATGCTTTAAGAGGGGTAAACTCCAACTCCCAGAATCCCCCAGCCAGCATGCTTTAAGAGGGGTAAACTCCAACTCCCAGAATCCCCCAGCCAGCATGCTTTAAGAGGGGTGGACACCAACTCCCAGAATCCCCCAGCCAGCATGCTTTAAGAGGGGTGGACTCCAACTCCCAGAATCCCCCAGCCAGCATGCTTTAAGAGGGGTAAACTCCAACTCCCAGAATCCCCCAGCCAGCATGCTTTAAGAGGGGTAAACTCCAACTCCCAGAATCCCCCATCCAGCATGCTTTAAGAGGGGTGGACACCAACTCCCAGAATCCCCCAGCCAGCATGCTTTAAGAGGGGTGGACTCCAACTCCCAGAATCCCCCAGCCAGCATGCTTTAAGAGGGGTGGACTCCAACTCCCAGAATCCCCCAGCCAGCATGCTTTAAGAGGGGTAAACTCCAACTCCCAGAATCCCCCAGCCAGCATGCTTTAAGAGGGGTGGACACCAACTCCCAGAATCCCCCAGCCAGCATGCTTTAAGAGGGGTAAACTCCAACTCCCAGAATCCCCCAGCCAGCATGCTTTAAGAGGGGTGGACTCCAACTCCCAGAATCCCCCAGCCAGCATGCTTTAAGAGGGGTAAACTCCAACTCCCAGAATCCCCCAGCCAGCATGCTTTAAGATGGGTGGACACCAACTCCCAGAATCCCCCAGCCAGCATGCTTTAAGATGGGTGGACACCAACTCCCAGAATCCCCCAGCCAGCATGCTTTAAGAGGGGTGGACTCCAACTCCCAGAATCCCCCAGCCAGCATGCTTTAAGAGGGGTAAACTCCAACTCCCAGAATCCCCCAGCCAGCATGCTTTAAGATGGGTGGACACCAACTCCCAGAATCCCCCAGCCAGCATGCTTTAAGAGGGGTAAACTCCAACTCCCAGAATCCCCCAGCCAGCATGCTTTAAGAGGGGTAAACTCCAACTCCCAGAATCCCCCAGCCAGCATGCTTTAAGAGGGGTGGACACCAACTCCCAGAATCCCCCAGCCAGCATGCTTTAAGAGGGGTGGACTCCAACTCCCAGAATCCCCCAGCCAGCATGCTTTAAGATGGGTGGACACCAACTCCCAGAATCCCCCAGCCAGCATGCTTTAAGATGGGTGGACACCAACTCCCAGAATCCCCCATCCAGCATGCTTTAAGAGGGGTAAACTCCAACTCCCAGAATTCCCCAGCCAGCATGCTTTAAGAGGGGTAAACTCCAACTCCCAGAATTCCCCAGCCAGCATGCTTTAAGAGGGGTAAACTCCAACTCCCAGAATCCCCCAGCCAGCATGCTTTAAGATGGGTGGACTCCAACTCCCAGAATTCCCCATCCAGCATGCTTTAAGATGGGTGGACACCAACTCCCAGAATCCCCCATCCAGCATGCTTTAAGAGGGGTAAACTCCAACTCCCAGAATCCCCCAGCCAGCATGCTTTAAGATGGGTGGACACCAACTCCCAGAATCCCCCATCCAGCATGCTTTAAGAGGGGTAAACTCCAACTCCCAGAATCCCCCAGCCAGCATGCTTTAAGATGGGTGGACACCAACTCCCAGAATCCCCCAGCCAGCATGCTTTAAGAGGGGTAAACTCCAACTCCCAGAATTCCCCAGCCAGCATGCTTTAAGATGGGTGGACTCCAACTCCCAGAATTCCCCATCCAGCATGCTTTAAGATGGGTGGACTCCAACTCCCAGAATCCCCCAGCCAGCATGCTTTAAGAGGGGTAAACTCCAACTCCCAGAATTCCCCAGCCAGCATGCTTTAAGATGGGTGGACACCAACTCCCAGAATCCCCCATCCAGCATGCTTTAAGATGGGTGGACTCCAACTCCCAGAATCCCCCAGCCAGCATGCTTTAAGATGGGTGGACTCCAACTCCCAGAATCCCCCAGCCAGCATGCTTTAAGAGGGGTAAACTCCAACTCCCAGAATCCCCCAGCCAGCATGCTTTAAGAGGGGTGGACTCCAACTCCCAGAATCCCCCAGCCAGCATGCTTTAAGAGGGGTGGACTCCAACTCCCAGAATCCCCCAGCCAGCATGCTTTAAGAGGGGTAAACTCCAACTCCCAGAATCCCCCAGCCAGCATGCTTTAAGAGGGGTAAACTCCAACTCCCAGAATCCCCCAGCCAGCATGCTTTAAGATGGGTGGACTCCAACTCCCAGAATCCCCCAGCCAGCATGCTTTAAGATGGGTGGACACCAACTCCCAGAATCCCCCAGCCAGCATGCTTTAAGAGGGGTGGACTCCAACTCCCAGAATCCCCCAGCCAGCATGCTTTAAGATGGGTGGACTCCAACTCCCAGAATCCCCCAGCCAGCATGCTTTAAGAGGGGTGGACTCCAACTCCCAGAATCCCCCAGCCAGCATGCTTTAAGAGGGGTGGACTCCAACTCCCAGAATTCCCCAGCCAGCATGCTTTAAGAGGGGTAAACTCCAACTCCCAGAATCCCCCAGCCAGCATGCTTTAAGAGGGGTAAACTCCAACTCCCAGAATCCCCCAGCCAGCATGCTTTAAGATGGGTGGACACCAACTCCCAGAATCCCCCAGCCAGCATGCTTTAAGAGGGGTAAACTCCAACTCCCAGAATCCCCCAGCCAGCATGCTTTAAGATGGGTGGACACCAACTCCCAGAATCCCCCAGCCAGCATGCTTTAAGAGGGGTAAACTCCAACTCCCAGAATCCCCCAGCCAGCATGCTTTAAGAGGGGTAAACTCCAACTCCCAGAATCCCCCAGCCAGCATGCTTTAAGAGGGGTGGACTCCAACTCCCAGAATCCCCCAGCCAGCATGCTTTAAGAGGGGTGGACTCCAACTCCCAGAATCCCCCAGCCAGCATGCTTTAAGAGGGGTGGACTCCAACTCCCAGAATCCCCCAGCCAGCATGCTTTAAGATGGGTGGACACCAACTCCCAGAATCCCCCATCCAGGATGCTTTAAAAGGGATGGACTTCAACTCCCAGAATCCCCCATCCAGGATGCTTTAAGAGGGGTGGACTGCAACTCCCAGAATCCCCCAGCCAGCATGCTTTAAGAGGGGTAAACTCCAACTCCCAGAATCCCCCAGCCAGCATGCTTTAAGAGGGGTAAACTCCAACTCCCAGAATCCCCCAGCCAGCATGCTTTAAGATGGGTGGACACCAACTCCCAGAATCCCCCAGCCAGCATGCTTTAAGATGGGTGGACACCAACTCCCAGAATCCCCCATCCAGGATGCTTTAAAAGGGATGGACTTCAACTCCCAGAATCCCCCATCCAGGATGCTTTAAGAGGGGTAAACTCCAACTCCCAGAATCCCCCAGCCAGCATGCTTTAAGAGGGGTAAACTCCAACTCCCAGAATCCCCCAGCCAGCATGCTTTAAGAGGGGTAAACTCCAACTCCCAGAATCCCCCAGCCAGCATGCTTTAAGATGGGTGGACACCAACTCCCAGAATCCCCCAGCCAGCATGCTTTAAGAGGGGTGGACTCCAACTCCCAGAATCCCCCAGCCAGCATGCTTTAAGATGGGTGGACTCCAACTCCCAGAATCCCCCAGCCAGCATGCTTTAAGAGGGGTGGACTCCAACTCCCAGAATCCCCCAGCCAGCATGCTTTAAGAGGGGTGGACTCCAACTCCCAGAATTCCCCAGCCAGCATGCTTTAAGATGGGTGGACACCAACTCCCAGAATCCCCCAGCCAGCATGCTTTAAGAGGGGTAAACTCCAACTCCCAGAATCCCCCAGCCAGCATGCTTTAAGAGGGGTAAACTCCAACTCCCAGAATCCCCCAGCCAGCATGCTTTAAGATGGGTGGACACCAACTCCCAGAATCCCCCAGCCAGCATGCTTTAAGATGGGTGGACACCAACTCCCAGAATCCCCCATCCAGCATGCTTTAAGAGGGGTAAACTCCAACTCCCAGAATCCCCCAGCCAGCATGCTTTAAGAGGGGTAAACTCCAACTCCCAGAATCCCCCAGCCAGCATGCTTTAAGAGGGGTAAACTCCAACTCCCAGAATCCCCCAGCCAGCATGCTTTAAGAGGGGTGGACTCCAACTCCCAGAATCCCCCAGCCAGCATGCTTTAAGAGGGGTGGACTCCAACTCCCAGAATCCCCCAGCCAGCATGCTTTAAGAGGGGTGGACTCCAACTCCCAGAATCCCCCAGCCAGCATGCTTTAAGAGGGGTAAACTCCAACTCCCAGAATCCCCCAGCCAGCATGCTTTAAGAGGGGTAAACTCCAACTCCCAGAATCCCCCAGCCAGCATGCTTTAAGAGGGGTAAACTCCAACTCCCAGAATCCCCCAGCCAGCATGCTTTAAGAGGGGTAAACTCCAACTCCCAGAATCCCCCAGCCAGCATGCTTTAAGAGGGGTAAACTCCAACTCCCAGAATCCCCCAGCCAGCATGCTTTAAGAGGGGTGGACTCCAACTCCCAGAATCCCCCAGCCAGCATGCTTTAAGAGGGGTGGACTCCAACTCCCAGAATCCCCCAGCCAGCATGCTTTAAGAGGGGTGGACTCCAACTCCCAGAATCCCCCAGCCAGCATGCTTTAAGAGGGGTGGACTCCAACTCCCAGAATCCCCCAGCCAGCATGCTTTAAGATGGGTGGACACCAACTCCCAGAATCCCCCATCCAGGATGCTTTAAAAGGGATGGACTTCAACTCCCAGAATCCCCCATCCAGGATGCTTTAAGAGGGGTGGACTGCAACTCCCAGAATCCCCCATCCAGGATGCTTTAAGAGGGGTGGACTTCAGCATGCCGCAGCTGAAATCCTAGTATGGTCCAGTTAAACTCCCAGAATGCCCCCTGGCCAGCATGCTGAAATCGGGGTCTCTAAACCTTTTAAAGTTCCCAAGTGTGGAAAAAAATAACATTGGTTTAATTCAATCGTCCATCGCTGGACGATGGGGGAATTCTGGGAGTTGACGTCCATCCACCTTAAAGTATCTGAGATTGAAAAAAAACATCTCCTTTAAACCATTCTCTGCTTTTAAATTCGTTATTTCCCACCTCCAAAGGCAACAAGACTGCCACAAAAACAGCCTCAGTTTTCGGTATTTTGCTCCTCTTGAAGAGGTAAGGAATGAAAATTAAACTGCTATCACAGCAGGAAAAGTGACTCAACTTGACCCTAATCGCAACCTTCTATCTGTTCTTCCTGTTTTGTTT